>OY783197.1:10474303-10872197 GCA_963678675.1 Xiphydria camelus
CCGGGCACGTATTTTCCTAGGATTTCTCATTCTTTGTAAGACGTCAATTTCATCATCAGATGATGATTTGACAACTGGCACATCAATCAACTCTATTTCACAACTAATAACAATTATTATGATTCTGTCACGGTTGTGATTCTGTCACGGAATAATAAAGACGCAAACAAAAAGTTAGGTTATCCCGAGGATAGCTAGCTTATCCAGCGCTGAAACTGCCGGATAAGCTATCCCTGCATTTATTCCAAAGTTTATCCTATTCCAGACTTATACCATCGTGGTAAAACGCTTGCGTACAGGTTATTCTCAGTATAGCGCTATACGGCGTTTATACCGTGTTGGTAAAACCGGCCCTAAAGTGCACCATACCTATTGCCCAATAAAATGACCAAGACCATTTCAGTTATTGAAGACGTTCGATAATCATCAGAAAGCATTTGAAGACCTAGGCAAAGATGATGTTGATACTTTAGCAGTGTTTCCTGTTTTGGAAGAATTTATCTGCCGGATGTGTATGGAGTCAAAAATGCAGACACCCCGTAAGGCCAAGCGAACGTTGAGACGCAGTTCAGTGAGGTGACGCAGGGCGACCGTTGCCTCTATACCTATATCTATTCTGGTATAGAGGCAACGGTCGCCCTGCGTCCCCTCACTGAACTGCGTCTCAACGTTCGCTTGGCCTTAATGAAGGTCGTTTGGTACTTTTTAACGAAGCTTATAAAGCTGCAGACACTACGTATTCATTTGCAAAAAACATCGGCAATTGCGACGCATCCAACTTGCCACCATGTTCAACTGAAGTGCAACAGCAACTACTGCGGAGCTCGTACATTGCCAATATCTGGCTAAATGCAAATTTGCAGCAATCAACGGACAAATCTCCAGAAAACCATGGCTGGTGTATCAACGACGACAAGTACGAATTCGTCTGGTTTCAAGGAGATCAATTTCCTGAATTTGTTGGAGATGTACTTGTTGAAGATTCAAACAAAAGCGATAATGATTGCAACAGTGACATTGAATCAGGTATGCAGATTTAACAGTAAATATAAATACAAAATATTACATTTTTCTAATCAATTTGTTTAAATTTATAGACGTAGGCTCCCGAGCATCTAGTGATCTGAATTCAGCTGACGAAGGTGACGATTCTGATTGGCTGGACACAGAAGATGACTAGATGATCGACTAACTGATGGTATTAAAAATGTCTCTATATGAAGTACCTACCGTATATTTGTAAGTCGATAAATACTCTAAGAAATTAATTCGCTTTAAAAAAATTTCTGTTAAAAATATTCTTTCACTTCACGCACCTCGTTATATTTTTATAAAACCATATATCGTCGGTCAAATGTCAAAAGGGTATTCTAAAAAAAATTATATCATTCATCCGTTTCAAAAATTGTTAAAACATCTGACACCACAAATAAAATTTTGAGTGTTCTAACATAAGACTGATTTTTTATTACTATATTGAAGCTCCTTATCAATATTGAATGAGCGCTAAAATATTAACTCCAGGGAAAATAAATTACAATTATTACCCACTAAAAAGATTCCAAAAAAATAAACAAAATAATTATCTATATTAGAAGCATTCCTAATACAAAAAATTCTACGGCGAATGACACGAAATCGAGGCGCGCACAATAGATGTTTAAATCGTTACGCAAGTTAGTTAATGCCGATATTTTGTTCCGCCAATTAAAATTTCAACTTGAAACAGTGTCTAAATAACATATAAAATATTGAGGCTTAACTAAATAATAAAAATTTTTTGTTGTTGATACGACGCGTTTGGGGTAATCCGCCACCCTTTTAATACCGGCCAATTAATCCGCCAATATTATGTTCATAATTGTGGACTACCAGATGAATACTAAAAAAATTGCAGTCTTAACTAAATAATATTTTTGTGCACTATTTTCTACAAGTTGGGGGCGCTCCGCCTGCCTCCCATACCGCTATCAGGGTTAATCCTCATGGATGGCACTTAGACATGCCCCCCACAACAGTCTCTTAAGAAATAGGCTTAACTAAATAATCACTAAAAAATATCACTAGCTCTTATTGTTAGTCTATTACACACTGTATTCAATGAAAACCGATCTGAACTTACTGACGACGCCAACACCCGCGGATGACTCCGCATGCGCATTCACGCTTCTCCGGTGATTCTATTGGACGAGGAGATCTACAGGGGTGCTCATGCAAAACTCGCAATTTTGCTATGGGTTGTTTGATCGCGGACATACGGTACATCTACAAGGAGAGTTGCCTAGAAGGTAGTACCTATTTATGTGTGACCTGAAGTAACCAATAACAGACTATTTCATTGACTTTCCCCTTTTAGTCAAGCCTCTCTTCATGGCGAGAGCAGCAGCCTTCGGCAGATCTCGGCCAACGATTGCCGGGAACGCGCGAAAAATACCGAACTTATCGACAGCTGTAAGAGCTGTCTAACGTATCGGTCGGACGTGCGATATGTTTGCTAACTTAACTCAACTTAATAAAAATATTCTAAACAGGACTCATAATATGAATCGTCTATCGTACTAGTTTTGGACATTAAAAATTTAGGAGTCTCTATTGTGAATCCCTAAATTTAAACAGAATGTCATTGACGGGACTCATTACATTAATTATTTACTGATTCTATACATTAAAACTCAACCTAAGTCTTTAACGTGCAAAGCTGGCACGATAGACGATTCATATTATGGATCCTGTTTGTAATATATTTGTTAAGTTAGGTTAAATTAAGTTAGCAAATATACCGCACTGCTGACTGATTTGTTTAACAGTTCATACAGCCGTCGGTAAGCTCGATGGTTTTCAGCTGTCCTCGATCATTGTCGGCCGAGATTAACCGAGGGCTGCTTCTCTTTAGTCCAGGCAACAGGAAGTTTTACCTCATAATAATTCAGAGTTTTGAAATTTGGTAGTTTTGCTCAGTTTCACATCCTGAATAACATACTAAATTTGCAGCATCGTAGTGATGACAATAGCGCCGCCATATTAACAAAATGGCGTCCAAATTCGGTTCTTTTGCATTATCTTCTTTCCAACGCCTCCTAGGTAGAAGGTAGTTTAATGAAAGTTATAGAACATACGATTCTCTACAAGTTTTGTTTAAAACTTTTTTTCTCAAACAACTATTTTAGAGTTACGCTTAAATCAACTGGAGCGCTTTTCTAACAATTGAAGAGGTGTGTGGATGAAGGTGTTATGTAACAAAAAGTTGGTTCTGAGATATTTGAGTTTGTAGGTCGCCTTCCATACAGTAGACATATGGCATACTAAAAATACTCCATGTAATATCTGGGTTTTGAATGGCATTAGAGCTATCCAAAATTTACCAGAAGTTATAATACATTCGGACATATAACACTTTCATCCACTGAGTGATCTCATTTTTTATAAAAATGTTACATAACACTTTCATCCACTCACCTCTTCAATTGCACTCACGTACCCTTTTCAATCCGGTTCTTTTGCATTACCTTCTTTCCAGCGCCTCTTAGGTGAAAGATAGTTACATAAAAATTGTAAAGGCTATAATTATCCACAAGTTTTGTTTAAAACTTTTTTTCCCCCAAACAAATAATTCCAGAGTTACGCTTAAGTAAACTGAAGCGCTTTTCTTAAAATCGCAATCACGTACCCTTTTCACTCTTAACTTTGCTAATTACCGATTCATCATGTTTTCAGAATCAATTATACTTGTTTCCACACCACCATGAGGTAGACTGAACGGCGCGTTTTTTTATTGTGATTTCCCTAGTAGGCCTACTCCACAACACCAGCCTTTCTACATTCACATGCTATGCCACATCCTCTTCTGCATTTGCAGGAGATAAATCTAAGGAGTCCTGCAGGAACAGGATCTTCAGTTGTTGTAACTGGAAGTGCAGTTTGTCCATTCGCAGTTTGTCCTATAATCGCTAATAGTTTAGAAAAGCTCTTCAGCCAAAACTAGTTTTTCCTAGTCGAAACTGGAATTGACAAATATTTTCAGTTGATTCTAGTTTTGATTAAACATATTGTCAGTAAATACTAGGTTAAAATTAAATACGTTTTCATGCCGTATGTCAGCTAATTCTAGTTTTATGTGGCTTCGCTCGCTTCGCTTGCTCCGCCGATTCTAACCCAATCCAACCTAATCTAACAAATTAAAATATAAATAAAGTAGACTTGGTAAGGTTAGATTAGGTTTGGTTAGGTTATAATCGGCGGAGCGAGCGAAGCGAGCGAAGCCACCAGAAACGGTATGCATCAGTCTCGACTTCTCAACATATGTAAGTCGGACAATAAATTCAAAAACCTTACAGTTTTTGGACAATTTTTGTGTCCAGATGCTGTAATGTAAGATGATTTCATTAAATGGATAAAGAATATTTCCATTTCATGAACTGGACAGAATTTTATCCAGATAGAGGAATAAAATATTATTCTTCTATCTGGATACAGTTCGCGAAGTGGATATCCATTTCATGAAATGGACAATTACGCCAAGTGGGGGTGCGACATATATATAGATTATATAGACAGAGATATAAGTGTTGGCTGTTTACGGAGTGCGTGGGGAAGCGAGGAGAAAGTGACTAGGCTTGTGTGCGTCACCAATGCTAGCTGCGCTATTAGTAGGTTGTATAGCGATTTACCATATCGACATCATCGACATGAAAATGTAATGCCACCTTAGGCCGCAAGCGCTGAAGTAGCTGCGCACTAATCACTGCGCATGGGTTATGATGTCACATCCGCTTTCACATTTCCGTCCCATTTTCCGAGATTTACCCTCATACCGCCGTATAATAGATGTTTACACATCAAAAATATTTTAAAAGTAATTAGGAAAGGAGATACAGGCATTTGAAGTCATACATATATATTCTCTCACATACATTTGATGGCGTATGCGTGTGGTCGCATTTGTGTACGCATTTCCGATCATCGCTGAACAGTCGACGATGAAAGCCGGAATATATCTCACACATTTGATGGCGCGTATGTGTGTTTGATCGCATCTGTGTCCACATTTCCGATCATGGCCGAACTTCGCCGAAGATAGACGGAATTTTTGTGACATTTTGACATATAGGTATATATTGGCCGAGAAATAAAATTCTCGACCTTTAGGCGCGAGGGGCGTGGCTTCGCGTTGCTAGGGATGAATCTTTATTAATATGTAACTTATAAAATTTATTCTAGTCTCTATTAATAGAGAATAATCAATTTATATGGTGTAACGAAGCATAGTTTTGGTTATAACCACATATTTATTGAGAAAATTCGATGTAAAAATTGAGGGGTAGAGGGAGCAGACATTTGTGGTGTAAAGAGACACGGGTGCCCGCTTTATGAACGGAAAACACTTGAATGAACATGCCGCGAAACACTACCGTGTCTCTTGATAACTTTCATTAAACTACCTTTTACCTAGGAGGCACTGGAAAGAAGATAATGCAAAAAAAAACGAATTTGGACGCCATTTTGTTAATATGGCGGCGCTATTGCCATCACTACGATGCTGCAAATAGTATGTCGTTCAGGATGTGAAACTGAGCAAAACTACCAAATTTCAAAACTCCCTGAATTATTATGAGGTAAGGCACTTTTTAACTCACTGTTGGCTGGACTACTTGTCGTGAAGAGAGGTTTAACCAAGAGGGGAAAGTTAATAAGATAGCCCGCTATTGGTGACTTCAGGCCAGACATAATTCCTACCTGTTAGGTAGCTCATCCTTCTATCTCTATCTCTATCTATTATAAAAAATTTACAGAATTCGCCTCCAAGCAAAGTTCAGATACATTGGAAATGAACATAGTTATTGTTTTCATATTTTCTCCTGGATTATAATCTTTTTTCTCAGTTACAGCGAAGTGTGGCATGGTACATGAGAAAACGAAGGAACTGTATAATTGACTAAAAACAACAAAGTAGGTCATAAGTGTATTGACACGAAAAAATACATATAAGAAACACATATTATATTATACGAATAGAAACATGAACATACAGTATGATATAAGAAAAAGAAATTTTTATATTTCTAAAAGAAATGAAACCTGACTGCAGATATCCTCGTAGTAACACTTTGAAACAGAATGAAAACCCTGAAAAGTAATGACATAATAAATACGCACCTTTTTGCATGAGAAATACGAATATTTTGAAACAGAAATAAAACTGAAAATTTAACACTACATACATCATCACCAATCATCTGTACGAATCAAAGTACCGCGAACATATTGCGATGACAAAGGTTGTTCATCATCTGAAGAAGATGAATCCTTGGACATCTTAAATTGTTTACATTTTTGTGACATCGCCATTGCAAAATCTTTACCGGGGTCGACTCGTGGAAATTCTGATGGCATATAAGCCATCGATTCCACTGTCATATCTAGAGAAATACCACTTCGAGTAATTTTTAAACCACGAATTTGCAGGAGCATCATTGTGTGCATATAAGTTGGTTTGATCAATTGTTCCCACTTAACCATTTTCATTTCTCGACTGGTTTTCTCAAAGAGAAATAAGGAAGAATTAATGCAACTAGGTATATCATTGTTACTAAAGACTGAATCCAAAAATGCCTGGACTATCTTCACCCGCAGAGGAACGAGAAGGCGCTTTGGCGGTTAACAATTTCTTGCGCAAATTTGCAAACATTTGTTTCATGTTATCTAGAATACTGAACCGTTTACACGCTTCCACGAACACCGGAACACTTGCCAACACTTTAACATCCGTTACAAAACGTTCGACAAATTCTTGCACACATTAATTGTCTACTCTCTTCGTGTCACCAGTGACTTACTATGGGCACTAGCAGTTGAACTCTATGCTTCGGCTCTAATTGATTAATATGTCTTATAATCATGCGATGTAGAAAATCTTCCGAATGAGTAATTGTCATGCCGTACGCGTTAGTGACGAGAAACAATGCCGGTATCTTTTTGTACATAAATTGGCAGAAATGGGTTTTAACAACGGGTCTTTTTAAACATTTTAATATAGTCTCAATACACACACGACACAACACACACCCGGGAGATATTCATTTCCGCACCGCGAAGAATCGTTAGGTCCGATTCACACAGAACTGGTGCGTGGTGGTGGTGTGGGACTAGCGTGGTACGGGCATGTCCCACCTGCATGTTAGCCTATAGGGGCCGTGCAAAAACGATAGAGGGAGTTGTAGCGTCGATGCTTGTGCTACATCTAGCGATTATAAGAAATCAAGGGATTCTTTTTAACACGGGGAACATACACCCCCCGACTCGGATTTTGTCGCTGGGGAATTTTCAAGAGCAAGTTTAGCAGAGTCTCGTGTAGATGACCGATACGGGAGACGACGCGGGAGATATATGGCTGACACAGGATAGCGGGGTATGGAATGATGAAGTTGTTTTGTGAATTCGGTAGAGAAAAAGTAATCTAATTTTCTTTCAGTTTAGTTACCACTACTTTACAATAATAACTTTTTACGAACATTTATTTTTATACAACGAATTCACAAAATTTAACCTCATCATTCCATACACCGCAATCCTGTCAGCCACGTCTCCCGCATCGTCTTCCGTATCGGTCATCTACACGCGACTCTGCTAAACTTCCTCTTGAAAATTCCCCAGCGACAGAATTCGAGTCGGGGTGTGTAGAATAAGAAAAGTTAAAAATGTTAAAAATCATAAGGCACGGATTTTTTGCCAATACAAAATACCCCCACTGAAGGCCAAAATAAAGATAAAGGTGAAAAACTGTTTCACTCAGGTCATGTATTCAATGATGAAGAGATAAATAATCCCGAAACACAAAAAGTAACCATAACCTCAAAGGTTGTAGCTCAGACCACAGTCTCAAAGGCTTATGACATTCGTTTATCACGCTCCCATGCCCGATGAATGCTAGCAGTGAGAAATTTGTAAAATTTAATTTGTCCACTAGACGGTTTTTCATGATTCCCGGCACTTCAACAATTTTGAATGCAAGATACGTGATACGATGTACGCATAATGATATTAATTATTTGTCCAAATAATTAATATTTCAATCATTAAAAATTTCTCCCATATGAACACTTGTTAAATTTTCTCCCAAAAATTCTAATTACTGCCATCAGGTGGCGTAGCAATCGTCATGCACGGTCCCTATGAGGCTATTCAGATAGAGGTGACGTGGCATTGGCGTGGTGACTCCCGCCACCGCCACGTCACTTCGACATCATGAGAAGCCTACAGGAGTGGCATGTGCCATACGAAAGTCTGGTATTCCGTCGCACGATAAACGGAATTCGGAAGGTCGATTCTTACCTCTTAACCCATTTGCATTAAAGCGCGGAAAAATTCCATGAGCCCGCGGCTGTCTTCTATCACCAAGTGCGGAATAATCCGCGAGCCCGCGACTGTATTTTGTTACAAGTCGCTGAATATTCTTCAGACGCAATACATTCTGAACGAGTTTTACTTTTGTTGTGAAAATCTTTCTAATTGCCACTATGACTAAGTGCTATCATTGTTTCGACAAACGATAGTCGGAATTCTAAATATCAGTCCTAACCGCTCAGTATTATCACGATCTATATGCATACCTCATTAATCACAGGCACACAAAAAAAAAGGTCTTGTTCCCAGAACCAGACCAACATATCTTTATGTTTTTGGGGTCGCTGAATCCGAATCCGCGGTGTCCGTTTGTCTCCATCACGTCACATTTTTTTTAATCTCAAAAAACCATCAATAGATCATGATTTTCAAAAAGTTAATGGACTTAAACCAAATTCGCTATAAGGGGTTTTTTGGGTCGCTGATCACGAATCTGAAATCGGATTTCAAAAACTCAAGATGTAGGATCCAATATGGCGGACGAGATTTTTGAAAATCGACGGATTCATGCCGAATTTGGTATAAGGAGGTTTTTTAGGTCGCTGATCATGAATCTGAAGTCAGATTTTAAAAATTCAAGATGGCGGATCCAATATGGAGGACAAGATTTTCGAAAATTTTGAATTTTTGTAAATATAACTTCATATTTGTCATTAGTGATCGAAAAAAAACCCTATACCAAATCTGGTATGAATCCGTCGCTTTTCGAAAATCTCGTCCTCCATATTGGATCCGCCATCTTGAATTTTTAAAATCTGACTTCAGATTCATGATCAGCGACCCAAAAAACCCCCTTATACCAAATTCGGCATGAATCCGTCGATTTTCAAAAATCTCGTCCGCCATATTGGATCCGCCATTTTGCATTTTTGAAATCCTATTTCAGATTCGTGATCAGCGACCCAAAAAAACCCTTATAGCGAATTTTGTTTAAGTCCATTAACTTGTTGAAAATCATGATCTATTGATAGTTTTTTGAGATTAAAAAAAAATGTGACGTGATGGAGACAAAGGGACACCGGATTCGGATTCAGCGACCCCAAAAACATAAAGATATACTGGTCTGGTTCCGGGAACAAGGCCTTTTTTTTTGTGTGCCTGTGTAATCTAGGGTCAATCTCGTCATCAGATGGGCGGTATATAGGGTGTTTCCCAATTACGGTTTGTAACTTCAGGGTGTAATTCCTGGCAATATTTTAATAAAAAAAACTTATATAAACATGTTTTGGGAATCGCTTATATTCCGAAATATAGGGTGTTGAGAAGATGTCAAAAAATCAATATTTTTGCACATAAAGCTTGAATGGTCGTTCTCAAAATTTTGGAGTTAACCCTTTGCCCTCGAGACCTTTTTCACACGTGCGAATCAGCAACTTGAGATGATTTCGCGAAAATCTAATGTACACTGTGAAAAGATTGTATAGTAAACTTTGTGTTACTAAGTTTTCATCATTAAAATTTATCCATTAAAATTACTATATACGATTAAAACAGTTATATTTACTACAGATTTGATTCCCTTTGCACTCGAGGACATTTCGCGCCCGCGAACCAGCAACACGAGGCGATTTTACCTTTTCGCGCGAACAAACCTATTCCATGCGAATGCTAAGCTGAGACTAACTACGCTGAATAAGAATGCAGGCCGAGCCTCGTAGTATAGGTACGGGTACACTTACAATTAGCGTCATACCGCTCGAGCGAGAAATCTTATCGCGCGTCGGAAATAAACATATCGAGTTTATACAGGGTGTTCGGAAAAAACACCGACACAGAAATAGGGGTGATAGGTTACGTCATTACAAGTATTTTGATATCAGGGACCTATACCCGCAAGCGCCCCCTTCTGGAGATATCAACTTTTCAAGTTTATAACGACCGAAGTTGATCAAAGTAGAATAATATTGAGTTTTTTGTCTACCTGTACAATTGAAAAACAAATGAAAACTCCTTGTATCCGCATCATCTTCGAAAAGTACAAGGACTTGAGCCAAGCGGTTATCCTTTCCGCAAGCAGTTTGCGCAGTGGCACATCTATCCAGAATCGTTTCCGATGTTGCATGGACATGGGTGGCCGTCATTTTGAGCATTTGCTGTAGTACATTGTTTTTGTATCTCGTAAAATTAAATATTCGTTACCATCTTGATACGTTTCTTATTATTCTACTTTGATCAACCTCGGTCGTTATAAACTTGAAAAGTTGATATCTCCAGAAGGGGGGGGGGGGGCGCTTGCGGGTATAGGTCCCTTACATCAAAATACTTGTAATGACGTAACCTATCACCCCTATTTCTGTGTCGGTGTTTTTTCCGAACACCCTGTATACACGGGAGCCGTGCCGCTCTAGTGAACGAGTCAAACTACCCGGACTTCTATTTTTCTCACCGTGTCCATACCCTTCTAATTAGAATCTTAAAATTACCTTCATTAGACAGAGAAAATTGCAATCTACAAAATGATACCAAGATCAGCTCCCCACGCCCACTTAAACGCCCAGGGGTCGCGACCGAACATTTGTTACATTTTGAAGTTTCGTGCACTCCTACCTCAGAACACCGATTCCTGAAACATTTTCAATGTTAAAATAGTTTTCGAATAAATGTGTCGCCAAAAACCCTGGCGGGGGGACAGGATGCGCGAAGTACGGACGGTTGTTAGAGGAGGAGGAGGAGGAGGAGGAGGAGAAGAAGAAGGGGAAGGAGAAGGAGGAGGAGAAGAAGAAGAAGAAGAAGGAGAAGAAGAAGGAGAAGAAGAAGGGGAAGGAGAAGGAGAAGGAGGAGAAGAAGAATAAGAAGGAGAAGTAGAAGGAGAAGAAGGAGTAGAAGGAGAAGGAGAAGAAGAAGGAGGAGAAGATGGAGAAGATGGAGAAGAAGAAGAAGGACGAGGAGGAGAAGAAGAAGGAGAAGGAGGAGCAGAAGCAGAAGCAGAAGAAAGAGAAGGAGAAGAAGGAGGAGAAGGAAAACACATTTTCTATAGAGCAAATATCACAACAAAATTAACTCTTATAAAATCTTTAGTACCGCTATTAAATAATTCAATACCATGTAATTTGCAGTAATGGTTCTTGAGAAAAAGTCATTTATAAATTCCAAAAATGTTTCTTACGGAAAATTGAACATTTCTAAGCTTATATTTGGCGATAATCAATATTATTTAAAATTAGAAAGGAATCTCAGAAAAAAATTAGCTTAATCGATGCATGGACACATTTCCCGCATGTTTACCGAGCTACGGTATTTATACCTAAAATATAAATAGAATAAAGTAATAATATTCTGAGATGACGATTATCTGGAGAACGTAGAATGAGTACAATGGTCTCACCTCCACGTATGCGCTGCTATACCGAATGTCGCATGGGAAACCGATCAGGTGGGGCCTTCTGAATTTGAACTCGGCACTGCTTGGACGATGCTCGATTGATTCATTAAGGCCCATTTGTTCAATGTAAGTTCAAGTCTGGTTCAGCTTGAACCGCCGTTCTTGGTATATTATGTGTGACACGAAATATACCAAGAACGGCGGTTCAAGCTGAACCAGCCTTGAACTTACATTAAACAAGTGGGCCTAAGAAATTCAGAAGGCCCCCACTTGATCGGTTTTCCGTGCGATATTCGATATGTATATAAACAAAATGTGAACGATTTGTTCAAGCAAAAATCACGCTTCTCCGTTATTAAATAATACGCTATGCACAACACAAAAATGACACAAAGCGAACAGGTATATTCACGCAAGGTATTTATTTTAACATTCAACTAACAACAATATATGTACAATGTTACGTATATGGAATGTACATACATACATACACATATGAATTTACGCATGGATGTATGTACGTATTTACGCACATTTTCCTGGTTATATTTCTAAAATTTCATCGATAACCATCTCGTTTCTGCCTTTGTATAATATATCATTATTATTTTATTGTGCAAGCTACATCGATATTCGCATTCGCCGCAACAATTTAACAAACTCTTGGCAACTGCGGGCGCATTTCCATAATATATCTCTGAGTATATATATATGTTAAAATTTTCTCACTTATAACTTTATTCTGGATGGACATGATTAAATGTTCAGAAATAGAGATGATAAATAAGAGGATATGTATAATAGGTTTACGTGACAATTTTAAAAAACGTGTACATATCGTGTTTCAATTACTTCAATCACAGTAGTTATGTTCGCAAAATGCGACATTACTAGAATTTTATCAGGATATAATTTTACAGTTTACTTCTATCGAGAGTTCTATACGTACTAGTAGCGATTCGTATTCCGGCGTTTAAAACATTCAAATCTAATTAATAGTTTTAGAATACGATAGGAAGTCAGTATATACTCGTATGTACATACAGGAAAAGAATAAATTTCAAAATTTGACTCTGGGTTTCATTACATTTCGCAAAGTAAGTATTGTCATAAGTCAAACTTTAAAATTAGCGTTTCCCCTTTTATAACCGTCTATTGAAATAATGTATAGGAATTCTCTCGCCGTTCACATCTGTGCTGCATCAGATATACATACATATATACCATAACTGAGAAAATTATCACCGCGCTGCCCGGATTCGAACCGAAGACCTTGAAGTCACTCATTAATGAATACCCATTTGCAATCGATTCATTGAGCTATGATAGATATGATATAATTTATATATGATTATACATAATGTTTATGTACATAATATCAGAGAGATGAATCTCGGTTCTGACTATATCCCATTATACACATATGGGGTATGTGATTATATGTAATTATTTTCGCTGGGTATTAAATACATATTCTCTCTCTCTCTCTCCGAGAATCCGGGTTCAGACCCGACCTGCTGTGATTATATTTTCTCACTCTTGCTCATATACATATCGTATTTGCTAAAATACAAATCTTGAGATCTCTACAACAAATTTCATCAGAAAATATCAACAAGCGGCCGTAATTAGATAAGATAAATTTAGAATAAAATCGGTACTTCTCACTGCATTTATTGTCCATAATATTTCTTATCGATATGAAATAACCTAGCAATTGATAGTAATACTTATAGTGGGCGTTCACGGATCTGCCCCGAGAATGGGCGTGGACTACGTGTATAACGAACACGCGGATCAATAACAGGTTAAGTGATTCTGAGTCTCTCTCCTTATTCCTTAAGAGTGAAACGGATATGGAGTGATATGCATGTTAGGTATCTCTCACGTTATATGTCTTATGATCCGCTCGAAATATCTTTTTCAGATGAATTTTTTCATTAATCCGGATTGATAAAAAAAGAACAGTCATAAAAGAATCTACTGATGCTTTTTAAATGTAGCGCATCACTGACCAATGGAAAGTTTATAACAAAAACCACTTTCAATTCGCAAGGATCGAGCTTGAATTTGACCAAGACAATCAAAGATTTGATAAATAGAACATAATACGTTGTATATTTCGACGTAATTTGAATTTTAGAAAAGGCTACAGTCTCGCGCTTTGAATACCGAGGATTGCGATTTTTCTCTAACAAAAAAGCAATAAAATTACTTATACTCTGCCTGTACGCGTTGATCTTATACATTAGTATATTAATACGTACAACACATCTTGTCGCACTATAAAAATGCCGAATGCCGTATTCTAAAAACGAGTTACATTTAAAAAGCCCAGCAGACGCAAAACATAGCCAGTAGGCAACTGTTAGATAACAAACTAGCCGTTAACTAACTCTTAAGTAACTAACTTAACTGTTACTTAACTGCTAGTTTTTTGCTCGCTGGGATTATTTAGGAGGCCCATATAAGCACTACTTTTTGACTGAAGTAACGGTAACCATTCATTTTATCTAAAGAAAGTTTTCGCTATACGCGTTCCAAAATTAGCCGCCTTCACAAATCATACGAATATAATTAATTTCATAAAAACTCTCAATTTTTAAAAATATCACCTTTACCTTCTGCTGAAAGTAATAATGAAAATACTGTGTATCTATATATTATTAAGTCGAGGAAATTGAAGATATGTAGAGTGGCGGGGCTAATTGATCTAAGTGCCAAAATTCCATGATTTCGGATTTTTTCTACAAAATGATATATGCGCCAAGGCCAATGCAGAGCTATATGATTTAAGTGCCAATGCGCTTTCCTTTTTGTTGTATAAGCCGCCAAAAGGTGGTAAAATGTCAGTTTGGTTTCACTGATGGGCAGTTTTTCTTATTTTCCTGGGAAAAATGTTTTTGGCAATTAGATCAATTAGCCCCATCACTCTATATATATTGAATTAATATTTATTACATTAATTTCTCTTCCTACTCAATATATGTAGGTACCTATACGGGAAAAACTAGACTAAATTACTATTTCCTAAGAAATTATAGGTATTATATTATATTTTTAATGTAGATTAATTTATAATTGATATTAAATGTTATTTTCATCATTTCACCAAATTTAATATATTAATAAATTGAGATATATCATTTTTTGTGAACGAAGGTGGCCGGTTTTGAGACGAGATAATAGCTCACATATCGATGTCTTTTCTCATATACGTATCTACGATATCATTCGCTCATACAGCATATCTCACTTCAAAATTATATAAAAATGTCATAAATTCGTTAAATGACAGTCACATAAAATTTCATTGAAATGTATCAAACCTTAAAACATCAAAATATTATATTCTTTATATACAAAGTGTTTACGCCCAGGCTCCGACATTGGGTGGAACTTATTTCAAATGTGCCACATTGGCGGCCCAGTAGCGGCTCGGTTAGCCTCAACTGCCGTCACTACGGCCATCTATTAATTGGAAATCGAATTGCATAGATGTTGAGACGCCGGAATTATCGACGTCTAATCGAGCAATTCAATGTGTCATCAATAACACGGATTAGTAAATCTCAACATACCCCGATAGCCAAGCGTGACTTTCACCCGAGCGTCACGCGGTGGCAGCACGCCGTGTTGGCACGGGAGCTTCACTGTGCCGCCACCGCGTGATTGTCACCGAGTGACGTTACTCATACGTTACTGGGATGCCACGGAGTGATTGTCACTGGGTGACGTAACTGTGACGCCACTGTGACTTAATCTTTTAAAAAATCCAAATTGTTCAATAAAAATTAAAAATTATATATTAGGTGTTGGAATTAATTCGTAGCGTTTCTTAATGAAAAAATATAATCATGCCCAAACTTTTAAGACGTTTTCCTACTGGTGATAAGTCAACTCCCAACTTGGTTGGTACATAACCTTTTTTCAAATCATAAATAACAACATTTTATAATAATTTATTGAATATATCAAAATTTGTGCCGAATAAAGTGTTCTTGCGGGGAGTTTTGCTTCATTATTTTAATATGAACAAAAGTGCAGCTACGTATTTAGTGGAAGTGTACCTACATGCTCTAGCTGCGAGCAAACGCGTCGGAAGTGGTTTGCACGTTTTAAAGCTGGTGATTTCGACTTGGATGACAAGGAGCCGAATAAATTTGAAGATAATGATTTGGAGGCATTAGTCCATCAAGACTCATGTCAAACACTTATGTATAAAGAATTCTTACAATTAAATTGTGATGTTTACGATATTACATTACTGTCGGTAACAACGAAATACTCTACTACCTGCGTGCCATTTATTGTTAAGATCGACGCTACAATTTAATTCCAACACCTAATAATACAAAAATTCCATCGTGAACTTAACCCATTAAAGCCCAAATTAATTTCTGGTGGATTTTCTTTGCGAAAATTGCATGATTTGTTACTCAGAGGTTATGAGGAAAAAATTCCAAATGGCCGTCCTATATACATAAGACGCTGGGAGCGCTAATGGATTAACTTTAACATGATTCTTGACGAATATTCTACTATAAATAGTGAATGAATAATTATCATAATCACTACTGTTTTGAAAAAGAACATATCAAATTATTTTAAAAAATTTAACGAGAACCTTCGAGAGCAGTCACTGTCATGTCCGGTTTCTATATATGACTGGAGTTGACCAACATCTCTCGAAGAGTCGGTGGCGTAATGCGAAAACGTTTCCCAGTCTCGAGGCATCTGGCATAGGATATCCCAAGGATCGCAGGTTCAAATCCCGGTGGGGCACGGAAAAAAAAAGAAGCGACACCTCTAGGCGGGTAAAGTCACTGTGTGCGTTCCCTTTTTGCAAATCTACATACCGACAATTATTTTGAAAGCGCACCGTGTGACTGCACAGTGCTGTTGTAGTGACGATCGCTGTGCAGTCACAGTTACCTCACTCGCCGTTGCCACTCCGTGTCGCCACTGTGACGTCCGCGAGGGCACGCACGATAAGGTCACTGTGATGTTTCCTAACTCCACCGCGTGACGGCACAGTGCGCTCGTAGTGACGAAACTTGGCTATCGGGGTAACCAAAAATCATAACCCGCACCTGGTCATTGACGCAGTGGTTGTTTATTTGTCCCAAATACGTATCTGCCGCGAAGTTAATGAGTAACTTCAGGAGGGAAAACGAATTAATTTTAGATACTCTTAAAGATAAGAACACGCATTTCCACATCACCCTGGAGGTAGAGTGTGATCCTCGCTGACTTTGCCAATGGCGACCGTCGCGATGACGTAGCAAGTGGATTAGGCCTATTAGAGATACCACTTTAAAAAAATGCATTCACAACATCCTACCGTAATAGCAGGTTACAGTAATTTTGATAGTTAATAGCTGGCAACTTTAACACTCGTGAACACAGTAATATGGTGTTAAGTTGTAGCCACAATAGCGAAGCAAATGTGTGGCAAAAAATTTGGCAGCAATAGACGAGAAAGTACGTGGCAAACTATTTGTAGCAAACTAACGGCAAATTGTAAGCAAAATATGATATAAATATTGTTTGCCCGTAAAACGCTGTATTATAGCTATGGAAAGTCGATATGAATCTCAAACTGGTCTCGAAGGGAGAATATTTATCTCTACATACATGTACGTTACAGATGAATATTCTCCCTTCGAGACCCGTTATCCTTGAGAATAATCCTGAAAATAAAGAAGCGGGGAAACATACCTAACTTAAAAAGTACAGCATTACATTATTAACATCTATCTATTTGTCCCCAGTGAGGAATGGATCGACGATCGACGTCACTATTACGTTGTTTCTACATCTATCGACGATCCATTTCTCAACTGGGTCACTGTTTGTCACTACTCGATAACTGCAGGATGTACTGTGATAAATACTACATCAGCTAGGAGGGGATGGAAGGTTATGTGCATGCGCATTTCATATGACTATTTATATGAACGTTTTGTTACGAATTTGCTCGACCATTGTCACCAAACTTTTTGCCACGTATTCGCTTTGATATTTCAGCCATAATTTAATACCATATTGCTGCATTCACGTGTACTGAGATTGCCAGCTATTTGCTATCAAAATGATGGCACACTGTTATCATGGGACATATTCTACTAATTTTACGACAAATTGCTGAATTACGTGTTTTGCGTTTAAATTGCAAATTGTGCTGGTGCAACTTTTGTTATCGAGGTACCTCCAAGGTGACATGGAAATGAGTGCTTTTACCTTTAAGAGTACCTATCTAAAATCAATTCGTCTTCCCTCATGAAATCACTTGTCAACTTTGCGGCAGATGTGTATTTGGGCAAGATAAACGACCACTGAGTCACTTGACCAGGTGCAGGTTATGATTTTTGGTTATGTTGAGATTTACTGATCCGCGTTATTGATACATTGTATTGTTCGATTAGACGTCAATAATTCCAGCGCTTCGAAATCTATGCAGTTTGATTTTTAATTAATAAATGACCGTAAAGACGGCAGTGGAGGCTAAGCGAGCCGCTATTGGGCCGCCTATGCGGCACATTCGAAATAAGCTCCACCCAATTTCGGAGCCTGGGTGTAAACACTTTTTATATCATTACGCGATAGCCTTTTAGAAGTTAATATAATTATCCAAAATTTTTTCTGAAATATCTTCATTGTTTTTCATAAAGCTTTCCGACTGTTTTATTTATTTCTCAAAATTTCTATAGTAATTCGAATTTTTTTTTAATTTCTCCAGCATTTTAACCTTTTCTCATGTTTTTATTCTCAATATCAGTATTTTTCTAAAAAATTAGAAATAGTGTAGGTAGGTATGTACAATATGTGTATAAAATTAGCAGATCTTGAAATTAATTTCTTTATTTTGTTTATTATGTATCTACTTCCCATTCTTGGCAATTTATTCATTCTTTCATGATATGATATTATTCATTCTTTCATGATATGATATTTGATTTACTATAAGCAGTTTCATCATAATTTTACAGAAGCTTTACTTCACGTTGATCGAATTATCAACCCAGATAATGCAGAACTTCGATGTTTTTAAAGTTCCACTATGGTTATTTAAATCGAATGTAAAATAATAATACATGTTATGAGGACATAATTATATTTCTATTATTAGTGCCAAGCCATTTCACAAATAATTTCGTCGTATATTGTAATTTACAACTTGTCTGCGTTGTTTTCTCAATATCTCAAATATGTATTATGCACATATGTATGTACCTATGACGTATTTCTAAGACAATATATGATATGCATAAACATGATATTATCGTATATATTGTTCAGATACGTATATGAGAATTATTTAATATATGCCTTACATGTTTTTAGTTACACGGCAATTCTTAATGGAACGAGTGAAACTATATCCAAATACATATGTACATACAAAATAGAAGAATCAAATTTTCATTATACCAATCCTACCGAGTACTCTACCAACTACCCTAGTAGCCACGTATCACAGATTACTGCAATGTTGCCGACGAGTTGTCGTAAACAAGTTGTATTTGTTTACCGCAATTTGCCAGTAAAGTTACAAAAACCTATGATGTTTTTAACTAGCAGGATATCTTTGCCAATATTTCAAAAACTATGGACCATTCTTGATTTTTTATTGTCAGCTGGAGTATCTATTACTGATATATCACCGCGCCCTTATATTATTTCCTATTATATTGTCAAGTTAAAAATTACAAATTGATTCACTGAACATGTAATCGAAATTTCGCTCATAGTAACAATTGCAATTAGCAGAAGAATTGCAATTGACGAGAAACCATCTGCTAAATAAATTGTCATTTGGTCTATAATTTCCCATCCAAAGACACGAATGGTCTCTTAATGATTATTACAATTTAGTAGGAAGAAGCCTCTTCCCGATGAGGAAGTTAAATTTACAGAACTCTCAAAGAAACCGATGCTCCATCGTTTCAGCTAATAATCCAACTTCTACTCCTTAGGCATCGGTGAATGTGCAATGAGTGCAGTGCAGGAGTGATTTTATTGTCGAGATTCAATTATTTTAACGTCTTATTATTGTCGACCGTTCCGTTTTTTGGGCTGACGAATGATTAGCCATTGCTAATATCGTGGTATAGGCAAAAACAAGCGCGATAGTCGCGCGCGTAAACGACTAACTATATATATCATTTACATCGCCGCCACTTCCTCTTTCTCTTTAACCACTTATACAGTATACTTTCAACATGACTAAGCTACTCCGATCATGCGAGTCAATTTGTTTTGCGAGTAATACTTCGATTAACGTTTGGTGTATATAAAGACTTTGTATTCGGAAAGATCTATACCTTTCCAAAGCTTTGATTCTTTCCCTTTTATTGCAAATAGATATATAATAGTCAAAAGGCAAAAAAAAACTATTAATTCGTAGTGCCGTTTGGCATGTCTCAACGAAAAAGAAAATAAAGAATATCCTTAAGAGAGAGATAAGCCCCGTGGATGGCTTCTACCACTAATTGTATTCGAACCTAAAACCTTCCTCTATTGTATTAATCTTGACAGTAAAATTTGTATAATTTTTTACTCTGCTATCTTACGATCTGATATGCCGTTTGTTCGGCGTCACGCTTCAATAAATATTGCAAACGCGGTAGAGAGCGTGCGCTGCTAAATGACTGCGTACCTTCGTCAATATCTTAAGGAGGATCGACTGTTTCTTTGGAGTCAAAAATGTGTTTGAAAAAAATGTTTTCACAGCGATCTGAAACTTTATGGAATAATAATTAAATGAATTATGAACCCATTTTATGCATCGTTCATGCCGAAAATCATTAGTAAATAAAATATTGAAAAATTTATGGCGGACTATTAGAGCGTCAATGACTCCGGAATCGTTGTCAGAGGCTTCTTTCCAACATTTTAAAGAAAAATAAAAAATTTCAAATAATCTATAAAAACCTATAAAAATAACTCATAGGGAATGCTGAAGACATAAAACAGTTATTCGATTGATAATTCAGTATCATGGATATATGATTATAGTTTAAACATTTTTTATTGTGCGTTGTAATTTTCATTGTATTCTTGGCAATGTTGTACTCCGCGATATTTTATATTGGCTGCAGTGACGCGTGAACTACAGCTATGGCGGATGACGCGAGCATGCAGCAAAGCCGGTATAAAGGCAAATTTTGTCAAAAAAGAAAAAGAGTTGTATAAGTAAAGGCATGATTTCGTTTCAACAATCATTCAACTTGGATGAAGATTTTAGGGACAATATTTTTTTATCGTTCCTAATCTTTCAAATTTCGCGCTCAGTTTGAATGGACGCCAGGTAAGGTTCGGTCTTTGAGCTGTACAACTGTTTCGCTGCCGTGTTGCCAAGTCTCTCACCGTTAATATGGCGTGCTAATGGTTTGCGAAGTAAAAACGAATTTCATGATAATATTACGTTGCAATCATACGGTAAAACCCAATTTACTTATTTTCACATAATCCTTAATATTTCATCTGTCAAATTACTAGTCTTTCAAAGTCTAAAGTTGGCGGAATGTGTGTTAAAGTCAGTGATAATCTACCTTAGTACAATCGTCTCCCATTAGGCGATATGTTAAAAGTGGTCAACTTTAGAATAAAATAACGAAGAAACTAGACGGTCTATATTGCTCAAATTTTTGTATTATTAGTTGTGTAAAGTATTCGTGTATATCATATAAAAAAATTAGGGTTGTAAGCTGGTTTTCGTCTGATAGTCGAACCTCCTTAAGTAGGTGAGAACTGCGAGATTTTTCCGCCACCCAGAGCAGATAGGTAGGTTTCTACGAGATCTGGGCAAAATTGGTGAGGAATTTGAATTTGCGCTATAGCGCCATTTCACGAGAGGTTTTCGGATAATGTCATGATAGCCATTTGAATTTAACGCAATTCTATTCAGATATCGCTGAATTTGTCTACTCTGAGCACCGCAGAAATCCTGTAACTTACTGTCTAAGGCAAGTTTCATATCGCAGAATGCGTTTCGCAGACTCCATCGCGAAACCCTCATAAGGCGTGTAAGGTTTACGAACTGCCATTCATCATTTGCACGTTTCTTATTCTCTTTCTTACTTATTTTTCTATCTCAATCTTCTCTCGGGAATGTATCTGTGTATAGTACGGATCCTACTTGATTGCCCTTACACCACCGTAGAAGGGGAGGGTTTTTGCAGTTTTGTAGAAGAGTATTGTATATAACCCATGTTCTGAAAATTTTAAAGGACCCCACACCATTCTAATGGGAAAATGGCTCTCGGTGGATTTTTCTAATTTTTTGGTATATTGTAGTCAATGAGATCCTGATCAAATGTTACCCTGGGAACGATTTCCAAAATTGAATATTTTTCACAGTAGGTTTATTTAAAGTCGCTAAAGCTGCGCGAGGAGCGCAAGCTCTACGAGTGTACGTATTGTCAAATCACGACGAGTAATGAAAAAATAGAAAACTGATATAAATCAGAAATATATTTGAACGCATCCAGAATTAAGTTGAAAAAATTTATCCATAGTGATCGTTCTTCCTTGAGTAATAAGGTAATTGTTAAAAAGAACGTAAGGATAGTAAGTAGTGCACAAATGTATGGTCACGCGCGTGCACATGTGCGTGTCTCCGCATTTCTCTAATCACTTTATTTTAGTAAGACTGCATCTCTCATATTGCCTTTTACATTCGGAACGTTTGCTTTACTTGAGTTCCCTCGCCTCTCACGGTGGAGGTGCTTATCTTACGTGAGTCTTCTCGCCGTTCACATTCGTGGTGCTTGCTTTACGTGAGTCCTCTCGCTCCTCACGTTCGGAGTGCTTGCTTTACACGAGTCCCTTCGCCTCTCACGTTTGAAATGCTTGTTTTACGTGAGTCCCTCGCCTCCCACGTTTAGAGTCCTTTCTTTATATAAGTTCGCACGCCTTTCAGTATCATTTTTTACCTATTCGTGTATTCCACCACATCATTTAGGTTGAGAGGCTGTACTCTATTAGTCGCATCTCATATATTGCTTAGTATACCGTATGTATCATGCCAAATTAAACAAGCAGATATACCGACATTGCCGAAACTTTACCGACGGTCAAGAATTTTATAGTTAGAGTTGTCTTGAGAAGAGTGCGCTGTGTGTGCTGCGTGAGAGCGAAAAGTGTCAAACGTCTGATTTCCCGATAGCTGTTAATTCAAGAGATCGAAGTGTTTGGTCTATTATTCAATACTTCGATTTCCCGAATTGACAGCTATCGGGAAATCAGACGTTTGACACTTTTCGCTCTCACGCAGCACACACAGCGCACTCTTCTCAAGCCAACTCTAACTATAAAATTCGTGACCGTCGGTAACGTTTCGGCAATGTCGGTAATTCTGCTTGTTTAATTTGGCATGATACATACGGTAGATGTAACAGGATACCAGATATCTCGTCCATAACGTGCGCAGCCAAGAAACCGTATGATGCTAGCAACGTGTACACAGGAACCGAAAGCCCTAGCCCATGATTTACAAGTACAATGACATCCTAAAATCATATTATTTTCATCGACATCATTTTAGGATAGGTATTATTGTAATTGTAAATTAGGTGCTGGGACACTCGAATCCTGTGCACACATTACTCTAGCAGCGTATGGTTCCTTGTTACATCTCTACTAAATAGTATATCAGACGAGGCTAATAGAGTACAGCCTCTCAACCTAAATAATGTCATGGAAATGGGTGAATAGGTAAAAAATGATACTGAAAGGCGTGGGAACTCACATAAAGAAAGCACTCTGAATGTGAGAGGCGAGGAAATTCACGTAAAGTAAACGTCTGGAATGTAAGAGGCAATTTGAGAGATGAAGTCTTACAAATATAAAGCGATCAAAGAGATGCAGAGACTCACACATATACACGCGCGTGAGTACACATTTCTGCGTTCATACTGTCTTTACGTTCTTTCTAACGATTACCTTATTAATTCAGAAAAAGCGGTCATCATGGATAATATTCTTCAGCTATATTCTGAATGGCGGTCAAGTATATCTGACTTGTTTTAGTTTTCTATCTCTTCACTACTCATCGTGATTTGATAATACGTACACTCGTAGAGCTTGCGCTCTCCACGCGGGTTTAGCAACTTTAAATAAACCTACTACTGTAAAAACTGTTCATTTTTAGAGGTAGTGCCCATGGTAACTTTTAATCAGGACCTCATGGACTGCAACATATCAAAAGAATAAAAAAACCCACCGAGTCATTTTCCCGTAAAAATGGTGCGGGGTTCTTTCTTTCATAGCGGATTTCGCGGCTGTGAACGACGGTGCAGCAAACGCATCGTATAAATGTGGTAAATAAAGCTACCACTTCCTGTATTATACGTAATTAACACACTTTTCTCTGCTAATATAGAAATAGGACCATTAAAGGAAGTCGTCGAAGTTTGTTTCTTATAAAAATAAAGGAGCATCTACAATTGAGAGGTAACACTAAAATTCTGCTAAATTGAATATTACAAACCATACCGCCAATATCAAGCCGCGAAACGTTACCTTAAACATTTTAGTCCAGCACGAGCAACCGTCTGAACGTTACATATTCTTAGGTCAGATCTTCATCGTCGTCTCTATCGTTACCCGTGAGACAACAAAGACCCTCCGTTCCGTCACTGTGGATGCAGAAGAGCAAGGTTTCCGCGGCTGTTACCTCGTGCGGCATGATTCCGTGGAATTCCTTCAAATCGGCCGCAGGAAACCAAGCTTTCTCGTTATCATCAATGATAAGGATGCCGAAGTATCTGAGGAGATACAAAAATAAGATTCATTTTGAAATTTGGCTCTATAAAGTCGGTTAAGGGGTAAGGCCACCATGGAACTTTTCAAAAATCGATTTTTTTTTATTAGCTTAAAACCTTCCTTAAACCCTCAAGAATAAGAAAAAAAAGGTTTCGTAGTCAAAAAAAATTTCGAATCGGTCGTTTACGTCAATTTACAGAGACGCCGCGCGGCGCATTAATACTTAGCGCCATAGCCAACTATACGGTTTCCACCGCGCTCGGGCGAGCCAAACTACATTGAATAGGGAGATCTCCCCGATTAGTGGGCTAACTGTTAATTAAATGCATGTTGAGACGTATTATCGGAGTTGAGGCTCGTGTTATTAGCAGTACTATTCGGCCATTTATTTTATGTAAAGTCATTCTAGCTGTCAGACGGACGCCGCGTGCGTGATTTTGCTTCGTGTTTCATCAGTTTATCTTTTTACTACGAGTTACTAAAATTAGTGAATAAAATGTGTGATAAATCGAAATATGGTGGCTATAAAGCTAAACGAGGTGGAAGAAGTTTGTTTAAAAAGCCGTCTATGTCACGAAAGCGACCTGCAAACCGTTATGAAGCGGAGGCACTCGATTCCTCCGAAAGCGTCGGCACGTCCGCTAGGAAATTGAAGCTAAGTGGCGATGCTCGTAATATCGAAGTTGATGCATCGTTCGGTTATCGTTTCATCAATTTTGTGGCTGTTTTTTCAACAATTTCGTCAGTAGTGAAGTGTAAAATATGCGACTCAGGCGTCACATTTACTGAAAGTAGTATACGCGGACTTGGTTTTAAAATAGTTCTATCTTGTGAAAAGTGTGCGAAAACTGAAATTCCAAATTGTCCACTCATCAATAACAAAGCATATGACATCAATAGAAGAATTATTATAGCCATGCGACTGCTTGGAGTAGGTTTACACGGAATGAAGAAGTTCTGTGCTTTTATGGAACTTCCTCGGCCAATATTTCACTCATTTTATGATAAAGTAGTCAACATTATTTGTGATGCTACTGAACGCGTTTCCAAGGCTAGCATGGAAAATGCAGTAAAAATAGAAAAAGAAGAAAATGCAAGAAAAGGTTTACCAAATGAATTGATAGTATCAGGAGACGGTTCGTGGAGAAAGCGGGGATTTTCATCATTGTTCGGTTTGGTGTCTTTGATCGGATGGAATACTGGGAAAGTAATCGATATAATTATAAAATCCAGTTACTGCAAGGCGTGCGAATATTGGAGAAAAAAAAGTGATACTGCAGAGTATGATGAGTGGCTTGAAATACATCAAAATGATTGTCAAATAAATCACACGGGGTCGGCTGGTAAAATGGAGGTAGATGCAGTTATCGAAATGTTTCAGCGCTCTGAAACTTTATATCAAGTAAAATACGGCAGTTACATTGGAGATGGCGATAGTAAAACCTTTACAGGTCTTTTGAAGTCTGAACCATATGAAAGCTTTGTTATACATAAAAAAGAATGCATCGATCACGTGCAGAAAAGAATGGGCACTAGACTAAGAAATTTAAAAAAGAACGTACGCGGTCTCGGCGGAAAAGGAAAATTAACAAATAAACTTGTCGACGAGCTCTCAATTTATTATGGTTTGGCTATTCGCAGAAATCACGACTCTGTGGAAAAAATGAGAAATGAAATTTGGGCGACGTTATATCACAAGCTGTCAACGAATGAAAATCCTCAATACAGCAAGTGTCCAGCTGGTGAAAATTCATGGTGTTCGTGGCAAAAGGCAAAAGCCACCAATACATCAATTAGTACTTTTTTACACAAGCCGGCTCTATCGAAAACAGTTTTCGACGCAATTAAACCAATCTACGAAGAGTTGAGCAGCGACGACCTTCTAAATCGATGCTTAGGTGGTTTTACGCAAAATAGCAATGAAAGTTTCAACGCAACGGTGTGGTCAATGTCCCCAAAATCTACGTCAAGCGGAAAAACCGTACTGGATATTGCTGGGAATCTTGCCGTGTGCACTTTCAACGATGGAATTTGTAGTATAATGCAAGTTATACGACAGTTGGACATGACAGTTGGAAGGAATTGCTACAATTTCTGCGTTGAGGCGGACGAACTCCGCGTCGATTTTTCGAACCGATCGCTGACTGAGGCTGCAAAAACAGCTCGAATTGCCGCAAAATCAGCCAGAAAAGAAGAAGAAGAACTCAACATTAACATAGAAGGCCAACTATACGGTGCAGGCATCGCGGATTAAAGGTATACTATAATTTTCGACCGTAAAATGTTACTTAAAACTTTAAACGCGTTTTTCTCAGAACACGAAATTTCAAATCGGGCGAACCGATAGCGGCTACAAATCTTTATCGATTGCCTTGCAATTTTGAGGGTATCTTTATACCTATATAATCTAATAGACCACGTAGGGGTTTTTCGATAAGTTGTAAACTTTTTGTTTTATAAACGATTATGTATGAAATTCTTATGCGAAAACGTGAACTTTTCTTTTATATACTCACCATTTCTCGAAAAATCAATATTTTCAAAATCCCCTACGTGGTCTATTAGTTTATGATATATATTAAAGAAAAATCTTTGGATTTTTGTTCTAGGTTCACGCTTGTGGGTACAGCCGGTTCGCCCGTTTTGGACCTCCACAAAAAATTCATCGTAGAAACCGGACCCTGGAACGGCCATTTCTTAACCAAAAATTAAAAACAAAATATTTTTTAGTAGCTTTGAAGATACTTGATAAAGTACTTTATAAGAAAATTCTATAGCTTTTACACTACTCCTAAAAAAAATGCACAAAATCGTCCTTCTTTCTTGACGCACATGGTGGCCTTACCCCTTAAAAGATTTATAGTTTTTAAGTCTAGATCCTTTCCGGCGTTCTTTCGATCGAGATCGACGAAACAGAGAAACTTGATGAAATTATTATATTAGACCTACTTCCTATAAAAATATTATATCTGGATCACACAATTCCGAGGGCAAATGCATACCGAAGGGTCAGCGAAGGGGAGATGAAGTCGTTCGAAAGAGTAGATGAAAAGATGTTTTCCTGATTTTTTCTAAATGTTATTAATTAATTATTATACATCTCTAAATAATCATTTGTATGGCGAATAAAATTGTCAAGTTAAACATTTTAACTACACTACACTATACAGGGTGTTCCGCTCAGAATACTTGTCCCACCAACTAATGATTGATTGACAACATAAGTATTCACTGACAACCAAGCTCTGGCTGTTAATTAATACTTGGCGGTAGTGACCATGACTCTCCCGAGTTGTAGCAAATACTCAAGTACAATCCGAATGCACAAGTCCGGTCATAAAGCAGGATGATCTAACGAACGATTAAAAATATCCGACTTGCCCGGGATAGCCTGGTTGCCGGGCGATGAAGCTAACCGAAGCCAACAGTCGGACAATGCATTCCTGTCTGGTGCAGCCACTCACCGCTAAGTCAATGTCCTATCTCCTCGTGGTCCCGCCCGAGATGGGATAGGGCGAAATGGACAATTGGCGAAACGTCTGATCCTACGTTGCCTAAAAGTACCCAGAGAAGGCCTAGGAAGTCGAACGTGTTTTCCTCCGTATTTGCCGTGCGGAGCAACCTATGTCATTGGGCTCCAACACTCATTTTTGGTCTCGAATTCGGCTAGAGGGGGGCTCGGATATCATGCAGCCATGATACCGAGCAATCGGCTCAGAATGACCATACACGGAAGTGAGTGGGTTCTTTAGGCGAAAAAGCGGATTTAGGTCCGCGGACTATATCCAGGACGATGTCTTGACCTGGCCACCCCTTCCGGAAGGCTACTGTTAGGTCCTACTTGAGGGTCTGTAGAGGCTGGCGCATGTCGCCGGATGAAAATAAAATAACCACCATGGAAAAACTAACTACCCCCCCCCCTCCCTATTAAAACCTGCTTGAACAAAATAGCTGCAAGACAAGTCGAATGCAAAAGCACCCCACAAGGATCCAACCAAGGCGTAAGGCCAAGGGAGAGTCTGACTGGGATGCAGAGAGCGAGTCGTCGGCTCTGGCGCGATTCGGGCTGAAAGAGGTCAGGGTCGCGCTGGAGAGAATCGATGAGCCCAAGTTGAATGCAAAAACGGCCAAGTTTAGGGCAAGTTAGGGGGTGGACAGGTGTGCAGGAGCAGAGCCCCACAGAAGAACATGCAACAAAATATAGCTCAAAGCTCAAAGGGGCGCGGAACCCGCAAAGAAGTAGATCGGACCGTCTACCTCCGAGCTGGCCAAAGGGCGGCACTCGAAGATGGTGAGCCCTCGAACACAAAGGCGGCTTGAAAGGACCCAATCACAGCGTAATGCTAAGAAAGGAGGCAAGGCAGCTGATAAGTACGAACTGGCGCCTCGAGAGCGATGGAGGCTCAAAGAAGCCGAAATCATACGTAAGAGGATTGACCGGCCCAAATTGAATGATAAATAGGCACAGATGGCAACATGCCTGGACCCCAAGTTGCAACTCGGAGGCAAGGAGGGGCCCGAAGGTAATGCACGCACCGACACTGAATTAACATCGGTAACCAACAGAGAAGGAAACGTGTCAAGATCAGAAGGGTCTTTGCGGATTATGCAGTTAAACATGCAGAAGTCTATGAAGGTAATTGATTAAGCCTGTGTAGCAATGTAGGAAAAATGCATCGATGTCCTTCTCATGCAGGAGCCTTACAACGTTCATGGAAACGTCGCGGGGTTCGGAGATGCGATAATGATAGTCACGGGTGGTGCGGCCGGAGAACAAACGATGGCCGTAGTTGCCATTTGGGACAGAAGTTGTACCGTACTGAAGATTAGCCACCTTTGTAACTCGCATTGTGGTGGTGCAAGTGGAGGGCGGATTTGGCAAATTTTGGCTCATAAGCCAATACTACCAATATTCCGAAGTCATTGAACCTTATCTAGACCACCTGGGGAAAGTGTTGAATGAACTAAAAAGCTCCAAGATATTTGTGACCGTCGATGCCAACACCAGATCTCCCATGTGGGGAAGCGATCGGTTGGACGAAAGTAACTAATGAGGCAGGCAACCCGTGCATGTACGCCAATAACAAAGGCGAGTCTAACATAGACGTTACGTTGGTAACGGGCAATGTTGTTTCCGCGGAGAAATCATGGAAAGTCCGCAGAGACTGGACATCTAGCGATCATAGAGATTGTTCTAGTGGATAAATGCGATGATTTGGAGTGCCCCATGAGACCGAGGTTCCTCGTGAGCAAGGCTGACTGGCTGAAGTTCGGAAAGGTCCTCGAGAGGTCGTATCAGGAACTCGAACGATATGAGGTCACAGAATCTGTCGAAGAGCTCGTGGCCCGTGTAAATGTCGTGGTGATCGGAGCACGTGAAGCATCTATGCGACTAAAAGGATGATGACATAACCTAGTCGCCTGGAGGACCAACCATCCGCAAGCGCAGAGTATATGCCTGTAGAAGGCAATACCAAGTCGAACGATGAACGCTAGAACGCGCGATTAAGAAGGTACCTCACTGAAACGCGGTCTTATAAGATCGACATCTGAAAGGGAAAGCTATCAAGCTGGAGGTGGTTTGTTTCTTCGCACGGCAATGAGAAACCCTGGGACCTTGTTTATAGAATGGCTACTCGAAAACTCTAAATCGAACGTCTACTGAGTTCGATTAACACAGGTCGGGAGTTTACGAGTGACGGGCGCGAGTTTGCGAGCACCTTGTAGAACGCGCTCATTCCTGATGACTCCACTGACTCTGAAATCCAAAAGGCAATGAGAGAATATATCCGTGAGCCCCCCAATAATGGAGGACACACCGGATTTCCTTAAAAAGGAAGTGTCCGGGGCAATCTCCAACCTTACTAAGGGCAAATACCCGAGAATGGACAGAATTGAGATGGAAGTGCTTCAAAAGGCATGTAGCATTATGAGCTGAAATTTGCTAAAGCTCTACAGTGGGTGCATAAAGTGAAGCACCTTCCATAGATGGTGGAAAAAAGGCTCCGTAATAACCATCCTTAACCTCTTATATAGCCCAAATTTTATTTCAGTGTAGAAATTATTTTGATGTGAAACATCTTATGCCGCGCTTCGGGGGTGAGACCGGCTGCTCGTGAAACGTCGCTGGAGTGGCTAAATACGCTAAGGCCAGGCGAACGTTGAACATTGCCTCTATATCTATATCTATTCTATATATAGATATAAAGGCAACGGTCACCCTGCGTCTCCTCACTGAACTGCGTCCCAACGTTCGCCGAGCCCTAGCTTAACCACTTACTACTACACGCTCACTGTATCGATGTACGAAGCAGTATTTACCCTCATTAATGAAAGCATGAGGATTGATTGATCATTGGTTAGCACGTTTAAAAATAACATTTAAATACAGTTTGTATAGGAAAATTGTTAGATGTGAAACATCGAAATTCTTCTTTGTAAAAAGTATGCGATAGGAAGGATGGACCACGCATCCGTTGAAAGAATACGTGCGCCAGTGCGCATTTGTATTTATGACTGTGATACCATTAAACGGTACGAACCGTTGTATCGAATTCCGTTTATCGCGAGACGGAACAGCGACTGATGGCAGAGTTAAGAGAGAGTAAACTAAATGCGCTTTTTGAATTAGACACAACGGTTTTTGTACCGTTTAATAGTATCACAATTATAAATACAAATGCGCACTGGCGAACGTGTTCTTTCGTTTTCAGCTAGATTTACTCAAGTGGACACAGCATTGAGAACAATCTAGCGAGAGTTAGTCTAGAATCTCGGTTGAGAAAAATAAATCTAGCTAGATTGTGCAGTGGATACACGATAAAAATTTACTGCCAGAGAAATTTCAGTCTATTTGACCGGCTAAATAGATAGTAACTCAGTCTAGCGAGAGTGATAGGCGCCGGGTCGCAAGCGAAGGGCCTCGACCGCGTGCTCAGATTTCAGGAGCCTCGAGGGAGGCAACAGAAACCTTCTGCCTTTTATGCTCTCCTCGGACAAAGTGCAGACCCGCAATAAATTCGACTATTGCGGTGCACGTGTACTTCTTCGGGGATAGCACCAACCGAACGGCGCTGAATCTGCGTACTCTCCCGGCGCCAATTTTCATGCTCCAGCTCGGTGGTTTCGAAGAATTTCCTTCTCCCACCATGCATAGAAACAAGTATTGATCATTGTCAAATGAAGTGAATACAATTGAAAGAAAACCAAATTAGAGATATAAATAATAGTATATACAAATAATACGTGTGTGTATAATAACATATAATATAAAACAGTTTTTATAGAAAAATTGTTAGATGTGACACATCAAAATTCTTCTTTGTAGAAAGTATGCGATAGGTAGGATGGACCACGCGTCCGTCGAAAGAACACGTGCGCCAGTGGGCATTTGTATTTATGACTGTGATACTATTAAACAGTACTTACCGATGACAGAGTTAAGAGAGAGTAAACTAAATGCGCTTTTTGAATAAGACACAACGGTTCTCTCTCGTACCGTTTAATAGTACCACAGTCATAAATACAAATGCGCGCACTGGCGCACGTGTTCTTTCGTCGGACGCGTGGTCCATCCTTCCTATCGCATACTTTCTACAAAGAAGAATTTCGATGTTTCACATCTAACAATTTTTCTATAAAAACTGTTTTATATTATATGTTATTATACACACACGTATTATTTGTATATACTATTATTTATATCTCTATTTTTTTTAATAAATTTTTTAGCCGAATTTTTTAGTAACTTGATTTACAATAATTTTTTTCTTGTGTTTCTTTAGGTTCAAAGGTGTTTACTAAAATATTCAAGGGCATTAGAAACTTATATTTCATTAATATAAAAAAAATTAAATGTGCGCCAAATGGAACAATAGTCCATTATGAATTACACATGATGCGTTCATTGTTCATTCCTAGTTAGGAACACTGGGCTATAGTGGAATAACTACAAGGTAAAATGTTTTACTGATTTTATAGCTCAGAATTTCGTATGTTCCAAATATGGAACAGTAGGCTGTAAGAGGTTAAAGACCCCAGCAAGGATCAGCCGAACGCAAAGTCGTACCGACCCATCTGTCTACTCTCGATAATGAGTAGTGTACTAGAGAATGAGTCTCGGGAATGAGAAAGGTACTAGAGAAGCTAATCTTGAACAGGCTTGGCCCGGCGTCGAACGATCCGGTATATTGCTCCGATAGGCAGTACGGATTCCGAGCGTCTGTCAAGTACAGAACGTTCCTTAACAAGGTTTAGGGATCTGGTGTCTGCAAGAAGCCGGAAATACATCCTGGCGATCGCCTTCGACATAGCGGGAGCCTTCGACAATGTATGATGCCTGGCGATCCTAACTTCCCTGAAGAAAAGGGGCTATCCGAGAAATCTGCATGTGTTAATGGAGAGCTATTTCAAACGTAGAGAAGCTTGATTGTACTCGAAGTGCACCAAGACTGGCAAAATGGTCATGAGAGAATACCCACAAGGATCTGTCCTCGGGCTGAGCTGCTGGAACCTCATATTTGACGAGGTCCTGCGCCTGCTCGAGGAGTACGATTGTGAACCAATCGCTTATGCCGGCGACCTCCTTGGCTTAGTAGATGGTGGATCAAGGGGGAAATCGAACGCAAGGGCCAGGCGGTTGGTTGCTGATATGGTAACCAACTAGTGCACTAGGTAGAAAATGCAAGTTTCGGCAACTAAGACAGAGATGCTGCTAATAAAAGGCATTCTTTATGAAAGAATTCCGCCGCAAATACAGCTCTACGGAAAATCCATTTAGCTTAAGCAATCCATCAGGTACTTGGGTATCCACTTTGGAACGTGAATGTCGATCGCTCCGCAGATAAAGGAGATCTCGAGCAGTTATTCCAGCCTGATTGATGGCTTGACAAGAGTAGCGAGAGCCCAAGGGCCTTGAAAATCTTGTATGGAGGGTTCTTTATACCGGTTATCACTTACACCGCGGTAGCCTGGTCGCATCTGCTAAATAGCAGAAACTCGAGGTCGATTGGATTGATTCAAAGGCGAATCCTAATAGGGATCACTAAAGGCATACCAAACGATGTCCACGGATGTGCTTGCAATAATTGCGGGAGCATTACTAATTGACTTCGCCATTTTAGAACGAGCGCTCCAATACAAGATCTGGAGGAATGTAGACTTTACCATTGATAACTTCACATTCACTCACGAAAATCTGTCGAACGAAGAGGAAAGGGGTCGTCCATTAATCACGTGATGCTTTTTAGCATTTGTTTAACACCCCCCCCCCCCCCCAAACAAAATCACATGTATTTTCTTAGTACAAAAAGTATCTTAAAAATTTTAGAATATTATCTTTAATTACTAGTAAGTATAATCTAATTTAATTCTGGAAAATTAAGGACCGTGATAAAAATGTCCAGACATTAAGGTTGCAGGTTGTTTAGAAATCGCGCGTTCAACGAACAAATAAATACACGTGATATCTAACTACAACTCCCCCTCCCCCCTTGTGATATTTTGTGATTTTTGCCGAACACCCCCCTCCCCCTTCGGACCTCACGTGATTAATGGACGACCCCAAAGAGCAGACCCGTCTACCATAACGGCCGCTCGAAAAGAGTTATGCGATAAGTTGTTGAATATCTGGCAAGCGCCAGGTGGGATATATCCACCGCAGGATGAACGACATACTTATTCCTCGGAAATGTAAAGCGCCGACTCGAATGCATATGGATGGAAATGAATCACTGTGTAACGCAATTCATAAGCGATCGTGGGGACTTCAACTCCAAGCGATACCACCTGGCGTTGGCCTCAGATAGTCTGTGCGAATGCGGAGTACTCGAGACGTTAACTCACATCCTCTATGAATGTCCGGTGCACGACAAGGCGAGGGCCCGGTTGACCGAGGAAACACAATTGAACGGCTCGTTGTTGCCACTATTTGAGGATCGACTGCTCGAGCGTGACACTATTAACCCTTTCGCTGCTCCAGACGTACATATACGCCTAGAACAGCCTGGACAGAGACGTATTTATACGTCTGGAGCAGCGAAAGTGTTAAAGGCTTCAGCAGCTTCGCTGCGGGAGTCCATAGGGTTAAAATCGAAGGACGTGCGGGGACGGACGGCCAAGGCTAGACGGCTCGCCTAGCCCGGGAGGAATTTCCTTTTACACTAAAGGCGGAAACAGACTAAGCTCACGTCACGTGAGCTCACGTGCTATCACGTTACAGACGAAAAGTGTGGAGCGCTGTTTTACGTAGTATGTTAATACATCAGAACCACACTGAAGTAATCTCATGCGTATTACGTTACATCGCCAACCGCACGCGTGGTAGCGTGTGATTATCTTCTGCATATCCACACAATGTGTGGCGATGTAACGTAATACGCATGAGATGACTTCAGTGTGGTTCTAACGTATTAACATACTATGTAAAACAGCGCTCCACACTTTTCGTCTGTAACGTGATAGCACGTGAGCTCACGTGAGCTCACGTGACGTAGCTTAGTCTGTTCCGCCTTAACGCGCGAACTAGACAAAGGGAATCGCAACACCGAAGCATGGTAAAGAGGAGGTTCGGCCTGCATTAGGTGAGAATCCCGAAATCAAAATCAGAAGACACGGTACCGTCATGGAACCGGTTAATGACTGCAAGAGCAGTCTTGTACACAAAAGTGCTCAAAATTTAAATTTTTTAACATTCTTTTAATGCATAGTGGGTATATTTTGGAAGGCTAATGTTTTCTAAATATTTATATAGGTATATTTTTTTATTAGAGAAAGACAAATATTTTTAAAATATAATAAGAAGTACAAAGGGTGCGAAGACCCGGTTATTGACGCCCTGAAATCGCTAGCGCCAGTTATTGACACCTCAACTTTAATTTCTGACTAACCTTCTTATAATAGTCCAAATAATTTTTAAATTATGACAAAAAGTCGCAAAAAGGATTGCACTTATTAAGAAACTGATAACAATTTTTTTCTGTGTAATACAGAACATGTTAAGGATAAATTTACTTGTTTACTCTCCTTATTTTGGCTTCGATGGTACGTCAACATCGCCGGTATCGTTAGCAGTGGTTTTATCAGTTATAATCTCCTTTTTTATTTGTTTTGCAATAATCGGTGATTCCTCCTTAATCTTTTCTTCTTGATTTGTATTCTCTTTTTTGATTGTGATGGCTGGTGTACTCTTCCTAACTGATTTTCGTTTCTGCTTCTTCTCTGTTGCAAGTTGTTTCTTGGCATTTACTTTCTCTTTCTCTAGTCTTCTTGCTTCCATTTCCTTTTCTTTTTTCAGTAAGCGAGCTTTTTATAACATTTCTCTGTTCTTCTTCTTCAATTCTTGAATTATCACACGTTTCTGTCGTTTTTTCAGTCGCTCTTGACGTTTTAATTCTTTCTTCGATTCCAATCGAAGTTTTTCTTCGTCTTTTTGTTTATAATAGGCTACAAATTCGTCACATATTGCTGCAAATGGTAGGTATCTCTTTCGTTCGTTCACCTCTTTTCTTTTTCTACTCTTTTATCCCTGCACCAGGCCATATTAATCCTTCTTTGAATGGCATTGGCATATGATCTAGAGGACAATTCGAAGCATTCAAGGATACTGTACTGGCCATACTGATTTCACCTGTATTTGTAAGTGATGGAGCTTCTTCCTTAGTGCAATCGTTACTATCTTTAGGCTGAGGTGTCGAACTTCTGATAGGTTCTGTACATGAAGTGATAAGCGATGAATTTTCTTCGCCAAAACAATCACGTTGTTCACCAGCAGCATGAGATTGTCCAGACAAATCTTTCGAAACAGTTCTATCTGTGGAAACATGGGACATAATGTCACCCGACAAGTTACCAATATTTGCCAGTTGAGAGCCATGATCATCAACAGATCCAATAACTTGTTGGTTCTTTTGTTTGATTTTGTCATCGAAGACTGGTCTCGGACTTTCATTGGTGTGTTCATCTTCGTCTTTCTGCTTTAATGGAGATTGCTTACCTAGTACGCCATGCTCACCAGATTCATTTAACAATTTATTAGCTAGGAGCAATAACTCGCCATCTACAATCTCGAAAGTCGCCTCATTTCCCAAATTTGCAATTTCTTCTCCATCTGTGGCCCAAGTACTGCTGAACATTGATGAGGGAACAGATTCAACATTCTCCTGCTCTGTGCAATCATCAAAAACATTTTCGTGATAATATGTTGTCATATCTTTACTTAAAATCTATAAAATAAAATAACAAAATACTATTTATTACGATGAAGGTATCCAAATTTATCCAAATTTACGAAGTTAGTTTCATTAATGTGTATGTACCGGAGTTGTATCGATGTTAATCATTTCATTTGTCTCAGTTGAAACGCCACGAGATGTAGTGTTTTGTGCTACGCTCAGTTTTTTTCCACAAATTGAATAAACTTTCATGGCATGTAGCTCCAGTCCATTCTTTATTAACTCCAATATCTTTAAAGCGTTGGATGATATCAGCGGAAATGTTGTTTTCCATTTCCTGAAGTACTGATGAGGAGGAGTTCATCGATGTTTGCGGCAGTGGAAGATCATTAAGTGAACTTTTTCTAGAATTTTTAAAGAATTTCTCATAGTTGACAGCATCTGCAGAATAAGGATAAAGGCCAGTGGCACGAAATCCATTAGCCAAAATTGGTTCCCACTTCAATGAATCCACGGCTTGTGTCATCAACACTGCAAATTTGTCCAATGGTAGCTGCTCTCTATTGTTTTTCATGCTCCAGTCTCGTACGGCGCTTGCCCAGGCTGCTTTAAGAGGTCGAAAGACAGCGACGTCCATCGGTTGCAATATGTGCGTTGCATTAGGATATAATGCTGTTAGGATAATGTTTTTTCCCTACACAACAAAGCTACTTCTATTGTTAAGTGTGCTGAATGGCCATCAACGTAGAGGATTACTGGAAATTGAATTCCATTCTTTACCAACCAGGGGTAAAAAATGTTTGAAATCCACTCATATAGAATGACTGCTGTTTCGTAACCCTTGTCAGCATGTCCAATACCCCCAACCCGAATGCATAGCACTGGAAATATTGCGAGGAATCATTTTGTAACTGAATAGGACCAGTGGAGGTACCACTTGGCCAGCAGCATTACCACAGAAGAGAACAGTTACAGTTTCCTTAGTATTGTTTTTAACACGAGTGTATGCAGTTTTATCCTCCTTTAGCACATATATTATACTTTACCAGCTTTTGGTGCTAATTCAAATGCTGATTCATCGCAATTGAATACACTAGAAGGTTCTATATTTTGATAATCACAGGGCTCCAGTTGTTTAGCTGTTTTTTCAAACCGGTTACGAATAGCTACTTCGGTGACAGAAGCTCTCACGTCTGACGAATTTTGGGATACTTTTTCACATATCTCAGGATGACGATCATTAAAGTTGTAGATCCAGGTTTTTCCAGGACGGTTATCCTTAAACATTGGTTCCTCTTTCTTCATTGCTTTGAGGAGTGTTTGCACATTATCCAGCAACTGCTCTCGTCTTACTGGAAATCCTCCCTCACTCATGTAGACTATCCAGTCTACCAATCGAACTTCAGTCTCTTCACCTCTAGTACATATTTTGGTCCTCTTCTTTGGATTCCTGGCTGTAAAACTCCAGTTTTTGATGTGTAAACATCTATGCTATAGCTCTACGGTGGGACCTTCCTGGGAAATCGAGCGTCAGATGTAAGCCGTGTACATGTGACTGCGTCAGTGTGTGTGTGGCGCTACTGCGCATACTATTCGCGCAAGCTGGATTATCTCAACGGGAAAACATTTTAGAGAAAAATGTTTAATACAAAACTTTAAGGATTTTCCCGTGGCTACCCAGTGGTTGTATTGGATTTGACCTTGACCGTGACCTTTAAGTTAATATCAAATGCCTTCCTAAACCGTTCATCCGATTGCGATGAAACTTTGGGGAACAGTTGGACGCATATCCGCGAAGGTTTCTGAGTTAGTAAATCTTATACAGGGTGTTCAAAAAGTCGAACTATACTTGACCTAAACTTGACCTCCGCTGACAATAAAGGTAACATAAAAAAAAAGGTCAAGGACACATTTGAACGTGAAAAAAAATTAATTTGACCTCGATATAACCTTGAAGGTCATGGTCAAGGTCAAATCCAATATGACCATTGCGTAGCCCGGGAAAAATACTAAAAGTTTTGTATTAAAAATGTATTTAAACAATGGTGGACGGACAAAATCAATCCACAATCTACCCGTGCGAAGCCGGGACGGGCTGCTAGTTTAAAATAAAACATGTTTTTTAATAAATCCTGCCAAACATTCCTTGTGTTTTTGTGTCATTTAATAATACGGTTTCCGGTCCAAACACGTTTCTCCGTGTTCGAGGTGGCTACCACTGCGCGGAGTCTAATGCATTATTATCACTGAACCAAAGCGCATGCGCCTATGGGTTTATAGGTAAAAAACATTTGTTTTAGCGAAATCTACCAACCCTCAAATTTTGGCACAACAGTTTCGGAACACCCTGTACATACAGACTGTTCCCCGCTATACACGCCAGCGTAGCACATTGCATATCGGTTGGCGCTATCGGATCCTAGATGGTTCCCTAAAATTCGGTGACAATACCGACAGCCCGGACACGAACCAAATAGACGTTTCAGTCCGAAAAACACCGGTCATTTCAATAGTGGTGAATGTGACAGACGCTCTGACAGATAGCTTGATAATCGTTTGGATTTTTTTCGAATAATCAAGATAGTGAACGGAAGCAGTGCCATTTTTCTCTGGTTGCTTTATTGTGCATAAAGAGTAGGAAAGGAGACATCAGTATCTCAGAAGAAGTGCCATCAGATAAGTTACTCCCTAACTGACCCCCTTAACCTCATTTTGATCACTTATAAAGAACAAATATCTTTGTGGTTATTCTATTTTTTGTTTTCAGCGTCATGCGAAAACGGGACGGATTGATGGAAATTTGATTTTTCTTCGCTGTCAAAAATCAACCTAGGTAGAGAAGCATTCTCTAGAACTCTGAAGTACAATGCCACGGTAGGAATATCAGGCTCTACCGACATGACATGCTTCGACAAGGTCTGTATTAACTTTAGCGGTATATTGGGGACACTGCACTAATCCTATGGCACATTTTTCTATCTGGGAAAGCATATTATTATGGTAGTACAGCTGTACAGCGTTCCGATAATATACCGTCTTCCTGTACTGACAGTATAGATAAGAGTCGGATAAGTTCGTATAAGTTTCCGTATTGAAAATAAATACGGTTCTGTACAACTCGAATATATATTGTACTGTTTTCGTCTTAAATCTGTATTAGGGCCATGTAAAGCCGTATTTATTTTAATATGGAGACTTCTACGGCCTTATTCAGCACTTATCTGTCTAATCGGCATTAGTGATTCCTCATTGACCGTCGTTACACCGGAGACGAAGAAGAGATGAAATAGAAGTGAGGTACATGTACACTTCACGTTTGACAGGTCGGTGTAGAAATTGGAACTTGTGATAATACGAAAGGGGGAATATATCGATAAAGAAAAGATAATAAAATAATTACTTCATTATTGTAATCCAATTCTATCGTATCTCCTATGTTTCTACCACGGCTTTCTCAAATAGAAAAATGTGCCACAGGATTAGTGCAATGCCCCCAATATACCGCTAAAGTTGATACAGACCTTGTCGAAGCATGTCATGTCGGTAGAACCTGATATTCCTACCGTGGCATTGTACTTCAGAGTTCTAGAGAATGCTTTTCTACCTAGGTTGATTTTTGACAGCGAAGAAAAATCAATTTTCCATCAATCCGTCCCGTTTTCGCATGACGCTGAAAACAAAAAATAGAATAACCACAAAGATATTTGTTCTTTATAAGTGATAAAAATGAGGTTAAGAGGGTCAGTTAGGAAGTAACTTATCTGATGGCACTTCTTCTGATACTGATGTCTTCTGTCCTGCTATTTATGCACAAGCAACCAGAGAAAAATGGCACTGCTTCCGTTCACTATCTTGATTATTCGAAAAAAATCCAAACGATTATCACAAGCTATCTGTCAGAGCGTCTGTCACATTCACCACTATTGAGATGACCGATGTTTTTCGGACTGATACGTCTATTTGGTTCGTGTCCGGACTATTTGGTTCGTGTCCGGGCTGTCGGTATTGTCACCGAATTTTAGGGAACCATCTTGGATCCGATAGCGCCAACCGATATGCAATATGCTACGCTGGCGTGTATAGCGGGGAACAGTCTGTATACAATACAACATGTATTCACTCGATGTATAAAAGTACATCTTAAATATATTCTATTAACGTAACAAATACATTACAAATATATTCTGCTTATACACTTACTATATGCATCGAAATATATATTTTAAGTATTTGCAAAGTATGCAAAAATAAGTAAAAAAGTTATACAATCGAAATACTTATATATGTATATTTTGAAATACTTCTTTATACAGGACTACTCAGAATAGTCATCCTGTTTATTTCAGTTAATTGTCATTTTATGAACAAGTATTTCAAATAAAATTTGTTTGGTACGGAGAAATACATACATGTATATGTTACATGCAAGAAATGTTTGATAACCTATGTTGTGACAGAGATATGAAAGTTACCTCTATTTTCATACAAGTTTTAAAATTTATCAAGATTAATAAGAAATGTATAAGATGAATACCTATCCGTTGAATGTTCTGTCAGATATTTTCGTACGAAGTACGTTAAGTTGGACGTAAAGTATAAAGTAAGTTACTCGCCGCGTGTGACTAAGTTCCCAGCGCCCAACAAAATTTATTCTTGTACCTACTACTTTAACCTGAAATATCTCATAAACGGTTCAGCTGATGGATATTTCATCTATATTTCTTTTATTAGTCTCAATGAACTCTAAAGCGTTTCTAAGTATAAAAATATAGTTTCGTATGAAAATGTGGAAGTAAGTTTCAGATCTCGTAAATATCAAATGTTATCAAAGATTTGTCACACGTATTATATGTCCTCCTTGATACCAAATAATTTATATTTGAAAGACTTGTTCATGAAATAATAAATAAAAGAAAAAACAGAATGACTATCCTGAATATAATAGAACACCCTATATGTATATGTCGCACCCACTTAGCGTAATTGGCCGTTTCTTAAAATGGATATCCACTTCGCGAACTGTAACCGAACTGTAACCAGATAGAGGAATAATATTTTATTCCACTATCTGGATAAAATTCTGTCCAGTTCATGAAATGGAAATATTTTTTATCCATTTAAAATGAAATCATCTTACATTACAATATCGTCCACTTCCTGCAAAAAGTCACTAACATTTATCATCAACTGACAGGTAGTTTGCTCTATAATATCGGTATTATATTTCGGTAAATGACTTTTTATGATGCGCGCATGCTCACTTCCAACGCATTTAACACTCAGTGAGTTTTACCATTTAAAGATTTAATCAAATTAAGCTACTAGGTCCAGTTAGGTGATTTTACAAAATATGTTAGTTAGTGACTTTTTGCAGGAAGGAGGCGATATGTTGTAGGTAAATAATAACTTTTTCGGCAGATAGTATTTGCCTAGGCAAATAGCTTTTGTGGCTTCACTCGCTCAGCCGATTCTAACCTAACCTAACCTAATCTAACCTTACCAAATCTAATTTATTTATATTTAAATGTGTTATGTTATGTTAGGTTAGGTTAGAATCGGCGGAGCGAGCGAAGCCACGAAAGCTATTTGCCTAGGCAAGTACTATCTGCCTAAAATTACTATTTGCCTGCGACAAACCCGTATGTTTAAATTCACCGCCGAGCGCTGCTGTAACAAATAGATAGCAATATAGGTAACTAAAAGTTTACAGAATATCCATAAAAGTAAGTTTAAAAACCTTTATAGCTTATTACGTCCATTTCATGAACTGGACAGAATTTTATCCAGATAGTGGAATAAAATATTATTCCTCTATTCCTCTATCTGGTTACAGTTCGCGAAGTGGATATCCATTTCATGAAACGGCCAATTACGCTATGTGGGTGCGATATATACACCTCAAATATGCACATATCTTCTCCGTAGGGACAACATTTCTTCGAAGTAAAGGTTTGGAAAGTTACTCATCTAGATGAAGAATTTTTCCAAACAATGTATAGTACATTCACAATCAAAATTATAGATGTAGGTCAATCTCGTTTCTTAGATCAAATTCCACGGATTTTTAAAAAGATTAGAACATTTCTTGGATCAAGTTCTTTGCTCATCTTCGATTTGAACATTTAATGTCGCTCACGAGAACGACAAATACCCACCTGCAAATCGCAACTGCAGGGATCCAAAGAACGGAAGCCAGAATGAGAAGGGTTATAAGAACGAGAGCCCAGGTCGGCCATTCCTGTATTTCCGTAGCACCTTTACTGGGAACCCAGGCTGGATATCCGCTTCCCTCCATCATGATATCTATGAACGAGGCCACAAGGATGCTCAGCATAGCCAGAGGACTCAGATATTTCCAACAAATTAGCCAATATAAACCGGGTCGATTGCCGGTCATAAGTTCTATATCGTCGGCAAATCTGAGGGATAACACATAGACTAATAATCCAAAGATTCAAAACTAATGAATAACGATCAATAATGCGAACGCAAGGAAGTCAAGCTCACCTTTTTAAACCATATACGTAGGATACACCGATGCATTCGAAAAAGGCGATGATAAGGAGAGGAAAATTTCCACTAAAATTGTCGAACAGCACGAAGATATAGCTACCGGCACCGTGAGCAAACGCCATCGAAATAACACAGCATACTAAGCAGATGACTCCTAGATAATAATGTTTAATTGTGGGTCAGTGATTCTTTCATGGCTGGTGTGAGACGATTGGTATGCTGTAGGTACATGTAATCATTGGACTGTAACTCTGTTGAAGGCATACAATGTAGAAGAGATTGTGAATCACTATTCACAACCACACACAATACAGTAAACAATTATTTCCTTTACTATTCTTTATAACTTTAAAGACGTTAGATAAATACTCGCGCAGCTCCATTTTATTGATTAACTTCGTATAATAACTGGATATTACTAGACTACTATTGTGAAAGAACCAGAAAATTTAATATTATTCTCAATAAATACAGTTATATAAATGTTATATAATTCCAATGAAATTCAATGTCATATGTAATATAATATGAATGTTATCCATAAATTACCAGTCAGTTTTAATTTCTTACTTAGTTAAATAACATTGTTACATAACATTGTAACATCACGTCGTGAAATAATGTAACGTTGTACAGGTTGTTTACGCCCAGGCTCCATGAGTGTATAGAGCCTTTTTCGAGTTTTCTCCATACGCGAACTAATAGTGATCCATGCAGTTTGATCTTCAATTAATAGATGGCCTCAGTGATAACAGGGAAGATTAACCTATCTACTAATTGGTTTGTGTATGTGACAAATTTAAAATAGGATCCACACACATTCTCAGAGCCTGGGCGTGAACACCCTGTATAATCTGACAAAAGTCAGTCTCTATCCGATTGAAGTTTTATCACTGGTAATTACCAACCCTTTTTTTTATAGAGCGGGAAAACTTTTATAGCCACCCCAGGCTGAACTAGGCCCGGGGGAGTGTCGAACTCAGAGGCTCTAGTAGTGCAAGTCCTCCTCTACCGATTAAACCCCAACTCTCGTCCCTCCATCCCTTAAAAGGAGGGTCCCAGGCCGCCTTGGGGGCCAATCTTTCGGGAGTCCTCCCAGGATATGGACTGTGTCGCCCTCTGCCCGATTGTAGCTCACGACTTGAAGAAATCGGGAGGTGGTGATAACCACCAACCCTTAAACTCAAAACAGGGGCACCTACCCCGGAAGAGGGGTGGAGTCCAATAAACATATCGCAAGTTAGCCCTTTGCGTTACTTTATTCCGCGGCTTGGATGCAGGCGAAGAATGAAAATAAATAAAATAATAATGGAGAGAGGGGTACTCCGGCTGATTCACTAGGCGTAGCTTAGAATAAGGGGTAAGAGTGAGATAAATAAACAAGTCGTGTTCGTGAGAGGGGGCTGGAAGTAGCCAAAATAAATAGGGGACGGGCAGACGGAGCTAAGTAGTTACCAACCCTGCTTAAACTCTTCCATCTAACACAACCAATCAATGATGACACTCATTGTCTATACTTCTACAAAATTATATACGTTATATTTGCTATGTTCCAGATCCCAGTTCAAACCTTGTATAACTATTACGATGCATAAATGACAATGATGTATTATAATATTACCTGTAACCGCCATGTTATATATATCATTATTATAAATTGTCTTTACTGGGATTTCTGCCTCAGAATTGATCTAGTGAATTCGTTCTGGTATTATGTACTCGTTGGTATTGATTTACCGTATCATATGAGGGGGTCAGTGGAAAAGTGGTACAAGTCACAATTTTGAATTATTTGAGTTAACTGCAAAAATGCATAGTTAAAGAAAATATCTGTTTAGAAAAAAAAGTGGTATAAGTGGAAACCATACCATTGTACACTTATGCCATTTTTTTCGAAACAGATATTTACTTTAACTATGCATTTTTGCAGTTAACTCAAATAATCCAAATTGTCACTTGTACCACTTTTCCACTGACCCCCTCATATATGATAATCATACCTTTCATGCTCTTTCTTCCTTTAACAAGTAGTTTAATATTCATACTTTGAGTATGAGTATAATAGCTTAAAATATTTACCAGTGAGAATCTCTTTTCGTAAATTGGGGAAAAGCTTCATGTCGACGATACTGGTGACGACTCCTTCCAAAGTCCCAAACTGGGAATCAATGCCCAGCGTAAAGAGCATGAGGAAGAATAATACCGACCAAAACTGAGCACCCGGAAATTGATTGATCGCTTCTGTGAATATGATGAATGCCAGGCCAGTCCCGGAAGCAGACTGAAAGGAATTCCGAAGTCCACTTGCATAAGGACATTAAATTCAAATATATCAGTACGATACAGCGCATTCGCTTACGTTGTCCAACTCTTTTTCGAGATTGCATTCAAGTAATTCCGGCATTATTAAGTTGTCTAAAGAGCCATTTCCGTTGGTGATATTGATCAGAGTGCCAGGAATTGGAACCTTGTCAAAATCAATTTCGTGCCCAAAAATACGAATGAGGATCGTGTTTCTCTCAGCTAGACATTGCTCGTAAACCATCCTCGCTTTGAAACCTTCGGAAAAGTTAAATAACAATAGTATAATAAATGTCCAAGCTCGCTATTGAAATAAAATCCAGAAATATCTGTGTGAAACTAGGATTCATCTCTTACCTATGATAGAGAACACTACTATTCCGGCGAACATGGAAGTGAAACAGTTGGTGAGGCTGACCATAATGGCATCCCGATAACAATTGTTGTTCACCGGGTTGTAGGAGGAGAAGGCTATCAAGCCACCGAATGCCAAGCCTAGCGAGAAGAATATTTGAGTGCCAGCTTCGAGCCAAACTACAGGGTCAGTCAGAGTCCACCACTAAAATAATAGTAGTCGATAATACGACGTTCACTCCTCTGTACAAACATATAGTCTAGCTTCACGTATTTTAATGTGATCGCGTAGATTCTAACAGAAGTAAAACTCTATATGGGCCTCGAAAATCTCCACCGAGAAAACAATCGGTAGAAGTTCGATCGGTGTCACTAGCATTGCACAACAATATGTTATAAGTCTGTGCAAAGTTCAGGAGTAAAGGACCTCCTATTTAAAATACGTGAAGCGTCAAAACTTTGAAAGTGTAAAGTACTTATATCTGACTATATTAGAAGAAAGTTGCTTATATCGTAACACCACCTAAATCGTGCTACCACTAATATTCTATGAAACAGAGTATTCTACTATTTCTGTTTCGTAAAATATCAATGGTGATACAATTTAGGTGGTGGTATGATATAGGTAATCTTCCTCTAATATTTCTACAATAGAAATTAATTGTTCATCTATGTTTATACTGTGCTATAGTTGACCTTATATCATTGTTATGATCATGTACGGGGTGTTCACGTCCAGACTCCGAGAGTGAGTAGAGCCTTTTTCGTGTTTGCCGCATAAGCAAACCAATAGTGATCTATGCAATTTGGTCTTCAAGTTATTAATCGCCGTAGTGATGACAGGAAAGGCTAACCGAGCCGCTAATTGGTTTGTGTGTGCAACAAATTTCAAATAAACCCCACACACTCTCAGAGCTTGGGCGCGAACACCCTGTATACGGTGTTATTCGCATCTATTGTGATTGTTAGTGGAATTGGAATATACATGGTGTTCCGCCCAGGAAAATCATGGCGGGTGTGGCTTAATTTGCCGATACTTGTCCCGCCGACCGATGATGGATTGACGGCATAAGTATTCACTAACAGCCAAGCTCTCCTTACTCCACTCGTTTATCAGCTACGCTCGCTGCATTCAGAGGGGTAGAGTGAGTGACAGTGATATTGATATAGACGATCGATAGTTATTCTTAGGTTATGAAATTTGCGCAGTCTCAGTGAAGTGTAGTCAAGTAAAATAATCGTATCATGATACGGCGTATTAAAAGTATTTTCAGCCATCAAACCTTACGAAGAATCAGCATTAGACTATATAAGTAAAGGAATAGAGATAATAAATGTGTCATTAATTTAATAATTCTCAGTTAACCCAACTTTCGATTTTTCGATAATGATAGTGAATTAAGAAAGAGAGTAACTATTTTAATTAAAATGTTGCCATATTTTGCAGATTGTCTTTCAAGAATATGTTCCGATATTCATTGCTCGTTCTGCACTCGTTCTTTAACCCACTTCGCACAACATGTGAATGCTCCCGAACTCTTCTGCGATGTTGTCAATCTCTACTAAATTAATATTATCAACAAAAGAAAATCAGTTCCACCTGTGAATCGAGTGTACCGTATTAATATGTTTTTTTCACCCTAAGCCGGTTCGGATGGGTATTCGAATACGAGTACTAACCACGCTGATTGCTGCTTAATCCTTAGTTGATCGCGCTATGTGAGCGCCGTGCTTATCTTTAAAGTTTTATGTATAAGTATAGCTTCGTAATTATAAGAAACAGGCTCTTCTGTTGATTTTTTATACTTTTTGCAACCTTATAGAACACATTAATAAAATACTAATATTTCATTTATAATACTATTCAGTTAATTAAAATTATGAATTGATCTACGCCGTGTCCAGTAAAGCCCGTGTAAAAGCAGGTGCAAACGGAGAAACCAGTGATACAGCGTTACTAGTTTTTCTGCTTCTAGCCGTAATTGTGCAGTGGTCCCTCTATTACAAGCGCGTCCCGGGGCTGTAAATTCGCAGAATTGGGATGTATCCTAAAATTTTATTTTGCATGAAACACAGCAAACATAATAGTTAAAGTTATTCAAAACACAGTACCAATAGTAAAAACTTGATAAAAAAATATAAAACAGTTTTTATAGAAAAATTGTTAGATGTGAAACATCGAAATTCTTCTTTGTAGAAAGTATGCGATAGGAAGGATCGACCACGCGTCCGTCGAAAGAACACGTGCGCCAGTGCGCTTTTGTATTTTTGACTGTGATACTATTAAACAGTACCGATGGTAGAGTTAAGAGAGAGTAAACTAAATGCACTTTTTTAATTAGACACAACGGTTCGTACCGTTTAATAGTATCACAGTCATAAATACAAATGCGCACTGGCGTACGTGTTCTTTCGACGGACGCGTGGTCCATCCTTCCTATCGCATACTTTCTACAAAGAAGAATTTCGATGTTTCACATCTAACAATTTTTCTATAAAAACTGTTTTATATTGTATGTTATTATACACACACGTATTATTTGTATATACTATTATTTATATCTCTATTTTTGGTTTTCTTTCCACTGAATTCACTTCATTTGACAATGATCAATACTTGTTTCTATGCATGGTGGGAGAAGGAAATTCTTCGAAACCACCGAGCTGGAGCATGAAAATTGGCGCCGGGAGAGTACGCAGATTCAGCGCCGTTCGGTTGGTGCTATCCCTGAAGAAGTACACGTGCACCGCAATAGTCGAATTTATTGCGGGTCTGCACTTTGTCCGAGGAGAGCATAAAAGGCAGAGGGTTTCTGTTGCCTCCCGCGAGGCTCCTGAAATCTGAGCACGCGCGGTCGAGGCCCTTCCCTTGCGACCCGGCGCCTATCACTCTCGCTAGACTGAGTTACTATCTATTTAGCCGGTCAAATAGACTGAAATTTCTCTGGCAGTAAATTTTTATCATGTATCCACTGCAATCTAGCTAGATTTATTTTTCTCAGCCGAGATTCTAGACTAACTCTCGCTAGATTGTTCTCAATGCTGTATCCACTTGAGTAAATCTAGCTGAAAACGAAAGAACACGTTCGCCAGTGCGCATTTGTATTTATAATTGTGATACTATTAAACGGTACAAATCGTTGTGTCTAATTCAAAAAGCGCATGTAGTTTACTCTCTCTTAACTCTGCCATCAGTCGCTGTTCCGTCTCGCGATAAACGGAATTCGACACAACGGTTCGTACCGTTTAATGGTATCACAGTCATAAATACAAATGCGCGCACTGGCACACGTATTCTTTCAATGGATGCGTGGTCCATCCTTCCTATCGCATACTTTCTACAAAGAAGAATTTCGATGTTTCACATCTAACAATTTTCCTATACAAACGGTATTTAAATGTTATTTTTAAACGTGCTAACCAATGATCAATCAATCCTCATGCTTTCATTAATGAGGGTAAATACTGCTTCGTACACCGATACAGTAAGCGTGTTGTAGTAAGTGGTTAAGCTAGGGCTCGGTGAAAGGGGACCATCGAGTCGTGGCGGAGAGAGCCGATGCGTCCCGAGTTAGGCCAGGGGAACGTTGGGACGCAGTTCAGTGAGGAGACGCAGGGTGACCGTTGCCTCTATATCTATATATAGAATAGATATAGATATAGAGGCAATGTTCAACGTTCGCCTGGCCTTAGCATATTTAGCCACTCCAGCGACGTTTCACGAGCAGCCGGTCTCACCACCGAAGCGCGGCATAAGATGTTTCACATCAAAAACCAAAACGTGTGGCCGCCACACGCGGAAGAAGTGAAACTTCGATACCAGTTTCTCTGAATTTGATTCCGGTGGTATTAGTTTCAATTGGCTCTACGAAGAAGCATTGTAAAAGACTCTTGTATAGAGCCAATTGAAACTAATACCACCGGAATCAAATTCAGAGAAACTGGTATCGAAGTTTCACTTCTTCCGCGTGTGGCGGCCACACGTTTTGGTTTTTTTATCAGATACATCACTATTTGATATTGTGTTAATTTAAATCTCTCTCTCCATTCTCGAGTTCGTTCTGTACCAGTTTTAGCTAGTAGAGGAATGGCAAATTCGTAGGGTGAAGAGATGATTAAAATCTATGCACTCTCTCTCTTATGAGTTACAATACTATGAAAGTCCGCACGGTTACGCGGATGCCAGTGCGTTGTATGACATATATCTTATCTAAAAAACGCTTCGCGAGTCCTCAAGCTGCTGACTCGCTCTTGCGAAAATCGGCTCGAGCGCAAACGGTTAATGGTTTTATGCGCCCGATTCATGGAGGAACTCGAGGGTCTTGGTCCTCGATGCCGAAACTGTTTACCCTCATCGCGTTTAGGGGCCTGCAAAGAGGATAGGGACCATAGATTTATGATTGCTATGTCTCGGCTACGACCGGTCGATACATAGACGATGTATTGACGGCGTGGCAGCGAAGCTGCAGCGTGCACATTCGTTCGCTTGGTTTCGAGGAGTTGAGATCGCTCTCCATGCATATTATGTATTCCATATCCATTTGAATATATCTATTTTCGTGTGTTCGCGTTGTTTTTCTCCTTGTCTCCTTCACAAAACGCTACGCGAATCCTCAAGCTGCTGATTCGCTCTTGCGAAAATCGGCTCGAGTGCAAACGGTTAATGGTTTTAACCACGCGCTTTATGACGTCAGGAGAACTGAAATGCTTCTTCGTCCTCGCTGACGCTTGCTACAGAGAAAGAGCGCAAAGCATGAGACAGAATGTGGCTAAAGAGTGGGACGGGAGCAGGAGAAATGAGAGAAACGGTGTAGTTTCGCTTTACTAACGTTCGCTTTACTTAACGTTGAGAGAGAGAGAGAGAGAGAGAGAGAGAGAGGGGAGAGGGGGAGAGTGGTAAGAGGGGAGGGGGAGGGAGGGGGGAGGGAGGGAGGGAGGGAGGGAGGGAGGGAGGGAGGGAGGGAGGGAGGGAGAGAGGGAGAGAGAGAGGGAGGGAGGGAGGGAGAGAGGGAGAGAGAGAGGGAGGGAGAGAGGGAGGGAGAGAGGGAGGGAGGGAGAGGGGGAGGGAGAGAGGGAGAGAGAAAGAGAGAGGGAGGGAGAGAGGGAGGGAGGGAGAGAGGGAGGGAGGGAGAGAGGGAGGGAGAGAGGGAGGGAGAGAGAGAGAGAGAGAGAGAGAGAGAGAGAGAGAGAGAGAGAGAGAGAGAGAGAGAGAGAGAGAGAGAGAGAGAGAGAGAGAGAGAGAGAGAGAGAGAGAGAGAGAGAGAGAGAGAGAGAGAGAGAGAGAGAGAGAGAGAGAGAGAGAGAGAGAGAGAGAGAGAGAGAGAGAGAGAGAGAGAGAGAGAGGAGAGTGGGGAGAGGGGGAGGGGGGGAGGGAGGAAGAGGAAGCAGAGGAGGGGCTTCCATAGAGGAAGAGCGCGAAGCATGAGACAGAGCGTGGCTAAGGAGGGGAGCGGGTGCAGGAGAAAAAAGAAACGGTATAGTCTCGCTTTACTAACGCTTGCCAGAGAGAGAGCGTGGGTAAGGAGTGGGACGTTCGATATTTCCTTTCTCCTCTGTCCGTCTTCTGAGGCTATTCCCCTCCATCGGTTTCACTATTTCGTTAACAGCCACATTCGCCAAAAGAGCTGAACTTACCCTACCGAGCGTAAAGACGTTTCACTTCAAAAACTTTTACCCCAAAAACATTACTTTAAAAGTAGCATGGCCACGCCTCCCCAGTGAAACGCCGCGTTATGGGTATCGCCGCGCGTGACATCACTAGCCATATAACGGTTCGCCTGCGCGCCTTCTAGTACAGTAGACGGGCCGAGAAAATCAACTTTGTTGTCCACTTTTCTTTATAAGTATTCGAGTTTTTTCTGATGATTTCAATATTTCATTACCTTTAAAACAAAATAAAAATCATCGAAAAATATCAATTTTTAGTGAAATTAGAGGCATTTGATTACAAGATCGCGCGGGCGCTACGGCGCGTATTTATGTATAAAATCCGATACCTCGAGAACTATTCATCGTAACAAAATGAGATAAAAACCAATCGTTTCGTCTTGAAATTCTCTGAATTTTTTCTTGAGTATGTCTCGATAACTTCTCAATAGTTTTCGAGATATTTAACCCTAAATAGCTAACCTTCCTATAATATAAAAGAAGGTTAGTTATCTAGGGTTAAATATCTCGAAAACTATTGAGAAGTTATCGAGACATACTACGGAAAAAATGTAGAGAATTTCAAGACGAAACGATTGGTTCTTATCTCATTTTGTTACGATGAATAGTTCTCGAGATATCGCATTATATACATAAATACGCGCCGTAGCGCCCGCGCGCTCTTGTAATCAAATGCCTCTAACTTCACTAAAAATTGATATTTTTCGATGATTTTTGTTTTGTTTTAAAGGTAATGAAATATTGCAATCATCAGAAACAAAAACTCGGATACTTGTAAAGAAAAGTGGACAACAAAGTTGATTTTCTCGACCCGTCTACTGTACTAGAAGGCGCGCAAGCGAACTGTTTACAAGAGATGTGACGTTACGATACCAGTGCCGCCCATAACACGGTGTTTCACATGGGAGGTGTCGCCATGCTACTTTTAAAGTAATGTTTTTGGGGTAGAAGTTTTTTTAAACAAGTTTTTTTACTATTGGTACTGTGTTTTGAATAACTAACTATTATGTCTGCTGTGTTTAATGCATAATAAAATTTTATGCAAACACCCAATTGTAGGATAAATTAATGTGGGACAGTTTCTTTATTCGACATGAATAATTATTTATCTGAGCATGGTCTTGCTTGAACATTCTGATAGTCAATTATTTGCATCTGTACACGATTGATAATAAATTAGACTAACCACGCGGCACGGTCCAAGAAATTCATATATGGGGCATTCTGTGTCAAGACAGCCACTTTTTTCATGAGGGTCTTAAAAAATCTGATTTTTATTTACATAGTCATACTTGATGAAAAAACATTACCTGAATTTTTTAAGATTTTTTTCACGCGCCGTTAATGGTATACATCGATTTGAAAAATAAATTTTATCTTTAAAATTTCAAATGTACTACTAATGGCATAAAAGACTTTGTATACATGAACATTTTTGTTTTTTTTTCTCAATTTTTCAAAAAAAATATATCAATATTTTTAAGAGACATTAAAAGGCATTTTCTTACAAAAAACTGAAAAAAACCAGAAAATATTTATTTCGCCAATGCGACAGTATCGATTTTTCTTAAAAATTTCAGTATATCTGAAATCAATAAAAACTGCGTAGAAAAAAATTTGGTAGTGGAGGGCCATTTCTTCATGAAGAAGAAACATCTGTTTTTCTCTTAACAATTTTTTGATAAATCAGAAAATGTTCTTTATCCTTCTATGCATCTATGCATAGAACATTTTCTGATTAAAAAATATTTTTAACAGGCAAAAAACTGATTTTTTTCTTCATGAAGAAATGGCCCTCCCACTACCAAAATTTTTTCTACAGTTTTTATTGATTTCAAATATATTGAATTTTTTAAAGAAAAATCGAGACTGTCGCATTGGCGAAATAAATATTTTCTGGTGTATTTTCACTTTTTTGTAAGAAAATGCCTTTTAATGTCACTTAAAAATTCTGATATATTTTTTTTAAATTGAGAAAAAACAACAATTTTTATGCATACAAAGTTTTTTATGCCATTAATAGTACACTTGAAACTTTAAAGTTAAAATTTATTTTTCAAATCGATGTATACCATTAACAGCGCGTGAAAAAAAATCTAAAAAAATTCAGGTAATGTTTTTTTTATCAAGAATGACTATGTAAATAAAGATCAGATTTTTTTGAGACCCTCGTGAAAAAAAGTGGCTGTCTTGACACAGAATGCCCCATATGTAGCAACTTGCATCAGAGAAATATATATGGCTATAAAACCTCTCTACAGCATCCACTGAAGGCCCCTCTTAAATGTTATTATTAGCTCCCCGGAAGATGTTCATTAAGGCTGTATGAGACGTTCAAACAATTTTTCAAAGAAGCTTAGCAAAAGGACGTCTGAGGGACGTTTGTTCAAGCTTTGTGCTGTATGAGTTATATTACGATTTCTGCATCAACTGTATAACAGTTATATAACATACGCGTTATAAAAATGTTATACAATTGATATGGAAATTATAATATTATATAACTCTTACGTAATTTTTATTTTGTGTGCTGGAACAAAACGTTTTTTCTAGATATTTTACACAACGCGAGAAAATGTAAACACATTCATAGATTTCTATTTATCATTTTTTATTCAAATTATTGTGCTTTGTAATAGAGGATATAAAGACAATTTGAAATACTTTCTGTATTGAAAGTCAACTAGCTAGCGATAAGTTACGTAACATTACTCTCCTCCCTGTCTCCGCAGGAGCGTTCGGCAAGCTACCTCCTTCCCCACCTTATTGAAGCGCTGCATAATACTTGAACAGTCATTAACGACAAATGCAGAGATGTAGAAAAACTTTCTCGATTTTTCACATCGACGGTCAGTCTTCAAGGGGATATCGACCAGTGAGATTTCTTTCTCTTCTATGCACAGCGGTTTGCATTATCTAAAAATTATGATTGTAGTCGAGAGTTTCGTTCGCATCTGCGTTAGGGAGAGCGCTCACCAAAGTGGCGTGGCACGCGACATGGTACAGACGTGGCAGTGGCGTGACAGTGGCGTGGCATGCTTTTCAGGAGAGCGCCCACCAAAGTGGCGTGGCATGTGACATGGCACAGACGTGGCAGTGGCATGACAGTTTATCCGGACTCGTCCAGCAATTAGCCTTTTAGGAAAGATGCGGGACTATGAACTCATTACCAGCCTGGATTCTCCGAAACAGACCGCGTCCGTTGTCATTATGACTAATGATGGGATTAATTCTAAATTAGTGCTTCGCTTAGATATCAAGCTGCATGAACCGATGTGTCGAATTATGTCTATCGTGAGACGGAACAAGGGGCGATTGGATAGACTCGCGTGGAGACTCTCGAGATTCGAACGTCAAGAACTGCGGATTTTTGGAAAATCGGAAGAGTATCTGAAGTACAGGGCGGGGGAAGAAGAGAAGTGGTGAAAATTACTGCCTGGAAATTTTTCATTGTAAGAAAAGATAGGATGACGGTGCTGAGAGGGTTTTTAGCGTAAAAGAGGGGTCTGTCCCATAATAAAAGAAAAATCGACATAGGCATTCGGAGTTCGCACCGAAGGGCATACCTGTTCCGTGTTACCATAGACGGACTTCGACCCATCGGTTCGTTTCGTTTGATAAAATCACAATTGGAAATACCTCGCGAAACATACGGTTAATCTTGGCAGGTAAAAGAGATCTAATTTGGCGAATGTAGACCGCGAATGCCTCGGTCAGACCTTTCTCGGAAGACAATGACTATACGGATCGTCGCGAATTATTAAATAGAATTAAATGATAATTATGGGGGAACAAATATTCTATTTAATAATTTAAAATAATATTTCTTTACGTCAATTACATCTAAAATTCCCAATTTTTCTAATTTTTTACGGGGACATTTTTTTACCGTAGAAGGAATTAACACTAAACCCCAATGATTGAAAAATTTCACCGTGTTATTCAAATGGAAATCAGAAAAAGCGATTGAGACACCCCTAAATATTGAGTGAGAATGTTCACCCGATGGCATATTCAAAGTTACATTAAATACTAACGTTTTAAGTGCCCGCCAAGACAATTAATTAAAAAAGCTTTTTTTGGAATCAGTCTAATATATATGTTACAATATAGCATTCGGTTTGCACCGTTCGTTAAAATTACCGAAACTGTGAGTAGGTATACCCCATGGTGTGAACGGGCTGCTAGTAGCACGTCGCAAAAAGTAGAACCGGTAGAAGCAGTGACGTGACATGCCACTAGCACGTTTCTGGCGGCGGTTTCTGGTTACCGTTGGTTTCAACTCGAAGTGACATGCTAGATGCATACTACTTGCCACGTCGCATGCCACGCCACTTTGGTGGGCGCTCTCCCTTATGGAAGCCTATTTGTGTCATCGCAGAGCTACTTTGCTCACGAGAGAAGTTCGAGTAGCGCTTCGCCATTTTGCCATTTTGCGAGTTGCCGAGAACAAGCAGAAACTTAAAGAATTGAACTAATCTCCATAGAAAGAATAAATAAATAATTTCTTAAAACCAACAAAGAGCTTTAATCAGATTAATATTTTAGAAAGAGTAGCGATCAAAATAATACTCGATTATACTTCCAACACAAAAAAAAAACATTAACTCGCTATATTTTCGATGCTGCATATCGCTAATAAAACTTATAACTCGCGATATTTCTGACATTTTTGGGGTATTTCGAATCCTTTATCTTCAGTATAAATAAATGATCGTATAAACAGATGAACACGTAAGGTAACTGTCCCTATAGCAGGACATGTCCTAGTAGCTGGACATATTTGAGTATAATTTAAATTATTGAGTGAGATAAAAAGAAACAATTATTAAATAAACAAATTTTCAATAAATTAACGACATATATATAATGACAAATATCACTAGTAAGAACCCTAAGTAAAATCTGCTAATCATTCAGCTATTAGAACAGTTACCTTAAGTTGAGTACAGTATGTACAGCTATTACATAGCATTATAAATGGATTTCAATAAGTATCGCATTCCCAAATATACGACATATAAATTTGTAGCACTTATTGACCAATTCTATTTATAATATTATAAAATACTTGTACTCTCGCTACTCCAGTATGTTATAAAGTCTTTTACCTTCGGCGTAAACAGATGACGCAAACCATCGGACATACCAGGTAAGGTGACACCGCGAAAGAAGAAGATGATCAGGACGATGTAGGGGAATGTAGCGGTCACATATACAACCTACGCAAAAGCGAAAGCACATTAATGTACGGCAAATAAGATTTTATTCGAAGCTTTTATCGGAAGCTTACCTTCCCTGACGAGGCTATTCCCTTAATCATACACATGTACACCAAGATCCAAGCGACTACGAGAGCCAGTGCTATCTTCCAGTTAAAAACTTCTGGTGTATTGATGTCTTTCGAAATCATGAGCGTCGTCCGATACCAGAAGTATTGCGTCGGGCTGCTTTCCTAGTATGAATGATTCGAATAATATTATCCCATCTTCAATCTGCGACTCATTACAAATTAATGTTCTTACCAGGCATTCAGGTACAGGAGTGTAGGATCCATTGTGGAAATATTTATTGGGACAGTCTGACCACGGTAACTCCGACTGAAAACTCTAAAGAGAAACCAAAACGAGAAGTTTTAACCATTTTTTAACGATTGTACTATTTGTAACAACAGTTTTCGAGTTCGTTAATACTTCTTTCTGATATAGGATATCATATTAACCAGGAAAATTGAGTGCATGACCTACACCATCTGACGCCAACCAATAGCAAGTCGTTATTCGACCGAGAACTGTGCTTGGCTATGGCCTGTACTGTTCATACCACCTTAACTGATCCTGGTCCCAGCCATTGGCGTATCGGTACTCTCAATTCTGGCATGTGACGCGATGGCCCTCGATCAAGTAGTGACTCGATATTGGCTGTCGTCGGACGGTGTAGGCTATAATACTCAAACTCCTTGGCTATGTGACATCTTGTATGATGAACGAATTTTCATTATTTGGCGTTAGGTCTTTTATCACATTGTCTTTTATAAGATATAAAGGAGAGTTATGCTTTTTTTCTATGTACTTATAATAGTACCGATAGAGAGATAATTTGTAAGATTACTTCTCACCTTATACATATATCTGTAGCTGAGAGGTAAACAATCGTATGTCCATAAAAGAAAGTTTTCAGTAGTGAGCAAAACAACTTTACCTTTACCCCACTGATACAAGGAGATACTACTTTTTCAAAACTAAAAATATTGGTAACCAATAAAACGGGACTTATGATTTTTTTACCACAATAGCAAGTTGAAGGAGTGTAGTTTGAAAATGATATTAACTCAATATTAGGTAAAATTAGAGTTACGACTATTTACCTCTCAGCTACAGGTATATAATAGTGAAAAGGAAGTCGAAATATATTATAAACGAAGATCATTGCTAATACAACTTACTTGAACGAAGTAAAATAGGCACCAGGCGATTATAGTATTATAGTAAAGGGCCACGTTGAATGAAACTACCGCGCTGCTCACTCCTATACCTCCTAAATAGGGAGAAACCTGCAGACGCATGAAACTCGAATGAAAATCCATATATCGATACCTTACTTTGAAAACCTCGTAATTGCAATTTTTGACAAAAATGCCATTTATAGCTTACTGTGTTCAGATTTTAAACCTTAACGCAGTAAGCTATAAATGGCATTTTTGTCAATAATTGCACTTACGACGTTTTCAAAGTAAGGTATCAATATATTGTATATACATACATATATACCCTTATACGCATAGGCCAGGTCTGCGAAACCCGGCAGTAGAAAGAAATACTATAACTCAATTGATGGTTGATTGATTTACGTTTAATTTTGCGATGATAAATATGATTAGTGTAATATGAAAAAGAATGTATAATATAATATCTAACATTAGTTTCTTCGTATAAACGTTACATTTTATAATCAAAATATAATTTATATTTTAATTCGTGTACGGGGCTGGGAGGACCGACTTATGCACAAGAGTGAAATCTGTCACGCATGCATCTAAGGGTTAAAATAATAAGCTCTGACCTGATTCCACACGCCAATGGCGCCTTTCCTCAGTCTCTGACCGATAGCCAGCTCGAGATAGAAAATGGGAATCCCCTCGATTGCCAGCATTACGAAGTATGGTATTAGGAAGGCTCCTGATATGAACAAATGTTTGAATTATACATTTATACATATGAGGAGCACAGTTCCAAAACTCGTTTAGTCCATTCGCAGTTTGTCCTATAATTGCTAATAGTTTAGCGATTATAAGACAAACTGCGAATGGACTAAATGAGTTTTGATCCTCTGAATCGATCGACTAAAATTGAAACTCACCGCCACCATTTTTCTGGGCAAGATAAGGAAATCTCCACACGTTACCGAGGCCAACAGCATAACCGACAGTAGCCAATAGAAAGGTCAATTTGCTATCCCAATTCTCACGTTCGTCCTCACCAGATTCGGGTTTAAAAATTGTCTTTCCCTCGTTGCTACCCAATTTAGATGCTCCTCCCCCGTCTTTCGCTATAATCTGGAAGAAAAACGGGTTTTTGAATCACTCACTAATCAAATGCTTTTAAGGTGCCTGTCTCCAGGTTTTCTCGTACCTTTAGGGTGGCAGCAGTGCCTTGGACACACGCCCTAATAAAATGAAACCTATAATTTAAACGATAAGTATTCCGAATATTTTTATACACAGCTATTTTTCATCAATTCTACATGACCAAGTACACATCGTAATGCAGCGTTTCTGGTAAATAAACGGCCAGAACATTTATTATTCAAAGGTTAAAATCACGAGGGAGTTGACAAGTAAATTGACAGCCATGATACTTTTAGCAATATTAGGTTTCTCGAATACTTGCGCTAAAATCGGGCTCCATTGGGCAGTGAAGTGAATTTTTCTGCATGCTCGAGGGTGGTTCGTGGAACGCAATGCAGCCTGATTTTAGCGTAAGTACTCGGGAAACCTAATGTTGCTAAAAGTATCGTGGCTGTAAATTTGCTTGTTAATTCCCTCGCGATTTTCATCATTGAATAATAAATTTGCTGGCTGTTTATTTAGAAGAAACGCTGTACTACGATGTGTAAATAGTTGTGTAAAATTGATGAAAAATAGTTTGAGCGCATAAAAATATTCGGAAATGTAGATATCGTTTAAATTAAAGGTTTTATTTTATTAGGGCGTATGTTCGAGGCACTGCTGCCACTCTAAAGGTACAAGAAAACCCGGAGACAGGCCCCTTAACCAAAAGTCGATCATGGGAATAAATCGGGCTTCTGGTAATGCAATCAATCCACCGTCGGTCTGTCAGTGTCTTAATTACGTAGGATATTTACCGTCGTATTAGGACTGGAATCATCAAAGGCCATATTCGTGGCTCCATAATTGACGGTAGTCATAGACTTGTGATTGTCGACAACTAATCTACCCCTCATCTCCTTCATTTCTAATTTGTCCATGCTTCGTTGAGGCTTCAAATCTCTTGAGCTCTGGCGTCTCACCAGGTGAGCTGTATTCGCCATATTGTCGATCTTTCTTTAGTACTCTAGGTGATGAGTAGCAGGACGATATATTACGAAGATCAAACAGAATTGCCACACGGGCCTATGAACTCCATCCTATAATTCACCAAGATAAAAAATAAGTGAATAATTTTCAATATTGCGGCATTTCACATTGAATAAAATCTTTAGACCCTTAAAATCATGGCATCGATTGGTCTTAGCTGGTTCTAAATCAGAACTAGTTGCAACATTATATGTGCTGTAAAGGTAGATAAGTTCTGAGTGGGGGGAGTTTTTGATTCCATGCCTACTGATCAATAGCATGACTGTTATCCGCATGTTCATTTTACTCGCCCGTTGGATCTGTTCCTATCACTCTGATGGGTAATAATGGATAGCTGAAATAGGAATAAGACGGGTGCAGTTAACCAGTGGACGTGGAATGAGGCTCCCCCTATTTTAAACTTCCTAGCTGTTACATCCTACCTACTCAGCGATCGTTTGTAATGTAACGTGAAATATTATAATCGAGGCTTTATACTTTCAATTTCATTCCGTTCAAATCCCTCTTAAATCTTTACCTGTCCCTCCATTATGTGATTACATTAAACAATCATTGTAGATATTATAAACAATTAAGGAATCATAGCTGCCTTATTTTACTCATATCGTGTGATTTTGAGGTTGGTGATCATAGGCGATATCCGAGTGCGAGTGAGAACGCCAATTAATCCTGGTGAACGCAGAAGAGCCTCTTCGTCCTTTTCAAACTTGTCCAGTTCGAGTGTACTTAGACCAGTATTTATAGTCGCTACTTATACATAAGCATGGACTTAAGTCAGCATCGGAGATCATTTATTGGTCGAGACGGCGACTAGAGTCGTGCTTATTTATAAGTTCCAACTATGAATACGGACCTTAATCGGCGTTCTCACTCATCCTTACATATCGCTTATGATCACCATTCTCGAAATCACACGGTATTATAACTAATAGAAAAAGGCGAGCTAAATAACGAAGAAGTGGAAAAGGGATACAGTTGTCGTGATCAAGATTTGATCAATATTTGAGTTTAGTATACAACCTGTTTATTTACATATTCAGCATGAGACAAAAAATGATATTAGAATTTAATATTTTAAAAGACTAAAAATTCCAACTTGTTCTTGTATTTGTTTCTTGCTCTCAAGATTGGCCCGCGTAGAAATTGATTTTCGACAGTTTGAACTTTAGTCCAAAACTCTATCATGGCACAATTACAAAACACTGTTACAAAATAATTATACTAATGCTATAAGATTGCTTGCTGAGGAGCAGGACACTCACGGTATATACAGGGTGGGACATTAACTATTAGCACCTTAGATATCTTCGAAACTATAAGGTTCACAGAAATATTTGCTGAAATGAAATTGTACAGTACTAAGGGGGCCATCCGATAGCTATAATAGTTTCTTTTAAGATGTAGGTACTTTGGACAGTTGAAAATCACCTCATTTTTTTAAATGGATCGGTATGTTTTTGTTTCTGTATCATGATAGAGGAGCTTGAAACGAGTTCAACGATCTATCACATAAGATCATTGAAGGTCACAGAAAGTACAGATAGGCAATATTACTTACCTTTTCGGTAGTAAATAAAATTACTACGTTTTAGTAGGTGTTCGAAATGATGACCATCAGCATCAATGCAGCATTGGATTCTTTTTACAATTGATTGACTTGCAAACCTTACAGCGTCAGAACTTATTGATGTACAGGCTGCAATAATTCTTTGTTGCATGTCGTAAAGTGTAGTTGGTACTTCTTTGTACACTTTATCTTTCAATGTTCCCCATAGAAAAAAGTCTAAAGGTATTAAGTCTGGGGAACGAGCTGGCCACGATATTGGACCGCACCGTCCAATCCAACGATTTATTTAATAATTTAGTAATTTTATTTACTACTGAAACCGTAAGTATTATCGACTATCTGTACTTTCTATGACCTTCAATAACCTTATGTGATAGATCGTTGAACTCGTTTCAAGCTTCTCTATCATGATACAGAAACAAAAACATTCTAATCCATTTAAAAAAATGAAGGTGACCTTCAAATGTCCAAAGTACCTACAATTGCAAAAAAAAATTATTATCGCTATCGGATGGCCCCCTTCGTACTGTACAATTTCATTTCAGCAAATATTTCTGTGAACCTTATAGTTTCGAAGATATCTAAGGTGCTAATAGTTAATGCCCCACCCTGTATATTCTCAGCCAAAATTTTGGTTATACAGGGTGAGTCGGGAAGATCGGACCAAACTCCAAAAGCGTATTGTACACAAGATAATAATGTAAAAAAACTCATATGTCCTTATCCGATTTTCAATTGTTTTCAAGTTACAGCGTAATTACAGTGCTAACATAACACCTGAACGAGTTACTCGATAAAGTTTAGAAGAAGTAGAAAATATTTTGGATCTAGTAGAAGAAGATGCAACGACCAGCTCACGAAGAATTGGTACTCACAATTGGGCATTCTACGAAAAAGAGTAATAACCACACTCCACGAGCAAGGCTTATATCCGTACCATAGAGAGAGTATAACACCTACACACACACACACAACCGGAAGATTATGCTAAACGTATGGAATTTTGTCGGTGGATAAATAATGATCATCGTGTTGTATCGCGCATACTTTTTACGGATGAAGCAACATTATTAATTATTAATTACGCTGTAACTTAAAAACAAATAAAAATCTGTTTAGAACATATCAGTTTTTTTACATTATTTTTTTCTGTACAATACTCTCCAGAGTTTGGTCCGTTCCTCCCGACTCACCCTGTATATGCAGTATAATTAAGATTATAATTATATTTATAATCGTTATGCATATAATGCATTTTAAGATGCAAAAATATATTCTTCAAGTTCTTATTCATCATCACATTGATGTAACTACTATATAACGACATTGCATTACTTCGTTCCATTCATGTTATAACACTGCAATGGGTTATTTATGTTGTATAATATGTAGTAGTAATGATGTGGCCTGAAAGCCTGCTAAACATGGTAATATCAATAATACATAGCTGTGATATAACTAGATGTAACAGGTTACATAAACTAAATGTCATATGTGCATCACATGATCATAATTTCGCTTTCATAGACGTAACAGTGTTACATAATCCTCTTATATTGTGGTTACATAAATGAGAAGTATTCATAGGCTTGCTTTAGTCATTACATATTGGCGATGTTACTATAATATTGTATTTATTTTCTCTTGCTCATTACCAATTAGGTTGGAAAAGTATTAAATATTAACAAAATGTTCTATTTTATTGAAATATTAATTATTTATTGTATTAGTGATGTCCTTGATTTATTATACCATATAATACCATTCACAATCATAATGCGGAATATGAGTGGAAAAACTATACCGATAATTAAATTCGAAATTACAGTTAGTTATTATTATAAGTTCAAAAATGTATCAAGTTTCTGTATAATATATTACGCACTCACGCATTGATTACACAAGCCTGCGAAATTAAAGTTTTTGAAAAATACAAGAGAAGTTTTCGCTGATTTTTATGTTATATATATTTGGTGTGCTGATTTCTAAAACGGCCTCCATTTTTTTCCATCACGTCAGGATTTTTTATAAAATCGATATCGCTATTTTTGCTAGAATCCTATTTGAAAATTAATTATCTCGAACAATTTTGCGTACTATCTGGCAACAGTGATTTTTATCTATTGAAATATATGTAAAATAATGGATTCTTGGCGAGGCAAATTAATTTTTCAGCAATCGATTATTTTGTATAGGTTGAAATGGATGAAAACCACTGTTACCAGATCGCAGGAGCCGCCTCTGGTCTAGAGGAAAACTGAACGTTCCCTTGGGTTTAAACTTAAGGGGCCCTCACACGATCAGTATTACTGACAGTATTAATTACTGACAGTATTTCATAAGTATTTCATAATTCACCGCACACGATCAGTATTTATGTCAGTATAGATTTGTAGTTCGTAGATCGTCGTTGTTTTTCTGTACTATAATTTTAAAGAATGGACAAGAAACAAAAGTCTGGCATTGCAATTACATTATATTGTACAAGAGTTTAAAGGATCGCAAAAAGAAAAAAAATTGACGTAGTTTCATATACTCTTTTTTTTGTCCCAATCTGAATATTCTTTCGTTGTGATGTTCACAACTCGGGCATTGACCTATATACATCGATAAATCTTTTTAGTACGGATTTATTGGTTTCTTCTTGTTCATTCCCGAAATCCCTCGGAGCCGGGTGAGCCTATGTACGACGGCACGGGCACGTTGCTTCCATGGCTGCGCTTGAAATACTGTTCAATTACTGATACTCTTTGCACTCAGACTATTAGTATATTCATCAGTATTTTGGCTCCGCCCAAATACTTTCAGGATCCCGAAAGTATCGTCAGTATACTGATACTCTATCAGTATTTGCCCCCACACGGTCAGTAATATTGTCAGTATTTCGAAATACTGTCAGTAATACTGATCGTGTGAGGGCCGCTTTAAATACATCAACTTATGGTGTCGTTTCTAGAGAAAAATCACCAACATACTATTTTAATTTGTTTTTATTAAGATAAGTTACATGAAATAGGTTATCGACCAAGAGTTTGAAAGTTAGAAATGTTCATAAAAATCCAAGTAAACTTGAATTTTTCAAGAAAACTTGACGTGATAAAACTTTCTTATTATTTTTTTTAAATAAACACCAAAAAATACATAAAGTTCAGTTGTCACTTCCCTTGTATTTTTTTCATCGCAGGCCTGTGTTATTAGAACATGATACATTTTTGGACTTATAATAGTAACTGTAACTGTAATTTCGAATTTAATTATCAGTATAATAGGTCTACAATTTTGCTTCCGCCGTTTTCGATTCGTGGATCGCTTCAAAAGAAGACCAGTTTTTTCAACGCGGTGTTCGTACGCTGCCCGACAGATGGAAGAAAGTAGTGGCCAGCGATGGCCTTTTTTTTGAATCATAAATGTATAACCAGTTTTTTACAATAGCCTCAAATTTCGGAAAAACGGCGGAAGCAAAGTTGTATACCTAATAGTTTTTCTGCTCATATTCTGCATCAATATAACTCGTTTCTTTCATGTTATGTAATATTTACAATCAGTATTCAGTGGGACATATATATGCATGTTGCAGGAATATCACAGTTGTTATGGAACTTATTTCCTTCAAATTATATAATATCAATTTTATGCGTTTTCTAGAATTTTATAGAAATCTTCGTACAATGTAGTTATGTCCGCTCTCTTGTATATATTTCTATAATACTTATGCAATATTTACGTAACATTGCATAAATATTTTATGAATATTGTTTAAGCGATGTAAGAAACTGAAAGATATTTGTAATATTTCCTACACATTCATACTGTTTAAGTCATATAGCTCGAAAGAGTTTATTTTAGCTCAGTTCTTTATCTAAAATAGTTCTTCCTTCTCTTTACTATCGCTATTCTTCGACCTCCATCACCTTTGCTTCCGACAATTCCGGCGATGAGAACCTGATGACCTGAGTTACGAGGAAACATTCGAGTCACGTCCCAAAGACTGCCCTAAAGTTTTAGTATCAATTTTATCGTCGGTAACAATTTTCGCCTCATCTACCGCGTGACCGAAATATAAACTGTAGTATCTCTTTAGAAATATTCGACTCCTTTTTTATATAGGGCGTTCCATTTTATGTAGTGCTAACATATCTGTGGACCCCAGAAAGATACAAAAAAAGGTTTTGAACAAAAGTCGTATAGGTATAGTCTTAAACATTCTCAAAACATGACATTAAACCGTCGTCCAAATATAAGTGTGTGCATGTGTGATGCACTATCCAGTCACGCTCAGATTTTCAATATACGCGCTTCAATGTAACAAAATGTTGATATATTCTGCCAATGTAGCAATTCTTCGAATAAGAAAACATGTTGTAGCTTCGTGCATACGTATATAAACACGAGCACATAACGCATCACATGTCATCGCATCTGTACGGACTGGACCTGAAATGTTATTCTAAAAAACAGATTGAAATGAAAATAGCAAGGTATTATTAGGATACGATTGGCACTTTCCAAAAAATTAGAGGAGGAATGTAAGTTTTTGAGCAAGCATCGGTAGCAGCGATAAAAAAGTTGATTCAGTCCCTTCAGGTGGTAAGTCTGTAATACAAAGTCCGGCTTTTTATGGAGCTCTAATGTTACATTCCGAGTGGATCCGAAAATTATTTGGATCCAAGTGGTTTCAGAAGTTTCAGAATATTTGTCTATTTTTTCGCAATAGGGGTGGTTACCTCTGCTCAGAGGATAAAGGTAGAATTTGTTAATTATTTGTTCCTAAATCAGTGCTGTTGATTTACCCCTTAAACACGAGCTTTCAAAGTTATCGTTCATTTTTTATGAAATAGGGGTAGTCACCTCTGATCAGGAGATGGAATTACGAATGTATCTTAGTTATCAATAGTATCAGTGTGGTCGAAAACTCCTGAATCGATTTCGATACGAGTAATATCAATTGATTTTCATCCACTCAGCATTTAACATTCGAGCTCCATAAGGCTGGACCTCATTTTTCAAACTTACCATCTGAAAAGGCTGCTACATTTTTATCGCTGCTACCGATGCTTGCTCAAAACTTACATCCCTCCTCTAGTTTTCTAAAAAGTGTCGATCGTATCTCTTGCCTGCTAAGGTAAACCAGTATACGCGAAAAAAATGAGTTCCGAGAAAAAATACTTTTTGTGTTTTCTTAGTCATTTAGCCATTTTTAGAGATAGATAAACGAAACTTGGAACATAAATTGAGCAGAGTATTATGAAACATTGCAGAGTATTATCAAACACTGTGCGACAAACTTACCTAATTTTCTTTTAAAATTTGCTGAAAAAGTATCATATACTGTTTTACCATAGAAGGAAAGATCTAATGACACCTTCCTATTTTTATTTTGATCTACTCTTTTAGGTCAGCATTTCTGGTCCAGTCTGTTCATACTATAGGTACTAACGACTTGGCGTCACATGTTTATCGTGAAATTTTGATAATGTTCAAAATATTATACGAGAATGATATATATTAGAAATGTGTAACATATAGTTTCACAAATTTCAATCATCTTTAAACCGAAGCCTAACATTGTACAACAATAAAATAACAAATCTAAAATATTGAAAAAAAAATCGTTAGAAATTCTAAATATAATATCACTGCGTTACTTAATGAGAATCAACAGAGCATAATTTCGAAGGAGAAAACCTATAACGAAAGTAGTATAACACTCATACATTGAAACACAGCCTGATGATCACTAAATTACAATGTGTCGTCGTTACTCTTTATACTTGTACACAATTGGAGCAATAATACGTGAAGAACTCTTTACGTACCTTAATTATTCCCGTAAAATACGCGCGTATTCTTTTTCTACCGTTACTAATTCATAACATTAAAAAATCATAAGTCGGCACTGACCTTTGAGGGGAGATAAAGATACGTGCGGGGGACTCCTTAGGATACGAGGAACAGTTCGACACTGTGGCTCCCTCTTCTATTAGATACTAACTTTTGGAAACGCCGGAACGAAGGCGGAATCAATAGCAAGCGCCGGCGCCTCGGAGTACCTACTATCCACCTCCCCCGTGAAAGCATACGAAGTGTTGGCGTTTAAATTGGTCAATGATTGTGGGGAATCAGCGAAAAAAAATAGTACGACGCAGCTGTTCCTGTAATGGTACATCACCGGCGAAATACATTTGGAAGAAATTAACTCTCACCGAGATTTTTTTCCCTAGCAAAATTGATCGAATCGGTCGATGACTGCAACGAAATATTAATACGATAGTACGAAGGATGATGGGGAGAATCGAAATTCTATTAATCTATAACTAACTTTCGATCAATAAATGACACTGTATTGTCATAAATAATATGCTACAATCGTTGCAGTAGATAATATGCTACAGTTAACACTCCTGTTTCATGTCTATACGCTTACGGATAAATCCTAATGAGCTACTAATCGGCACTAATGCGCACTAATGGAAGTTGATCAGTGTTCGTTAGGTCTTTATTAGTACCTGTAAGCGATTTAATCAGTGATTACTAGTTACACGTAGTGACACTCAGGAATACTTACAGCGATCGAATAGTGTTCATCAGTATAAGCATGGCTTCACATTTGAAAACTGAAATTATATAAGGCAAAAAATTATTTATTTAGAATTTTTGTCAGTAGTAGCTAATACCAGTTGGTACTTCAGAAATTGAATGCTCTGTGCCTGATGCTGCGCTAAGGGCCTCACGATAATCGTGATGGTAATAATAGCACTGAAAGCACTATTCTGTCAGTGAAACACTTCGCGAAAATTCTACTGAATTAGTGCTTCATTAGTTTTCTTATTAGTGTTTCATTAGCATTTTCTCATAAGGGCAGATATCAAAAGGTGCATTAGCACGCACTACAATCCGAACGTAAAGTATATTTATGGTAAATTGTAGTTACGAGGGCAGAGTGAAAAGTCCGATACTCTTTTCTAGTAAAATAGATTGTGGTGCGATTGCGAAGATGAGTATACGCCCCCATATTTGGCGAAAAAAAAAGTTCTGTTCCACCACGACAATGCATCTGCCCATTCGTCTGCCGTTGCAACAGCGAAATTGGTCAATTTCCAGTTCGAATTGCTACCGCATCCACCTTATTCGCCGGATTTGGCTTCCTGCGATTTCTCTCTCTTCCCAGACTTGAAAAAATAGCTGGCTGGAAAAAAATTCTCATCAAACGAAGAAGTCATCGCCGCAGCAGGGGGCTACTTTACAGACTTTGGGGCGCACCACCATCTACTAGAAAAGTATCGGACTTTTCACTCTGCCCTCGTATACTCGTATCTTCAGTAACTTCCTAGTACATAAAATGATGTAACAAAGGGACAATGAAATAACAGCCTCTGCTACAATAGCACGCTCATGTCGAGAGGCCATTCCTTACTCTATGGCCAACTACTATTAGCCGAATCATCTAACAGGGTATCAACAGTTTCATAGTCAAGAGTCTCAACGTCATTCGTTTAACACCCCGTCAATTAAGGATCGATAAAGGGAACGCTTCCATTTGTACTCGAGTCTGACTGCAGTTCAGATATTTCGTGCTTGTGTGCAAAACCTACTGATCGTAGAAAATTGAACTGTATTTTTATTATCTAATTCTTTATGAAGAATAATGTCATCTGCTTCGAATATGACATTAGTGATTTACTCCCTGTGTAACCTCATGGAAAAATATTAATAGAATACTAAAATGGGCACTAATGCGCACAAATGGAAATTGATCAGTGCTCATTAGTTCTTCATCGATAGATATAATCATTAATCATACATGATCAGTAGATACGATGTATGGAGCAATGTACTGATATATGCATGATCAAGTATGAAATCATATAGCAATATACAGGGTGTTCCACTCATAATAGTTATGGCGGGTTGGCCTAATTTGTCATTACTTGTCTCGTCGACCAATGATGGATTATCCACATAAGTATTGACTGACAGCCAAGTTCCCCTTACCCCACTCGTCTAACGGCAGTGCTTGCTGCATTCAGAGGAGCAGAGTGAGTGACAGTGATCAATATAGATGATCGATAGTTATTTTCAGGTTACGAAATTCGCATAGTATCAGTAAAGTGCAGTCAAGTAAAGTAATCGTATATTACGTGTAATATTATTTGTACACGTAAAAGTAACGCATTGGTATAGCTCTACGTCAGCAACTTCGAGATATTGCTGAGATGTATCAGAAATATATGTCTCAAATGTTATGCAATATGTCAAATACGTATATTTTACGTATTGCAATGTAGTATGAAATATAAATTGTATTTTGAAGATACATTTACGGTTTCCTTACTACGAGGGGCATTCAAATATAAACGAGCCTTTTACTTCTGACGACTTAGAAAACGTGACGGAGGTAGGCGGAGTGTCAGAAAGAGTAGATGGGGATCCCCTCTAGATGACTCAAGGCCAAGCCGACCGCCCGACTGGTTTGTTTAGTTGTCCTCACAATGAGCGAAAGAGAGGTTCATCCTTCGGTTGCGCAACGCATCATAATAAAGTTTTTTAATGAACGAAGTTTTTGAAATTCGGAACCGAGTGCGTGCACAGTTCGGGGAGAATGCACTTTCATGGCCTCGGGTGAAAGCGTGATGTGCCGAATTGAAAGAAAGGCGTGAAAAAGTAGAAAATGTAAGTCACCGAAGACGCCCCCGCTCCAGCATTAAGTTGGGTTTTGACGCTCATGCAATTGGCCCCAATTGGCTTATGCAAACCAATTTACACAAGTAAATCGTTGAATACATATACAAATATTTACTTATGTAAACTGGTTTGCACAAGCCAATTGGCGCAAATTACATGAGCGTCAAAACCCACCTTTACGCCTGGCACTGTTGCCGCTGTTCGCGAGCTCATTCAAACAGATCGTCGCTTCACCAAAAATTGGCTGAAATGCATTGGACTAAACTTGACCACCCTCCTTACAACCCTGACCTTTCACCATGCGATTTGCATATGTTTGGGCCTCTCAAGGAAGCACTTGGAGGAGAGCGTTTTGCGAACGATCAACCGGTTGAACAGTTTGTGCGCAGTTGGTTGCATACCCGCCCGAAGTCATTCTTCGAAAACGGCATGAAAAAACTATCTGTTCGATAAGAAAAATGCATTACTAAAGAGGGGAACCATGTAGAAAGATAACTATAAAGTGTGTTTTCTTCTTAAATGTAAAATAATTTTTTTTTGCAAAAGGCTCGTTTATATTTGAATGACCCTCGTAGATGTTTTAAATAACTGAGTTTCACATAAGACCACTCTTCTTTTTTGACGTACCAATAAATCACAGAAATCATTTCATGACATATAGATACAAAAAAAGTAAGGTTATGTTTACATCAGAGCATTCCTGATATACTATTAATGAATATTATCATTCAGAATAGATTTTAAAGTAACACAGTTATCGTTCTTGCTGTTTATTTCATTTATTTGCACTTTTGACTATAACCAACACGATCCAAGGATGATTGGATGGAATAACTACGTTTCGTATACCTAGTGGGCGTTCAGCAACAAACCGGCCACTATTACGTAATGCGATAAACGCACGTGTAGTAAAGAAGACAGCATAATGACTTTCATGATTATGTTTTCTAGGCGTAATTTACTATTTAATTCTATTAGAATATAATTAAATGCTCAATTTTCTGATGAAAATAGTTAACTTATTTAACGAATAAATTTAAAAATAGCCGATTGGATTAAAGTTACAACACTCTCTCTCTATGAGATATTATATATTATACACATATAACAAAATAATATACTTAACACTGTTCTTTTACTATGCCCCTAGAGTTATGTAACAGATATATGTTAAATGTGCTTGTTGTGATATATGAAGATTAATAGAAATGCCATGTATCATACCTATGCATAACAATGTAATGTTACACCGTTCTCTCAGTGAGCTCTCAGAGTTATGTAACAGTTACATGTTGGTTTGCAGGGGAGGACCCAACTATGACATACAAATCAGGCATTCAAGAGGATTCAAGAAGTCCTCATGCATTGAGGTTCGATTATAATCGAATAATAATAATTATTATGAATACGGGTCAAGAGGCTTTTATTCCTTGAGGATCGACTATAAATACGGGCCTTAAAATTAAGTGATTAGTCCCTAAGGAACTTCTTTCGCGGCGATTGTCGACTACTGTCGATTAACAGAACCAATCATATAGTACTCTCCGGTATGCAGCCAACACATGTAGCCTATACTTTTTACTGTATGTCGTCCTATATGTACGATTTCACGGATAACATTCTGTATGGTTGTATATGGTAAACGATTGTATGATATTATATGATTATTATGAGGACCTTAAAAGTCAAGGGATAGGTACAAGTGCATTTTTCTTAGTTTTGAGATAATCGATTTCAAAGTTTGGCTATTGTTCTAAATTTAGGATTTCCTTTTAAATAGTTAACAACTACATTATATTTTTATCATTGATATTGTTTTTTCAGTGTCATAAGTTTGTTTGTCATATTTTTTATGAGAAACATGTTGAACTTGTGTCCCTATTGAAATGTTGCACTTGTATCCCTTGGCTTTTAAGGTCCTCTTATACCATATGTTTAACGGCAAACCGATCGCGTGCTTCGGTCGAGGTTTCGACCTCGAAATTTGACTTCGGCAATGTTTGGACGATGCTCGAGTCAGAAGAGTGCGCTGCGTAAGAGCGAAAAGTGTTAAATGTCTGATTTCCCGGTAGAGGTCAATTCGGGAGATCGAAGCGTGTAACCTAGAAATCGTGAATTTAGGAATAATGGTGAGTAATTTGTAGAAGTGATAAGAAATAATCATTCGGGTTTCTTCGATGAAATTCCCCGTGTTTAAAAATCGTTACATGTGAGGACATGTAAGAAAACCGTCAAAGACTTCATGAAAATTTCCTACCTACTCGTTATGCAGTAACACTGAATATATATCAGTGGAAGAGGAAGCAAAAGTTATTGGCAAATCGGATAACGGCTTCTAAACACTTGGGGAATTTCACCGAAGAAACCCGAATGATTATTTCTTATCACTTCTACAAATTACTCACCATTATTCACAAATTTACGACTTCTAGGTTAGACGTTTCGATCTCCCGAATTGACCGCTACTGGGAAATCAGACGTTTGACACTTATCGCTCTTACGCAGCGCACTCTTCTGACTCGAGCACCGTCCAAACACTGCCGAAGTCAAATTTCGAGGTCTCGGCACGCAATCAGTTTGCCGTTAAACATTCGGTAAAGTAATAGAGAGTTATATATGACCTATACATAAGTCTTCAAGTGAGAAACAAAATCAGGTGTAGCCATATCTGATCATAAATAATTATACAAGGTGAGTTGCCTACCTAGATATAACTCACTCTGTAGTAAGGCCCGTATTCACTTACAAGGAAACGTTTCGAGGCCGCCGCTTCCGATCTTGATGAAACTTCGTAAATTTAAAGTTTATCGAAAAATAAGAGACCCCTATTTTTTATAGCGGCCCAATTTTGGTTTAAGGGGGTGAAATGGACCCCTGAATTTTCACCCCCTTCGAGCTATCTCCGAAACGAAGCGAGATAGATGAAAACTTTCAATGTACGTTTTGTTTGGTTTTTTTAGTATAATAAAATCCCCTAAACAGATTTTGAAAAAAAGCATTATTTTTCAAAAAAAAAATTTTTTTTATCTAATTTTTCGAAATTTCGGTTTAGTCATGTGGACAAAAATTTAGGAAATTTTATTACAAATTCAACCATGTATGACATGATATATTTCCCTCCTACAGTTTTGCAAATTTCTAACTTTTATGTCTGATAATGAGCGGGCTACCAATGGCAGTGACGGGATAGGTCGGGGGTTATTACTTCTATGTATTTTAATGCCACTTTTCTTTTATTTAATAAAGTTCAACTTCTATGGCTCATAATTATGACAATAATGGTATTCCGTGAAAAAATGTTTCATACAAAGTTGTTTCTTACACCAAGCACACGTAATAACGGCAATATCGCCACATATGTGGCATCGTGGTTCCGAGTCCTGTGCAAAACAAAATTCTACAGGATGTTCAAATTCAGGAGGTCTCCTGAATATATATCCACTCTTGAACCATGAATATTTAATAAAGTTAGTAAACCGTGGTGAAGAAAACTGATTATGAGTAAGAGATTGAAGTTTTAAAATATTATCTCTCGAATGAAGGTTAATATCGTAATTGAAAAGAGTTACAATATCTGAAAACCTCCTTACAAAATTCTTCCACATTCGAAAGCCGTATACGTCTAGCGGAATATTATCAAAATAAAATGGACAAAAATTGTTCAGAAATCTTATTAATAAATCCGACCGTTAATTTATTTATATTATTTTCTGTTTGTGTGTAAGTAACTAATAATTCACTCTCAGGTTAGATAAAATTGTCTGAATTTTTATAGTTTTTTGTTGGAATCATTTTTTTCTTTACTTTTCTTCTTCGCGTACTGTTTCCTCCAGTACTCCTCACATTCTTGCAGCTCTCGTTCTACTTCGGCCATGGATGGTCCTGTTGTGCGGAATGTCAGATCCAGCGATTTCCCGGGAGACGGCAATGGTATGTGCCCATTTTTAAGATCCTCCACGATCTTCTCAAAAGTCGGTAACTCGTTTGAACCCATCACTTGAATGATAGACGCAGCCAATGAAACTGAAGCTCTTTGCTTCTCGGCCCTGTATATATACTCCTCGAAAATGCCGTAAACAACATTCCTGTTATTTGTAGGGTTGCCTTATATGGCCTCGGTGATGCGAAAGAGGGAGTTTAGTTCTTTGGACAAGCTTTATTATTAGTTGGCTCTGTGCCCATGTAAAAATATTTTCGTACGCACTCTCGAGTTTCGTACGCGGACTCCGAGGATGATGGCCCCTTTTTGGGAAGTCGGACCTCCCGCCCTCTCCAGTCTGTTTCGTTCTTGTGAGGCGACTTCATTATATATAAGGAAGCGAAAGAGAAAGCTTTTTAGTCTGAATATTCAGTTTCTATGGTGCACAGCAGTTCATATTATTATTATGGCAATTATAAATCCGATCAATGTGTTAACTTTATTGGTGGCCGTTTTCAGTGTACCAAATGGAAGAGAAACTCCAATGAATAGTGCAGAAGTGCAATTGAAAGATTTATTACAAAATATTATTATACGTAGCATGGAGGATTCATCATTTCGAGTCGAACATGAAAATAAATTGGAATTGGAAGATTCAATCGAGGATAGTGAAATGCACGCTGTTAATACTGACTGGCTGGAATCGGATGTCGAGGATGTTCCTCACGTAGAAACCTCTATACCTCCAGAACCATATCCCTGTACACCCGATGAAGAAGCGGTTAGCTTTGAATATAAACAAAGTGCCATAGATTACTGGAACAGTGGGAAGAAAAGACGTCGAACCGTAGCAGCAGTTCAACATCAGTTTAAAAAAGTGAAATCTGATAGACAATTACGAAGATGGGCTGCGCAAGTAGGACAGGGGGGTACTCAAAATGATAAATTAATACGCATAGCGAAATATACTTTTGATAAATTTGTAGAAGCTAGTAGATCGAAAATAATAGTACATGATGTAGACCTTAAACGATGGGCTTTACAAGCAAAAGAAGTACAGAATCTTCCAACCTTCAAAGCAAGTCAAACATGGTTGAGGTCATTCAAGAAAGCATATAGAATTGTCTCTCGAAAGATCACAAAGTTTGTAACGAGAAAAAACGTTGAGGGTGAGGAAAGTTTGAAAGTACGAAGCCATGCCTTCGTAGAACAAGTGAAGCCACTCATTACACAATATGGACCACAAAATGTATTTAACTCTGATCAGAGTGGATTTAATTTAGAAATACATTCTGGCCGAACTTTAGCTACATCGGGGCAAAAAAAATTGAAGCTGTGGTACAATCAATATCTTCTACAACCCACAGCTATACTATACAACCCACCATATCTGCTGATGGAAAACTACTGTCGCCTCTTTATGTGGTATTAAAAGAGGCTAGTGGGCAATTGGGAGAACGAGTGCAACAAACCGTGTTTAGGCCGCCAAATGTATACTTCATGGCTTCCAAATCTGGGAAACTTACAACCGATCTCATGAAAACATGGCTGCAAGAAGTTTACTTCCCTAACACTGGATCTACAAGCGTCTTACTGCTGGACTCTTGGAGTGGACAATGTGAGCGAAGTGTTCGAGAAGCTACACCAGAAGACAAGACAATAATATTAATGACGATTCCACAAGGCACCACCGGACTGATTCAACCGCTAGACGTATACGGATTTCGAATGTGGAAGAATTTTGTAAGGAGGTTTTCAGATATTGTAACTCTTTTCAATTACGATATTAACCTTCATTCGAGAGATAATATTTTAAAACTTCAATCTCTTACTCATAATCAGTTTTCTTCACCACGGTTTACTAACTTTATTAAATATTCGTGGTTCAAGAGTGGATATATATTCAGGAGACCTCCTGAATTTGAACATCCTGTAGAATTTTGTTTTGCACAGGACTCGGAACCACGATGCCACATATGTGGCGATATTGCCGTTATTACGTGTGCTTGGTGTAAGAAACAACTTTGTATAAAACATTTTTTCACGGAATACCATTATTGTCATAATTATGAGCCATAGAAGTTGAACTTTATTAAATAAAAGAAAAGTGGCATTAAAATACATAGAAGTAATAACCCCCGACCTATCCCGTCACTGCCATTGGTAGCCCGCTCATTATCAGACATAAAAGTTAGAAATTTGCAAAACTGTAGGAGGGAAATATATCATGTCATACATGGTTGAATTTGTAATAAAATTTCCTAAATTTTTGTCCACATGACTAAACCGAAATTTCGAAAAATTAGATAAAAAAATTTTTTTTTTGAAAAATAATGCTTTTTTTCAAAATCTGTTTAGGGGATTTTATTATACTAAAAAAACCAAACAAAACGTACATTGAAAGTTTTCATCTATCTCGCTTCGTTTCGGAGATAGCTCGAAGGGGGTGAAAATTCAGGGGTCCATTTCACCCCCTTAAACCAAAATTGGGCCGCTATAAAAAAATAGGGGTCTCTTATTTTTCGATGAACTTTAAATTTACGAAGTTTCATCAAGATCGGAAGCGGCGGCCTCGAAACGTTTCTTGTTAGTAGGATCGGTTTATAGCCTAAAGCGACTAATCGATATTACCCGATTGCTGTTTCATTGTTTTTTTGGTCCTCTGCTTGGTGAAGTATTTGTTCACAATGAGAGCTGTTACACTTATAATGAAAAGAGCGAGAAAATAATAGAACAACTTGCTGTTAGACGCTTTAGGCTACCCTGTAAAAAATTGCTGCTTACGGTTTTATACGGGTCTAATACGTATTCTGTCTTGCCGGATTAAACCCTTATTAGTGATCCGCCGGAATACGGGTTTAAGACTGAAACGACACAATAATATTCGAGCTGTATAGAACCGTATTCATTCTCAATACGGAGATTTATACGGCACTTATCTGCCAACCTGCTCATCTGCAATTTTTTACAAGAGCGTATACACTGATCCTAACTCTTAAGCAACTCACCCTGTATATAGCCATATATGGTGACTTATAAATGTACAATTAAGGAGTCGTGCACAAATCGCGCGACGTATTCAAGGGGGAGAAGGAGATTAATAAACAGTTTTCTCTTTAGAACAAACTGTTCTTCTTCTCTTTGTAAATAACTAGTAGTTCTGTAAACAGTAGACCTCACTGAAGTCGTAGATTAAAAGCAGGTCGGACAAATTCATTATCCCCGAAAGTACATACGGCGCGACGGGTACGCGCAAACTTTTAGACTCGCAGAAATTTTAGTAGGAAATTTTATCCTCTACAAAATTGTCTATATGAAATTTTAGACTATCTAGAACTGTTTTCACAGCGCTTGTAGATTAAAGTTAGAAAACGTCATTTCATATACTCCCTCCGCCCACATTAGGGATGATTAGTTTCCCTTTCCACTCTTACGATTACGTCTCTCGAAGAATTTACGATGCACTGAAGATCAATGAACATACGTGCCGATTTACATCAAAATCGGCAGAAATGTTTAAAAGTTTTCGCGCGACAAATAGACAGAGAGACACACGAAGGCATTTTCGCTCTACTCTGTCAAACAGTAGGCTTCACTAGGTTTGGTCAATAATAAAATAAAATAAGCGGATAGAATTTCGAACAGATAGAGGATCCATATTTCATCAAACAGTTTCGTTATCGTCTGAAAGAGCTTTATTAAATTGACTGTTATTTTTTTCTCAGCGTAATATTAAGCTCTACCTCTGGATTTCAAAAATTGAAACATCCCAATTGATAGGGAAGATGTATTTTATAGATACCTACGTTAATAAATGAAAATGTATTTCAGCTGCAAAAACGATTTGAATTACCTAACTTCCGCGGTATATATGAAGTATACATTTTCAAAACGTTGTAAGTTTCGAAATTAAAGTTTTTAATAATATTTTTGTCTTATGTGGATTTTATGCTTATATTAGTCTTGTATATCGGCACTATCTAATATGAAGTGAACATGTACAATACTACAGGGTGCGGCAAAACCGATTAAGCAGTTTTGAAGAGTTATACAAAATTAACCGAGGCATATAGAGAAACACTGTTTTTATTTTCTGATTCAACACTAAATACCATTTTACATTCATTACACAGCTCCACACAAAAAATCGAAAAAAATGCTTCCTCTGACCAGACCAGACCAGTATATTTTTATATATTTGGGGTCGCTGAATCCGAATCCGAATCCGGTGTCTGTTTGTCTCCATCACGTCACATTCAAGGTCATTTCAAGGTCAAATCCTGGAAAAATAGTCAAATCTATTCAAATTATTATTCCTATATATTTTCGAGGTCGCTGAATTCAAATCCGATGTCCGTTTGATCCGACAAGGTCAAATTCAAGGTCATTTCAAGGTCAGATGAATTTATTCTGCCAAAAATGAATTTTTGACTGCAAATTCTGAAAGAATGGGAAATTTTACGTCTAGATATGTATTCAATTATTTATATAACAACCCCCAAGGTCATTTCAAGGTCACTTCATGTTATTGTATGGAAGGTTCATATGACAATTAAGAAAGAATCAAAAATAAGAAAGTGTGTCTTCACGGGAATAAACTACTACGTCAATATGTTTTCGAGGTCACTGAGTTAGAATCCGAGGTTCGTTTGCATCCAGTATGTCAGGGTCAAGTTCATTTCAAGGTCAAATTCAACAAAAATGTTCAAATCTAAAGTCCAAGCTGACCCCCTCCATGGGAGTGCCGGTCGAGGTGTTTCCACTCATAGGACACCGGGTCGCGCGTGGAGTGGATAGTGGAGCTTCGATCGCGCCGGCTCGGGTCTGTGGTAAGAGAGGCCGTGGCGGAGCGGCCAGTCGGAAGATTGTCGCCTGTGGCGGTTTCCTAGCTCTCTCGTGTCTTCAATGCATTACCGCGGATCGGTGTCCATGGCCGAATGATCCGTTGAGCGGTACACGTCTTTGACGTTTAAAAGACGCAGAGGTCTCTTTGGAGATCTTCCAATTTTTTTTTCCCAAGCATCAACTCACTCAGTTCCGAGCGAGAATAAATCTGTTCTCGTACCGCAAAATAAATTTTGAAATCCAGTGACGTGATATCTCAATTCAAGTGAATTGGAGCTCATCGTTGTAAATTTGATACAGCGATGGTGTGCCTGCACCCAGGGTACCTCCACGCGGTGACGGCGGGCAACGGTTTTTTTAATTGTTTATTTTTTCGGCAAAATCCCTGGATGAAAGCGGCCAAGCCGTCATGGCAAGCAGACGAAAATGTGTTACGATACAAGGGTTCTCACAAGGAACCCCAGTATCGGCGATTGGTTAGGGTGAGCAAGCGGGCCCGCAATCATCGTCATCATGCGACCGCAGCTTCGTAGAAGTAGGTTCCTTGGCTTCTACGGAGTATAAAGCTACAAGACACATTCATGATGATAAAAACAAGCCGGACAGCTTTTGTTATGTCTGCGGTTTGTTTACCCCTCCTAAAACCAGAAAAAAAAATCAACGATAAAGTTCAAGATGCATACGAATATTGTTTTGGATCTAAAATTTCGAATCAAGATAAAGACTGGGTCCCTCACACAGTCTGTGCCAACTGCTACAGAATTTTAAAGACATGTCACAGTACGAAGAACCTTTCTAATTTGAAATTTTCATCACCAGTCGTATGGGGCATACCAGGCAGAAGAGAAGATGTTTCTTCTGTATGACAGTTACAACGGGATATAATTCCAAAAACAGAAATCAAATCAAATATGTATACACAAATAAAGTGAATCCAGCCATTAATATTCAACAGAATAGTGGTCGTCGGAAGAAACTTTTAGAAGACCCAGCTATTGATGTAAGTGAAGGAGGGTTTGTAGAAGACAGTGACATGGAAGTGAGTGCAAGTGATCTGGAATCAAGTTCAAGTGATGAGGAATTCAAAAAAAGAAATGACCCAGGTAGCACACTGACATTAGAATAACGTCTCAGACGTCATTTTTTCGTCAGTATAGGGTTTCAGACGTCAGTTGTTGTAATATTAACGTCACAGGGACGTCGTATTTACGACGTACTTTGGACGTCAAAATTCAACGTCTTTGACGGAACTTTTCCGTAATTTTTAATGACGAACGAGACTTAGAAAAATTTCGGTCTCCTGCATATATAGGGATTTGAAAATTTATTTGTGAATAAATGGACAAAAATTGTAATTTGTTCAATTATTAAATCAATAAATTATTTCATTTCGAGTCTCCAGAGTATGTTGAGCAAGTTATAAACTATACTGTTTATTAAAAAGCACAGATGTAACGCGTGGATCGCAGCCGAGTCGGCAGGCGCCAGTCTGCCGACAATTCAAGGGTTGGAGACAGCCCCGAGCGCGTCATAAGGGACGCGCAGGTACCCAGGTAGCAGTGGCACGTCAAACTCACGTCAATATTTCGTCACTCGATTCGTCGAAATAACGTGATTAGTTCGGTTATAATGTCGTCATAAATGACGTGATTATGTCTCGTTAAAGAGACGTCATACTTCGACGTCAATATGTCGTCACTATAGTCACGTTTTATTTACGTTCGTTTTTATTGATTCGGGTCGTCATATTGACGTTAAAAGTTACGTGATAATGCCATCCTAAAGACGTCACACTTTAAAATCTTATTCTCAGTGAAAAGCTTTGCAATATTATTTAAACTCAAGGAAATTTTAAAGAAGAGTGTAAAAAATGTAAGTAAAGCTCTAGTCGCAATATTGTTAAACAGTGAAATATGATCATTAGAATTACAATAATAGGCATTGAAAAATATTAATACACAATTGCATATTCGAGAAATAACATCTACATATATTTGAGAATATACATATATATGTACGTAATACATATTGTATGTTAAAACTTCTAACGTACGGTATGTGTATAACTTCTAACGTACGTGTTATGTATTTCGGTACTATTGAAGGATATTATACATTAATTATTCCTAAGTATAAATCGAGTGTATTAAAGGCAACGAAACCCAACAATCTTTATCATTCTTTTGAGTAATAGGTAGAACTAGACATTTAGCAGTAATAACGTTGATAGGCCATGTTTCATAATCATTTGAAATTCCTGTGATGACATAAATATCTAATTCTTTAGAATCTATTGGATTACAATATAATGATGTATGAAATGAAAATCGTTTCCCGACTATCGTAAAAGAATTGTTGTGATCCATCAAAATATTATGAATTTGCACAACTGATCTAGATTCTTTTATAAGGCAATACGAATCAGCTTTAGAATATGCATGGACAGAAATCTGGAAATTCTGCAAGCGTAGTTGTTTAAATTGTTTACTGTTTCTGAAAATAATATTTGTAGGAAGAGGGCCACAGTTATATTCAAATTTAGGAATTATTGGTCCTTTTAATTTGATATTTTCATTAATAAATGCACTTTCAATTTCACTTATACGGCGGCAAATTTGCTGTAGTGGTCTATTAGGTGACTTCACTAAGCGTTTAATTTGTCCTAAAAAGTTTTCGAAAACAAACGCTGAGAAATTATCCAAAGGTCCATACATTTCTGCATCATCGCTGAGGTGAGATAACATATGAATATTATGAATTAAAAATTGTTTGCCATACAATTTTTCACAATGCTTAACAAATACGTTTAAAACATTGCCAGCAGTCCTGCAGCCGAATGTGGAAATGTGTTTGTATGAAATCAGAATAGTAATAGCAGAATGAAAGAGCAAGAAATGTTCATATATCGAGGGATCTACGATATTTCTTAATACAATCGGACCTAGGTATAATACAAAAGTTCTAAATTCTGTTGCTTTCCAGCGTGGCAATTCTTCCAAGCTGCGGGGTTTGCGGTTAAACTCTACAGGAATGTAAAATCGCGATGACAATAAGCGTTCTGATAATAGATGAACTGATCTACTGCCTAGGCGGACTTGTAAAGAACCAGAAATCCAAGTATTTAATAACTTTTTAGCAACACCTAAACATACATTATGCATATAATCTATGGGGAAATTTGACACTAATCCTATTGTTGGAATTTTCGATAAAGGTGAAACGCCTAAGTGGTGGTCGCTATCTATTTGTAGAGAGAATGAAGTATCAGTTCTCTTAGGCGCATGAATACCTTGCAATGTAACTCTTCCATCGACATACTCGCCAGATTCTGTACATTTTTCACAAGAAGAGTATCCGCCATGAGATTTTATACATTTTAAGTATGCCCTAGCTGGAGCATCGCAAACGAAGCTATGTAAAGTGACAATATATTTTTTGTTATCAAGTTTAATGCCATTTTCCAATAAATGACTAAGATCATTTACAAAATTTTCTAAAAACTCGGTTAGTGGCTTTGGTTTGCCGTTGCCACAAAAAATTCCAACAACAAAAGGTTGACATTTTATTTTTTTTATTAACCCCAAAATAGGCCACAACTGCGTTTTCGAACTTGCAAATAAGGGCAAACCATCAACATTGAAACTTATTTCTATTACATTACTAGAAATATCCTTCAGATATGGGGAAATTACTTTTTTAATTCCATTCAATAAACCCAAGTGGCAGTATTCCCCGTTTTCTAGTTTCTTAGTGTCTATATTTAATTTAGTTACTAATAAACTTCGTGAATCAAGCGGTAAATCTGGATGATAGGGCGAAAGAATGTGTAATAGATCATTAACTGTCGAGCGAGGTACATTCCTAGTTATTGCCCAAAGTCTCAGCTTCTGAGAGAGATCAGGTGTTTCAATCGTACTGCTACTATCGGAAAGCATTTCAAAAGTATCATTGTTATAGACTAATTCTGATGTGGTAGCACTGTCATTCAAAAATACGCGATTCATGTGGGTACTATTTTGAAGTAGCGGTGAAACATTGCTATCACAATCGCTTCTATATACATTTTCGCTTTTATGATTATGTGCAATAGACTCCTTCGTTACTTGAATTCTATTACTTTCCTGTTTTATTTCATGTAATGCATTTTCGACAGCTTTTGCAATTTTTCTATTCCGCTGACGTTTCCCTGTAGTTGCATTTGTCGTCTTTCTGCTCATTGTTTAAGGATTCTGTTTCTTCAATTCTTGAATTTTGTACCGTTGAGGTGCGTGTTTAAGCCAAATTTTGATACTGTCGTTGATTTCTTGTTCTGAACAATCAGTTGAGTTTATTGCACCTGGAATTAAACAATTTCAAACAAGTTTGTTAAACATATTGCCACTCAAAATACAAGAGTAATCTGTTCCACCACTCTGATGTGTAATGGGAATTTGTAGCGGCACGCAGCATAACTCATTCTTCAAAGTATGTCAGAATACTTACGAACGACGGCAGTCTTCAACTTTAGTTGTGAAAAAACTTTCTTATCTGCACGCTTGCCAAAGAAACTATATTCTTTTGCGAGATTGTCTGTTATGCATCGACGTAATATATTATTTACTTTGGATGATGTGTTTTTACCGCCCAATTGTGATAGGTATGTAGACTGAAACAAAACGTTATTCCTTTTTTGTATAGGCTTATTTATGTCTGGAAATATGTTGTGATGTGACTTTTGAAATTGAGTTAAAGTGATAAATTGAATTCTTGAATTGCGGTATACGTATATGTATGCTATTCATATGATTTACGAAGTATGATAATAAAAAGAAGTAATCAAATATAGAGAAGCTTGAATCAAATTATATGTCAATATGTTTATAAGTAAAGAGACAATTCTTACGAAGCCAATCAAATTTTCTTTTTCTTCTAAATAACGTTCGAATCCATCTAGATCATCAGTAGTATTAATCGGTAAATTTGATGGTAAATGTGCTGCTTGACATTGGTTTAACGTGGCAGTTGTTGACTGCTTTTCAATCCATCGAAGTATTTGGGTATTTTGTTCTTTTATAATAAAAATTTCTCGTAATAACTTCCGTTGAAACACTACAATAAATTAATCAAAGTATTGGTAAAAATATATAGACATACGTCTGTTAATTTTCCTACATAAAATCTGTATATTAGGTTGGCGGAAACGTTTTGTCGTATTGCAATATGTGCAGGCAATTTTACCCGCACATATTGAAATATTGGATTTCAAATATAATTACCATAGGCTTACCGATATTATTAACATTATTTGCTGCTAGGTCATCTAAATCATTATTCAAAGTACCGGTAGATTGCGATACTTTTGAAAGATGAGAGATCGTTGAATGAGATGGTTGAACTGAATAATCATCATCATTTCTTGTATTAATAGAATGTGGATCGGAATTAACTAAAAAATATTCAGATCATACATTTCTAATTCATACAAAGATATGATACAAAACTGTTAAATAGCTTATTTCATGTAATAAGATTGCTCGTAATTGTTGGATCATGTCCATAAAATGATACAAATCAAGTTTTAAATTTCCTATAATTATTTAATGAAGGCTCAATTTGAAAATCTTCTTAAATTTATCGAAATGCCAGCGCGAAAAATATAATCAGCCATGTTCATTAATAATTCTTCAGGTGTACGTACCATCCTCTCCCAGTTTCAATCTTTTGCACTCAGAACCAGACTTTTTATAGATTTCTACCTTCGGTGGTCTAGGAAGAAGACTGATATTTTCTTCGTCACTCGAATCAGACAAAATTTTGCGGGTAGCAGAGACTTTTCTCTTCCACGATTGCTTTTTTTTTGGTGTTTCAATACCTGACTGTATATCTGAGGTTACTTCGGCTTGTTTTATTTTATACGAAGCTTTTTCAAAATCATCTGTATAGAAATATAATGATTATAGTTTTTTAATATCGAATTGAAGAATCTGATGAAATAAAAAAAAATGTTATCGAACGATATCTCGTGCATTCGTTCAGCGCTCAACCATATCACAAAGAAAAGATAATGAGGAGCTCCAAAAATTCGGCTTTACGTTGTTATCCCCCTTTTGTTAAGAAGGAATAAGCATATGTGTGTACTTACCGCACTCAAAAAAACGACGGCAAATACCATACACTGTCCAGGTCTCCTCATCTGGATTTTCCCCACGTTTTAATAATTTATTGTATTCATTTTGCGTCTTGCATGGTGGCCACAAGACTTCTTTTTTTCGTGGCGTTAACCAGCGGCTATTTACTACAGCTATGCCGCCTGCACATTCCTCGGAAGCAGAAAACTCGACGCCTACATATGTCATTATACGCGACGTCTTATACAGTCACTCTTTTTTCGCTCGCTCTCACTTTTATTTTCCTGTCACTTTGCTGCTTTAAGAAATCGTATATGCACTGCACTGAAAATGCCACGAATGTTCGAATATCGTTTGAACTGTACGGGACTACCGACGTGACTGAACCGAAATTTTCAAACTCAAAGAAATAAACCGTTTCTGCCGTGGTGACGGTACGTTAGTATAGGGAAAGACCCACCTCGGTCTACGGCATTTGGTCAGCACATGGAACTCATTAAACGCGGATACCAAGGAAAGTGGCAGGTAACACGGGTACCCGCAATGCCGTGATTTTCTATTCCGTTGGAGTTCTTGTAAAAAGTATCCCGCAGAGGTATCAAGGGAAAATCCCGTTTATTTCCGTTATTTGTAATTTTATGAAAATATATTTCAAATAAAATTTGTTTGGTATTGAAAGATACATATGGTAGATGCAACAGATTTTCAATGACACGCATTATTTACGAGATATGAAGGTTACTTTCATCTTTTTAAGTGGAATTCGGTATTTTAATTCCTACAAAAGTAGTAGAGCTCGTCAAGATGAACAAAAAAAGGTAAAAGGTGAAATGTCCATTCGCTGAACCGTTTGTGAGATATTTCCGCTCAAAGTACAAGAGTAAATTTCGCTGGGCGCTGGAAACTTAGTCGCACGCAGCGCAATTTACTCTTGTACTTTGAACGAAAATATCTCACAAACTTTTCAACTGATGGGTATTTCATCTTATACATTTCTTACAGTTACACACCTGATTATGCGTAGGGAAATAATAAATTATGTGACTGTTTCGTCAACAAATTACGTGAAAAAAACGTCATTTCAATGACGTCATAATATGATCTTCAAATAACACGTGATTAAAACGTCGAATTTAAGGCATATGACGTCGTCGACGAACAATCACCTTCAAGCGACGTGAATATGACGTGTCACTGCTACCTGGGTAGTTAGGACGCGTCATCCGAGAACCTAACGGTCATCGGTCACCAGCGGGCTTTCGGCAAGGTCCGCAAACGGGGTATATTAAGGTGCCGGTAAACACGCGGGGTTCGGCGAGTCCCGAGCAATGCTCGCCGATGTCAACGAGGCTTTAAGCGAAAGCTCGGCGAATGCCGCGTGTGTACACGGGTTGTTCGCTGTTTGCCGATGGCCAAATGTATTGTTCGCTTGGTTCCCGTTATCAAACAGGGTGGGTAGACACTCGGTACTCGGCGAACACCGAGCGACTGCTCGGCGAATCCCGAGTGTGTACACGGGTTGCTCGCTACTCGCCGATGGCCGAATGTCGTGCTCGTCCAAGTATTCGCCGTTCCCGTAGTTTGTCGGTCTTTCGTGGCACATCAAAGGAGACGAGCAGTCGTAAACACACCCCACTTCATTATAATCGCCAATTTAGAGTTAATCCCACCGTCGGTCACAATAACAAGGCAGGCGGTCTGTATCCGCGAATCTAGACTACTAATGAGTTCGCAGTCCCCCACCTTTCCCGAGTCGGACGAATGGTAATGAACCGTTTCTCGCAATGCCCATTCAAATAGATACTGCTATTGATGATACAGCATTGATTTTTTAAAAAGTTGGAGCATACGTGCAGAGAAATTGAACAGGTTGCAGTTTGTTTTGAGAAGAAAAAAAATCTTTGCAGTCGGCCGGGATTTTGGTTGAAGGACTTGATATAACAATTTTCTTCAGTTTCGTTCCTTTCGATCATATGCAGTGCGGGTCATTCCATACCAAATCGGACACTTTTTGGAGTAACATTTCGGATTTTGCTCAAATTTGGATATATTGTAGTCTTTGTCGATGTTTAACCGTATCTCGAAGAATTTTTCAAAATTTTGAAAATTGTTGGTTTTACAGCCACTTGAAAAATAACGCTGCTTTTTTTTCATTAAATTATAATTATCAAACCGGTTGTCGGCTGAGAATAATCTTTTGGGTACTAAAAGTGAAAGAGTTGAAAAACCAGAGAAAAATTGCATCGATCAAAAAAAAAATTTTTTAATAATTTTATTTGCACTTGATTTAAACAAATGACGTATTTTCATAGCTGGCCACTTTTTAAAAATCTGAAAAAAAGCAAGCATATACTTTGATATCCTCTCCTTAACGACAAACAAACAAAAATAACGACACTTTAAAATTGACGACACAAAAATTAATTGAAGTTGACGCCGCGTCGGAATTGGCACGTCGGCCCCGCCACCAGCCAACGGTCGGTGGGTTCGACTGGCTTGGCGACACGCTAGCGGTGGGGCCGACGCGGCGTCAACTTCAATTAATTTTTGTGTCGTCAATTTTAAAGTGTCGTTATTTTTGTTTATTTGTCGTTAAAGAGAGGATATCAAAGTATATGCTTGTTTTTTTTCAGATTTTTAAAAAGTGGCCAGCTATGAAAATACGTCATTTGTTTAAATCAATTGCAAATAAAATTATTTAAAAAAGTTTTTTTTTGATCGATGCAATTTTTCTCTGATTTTTCAACTCTTTCACTTTTAGTACCCAGAAGATTATTCTCAGCCGACAACCAGTTTGATAATTATAATCCTCTTCAAGGAAAGATTGACGGGGCTGCAAGCTCAATAACAGCCTAGATTCATCGAAACATACCACTCGTCTCGCCATTGCGACGGATGGCGGGATTAACTCTAAATTTAATTATGGCGATAATAATGAACGGTAAGAACCGATATAGACGTCCGCTTAAGGTGCGATGGAACACTGCTATTATAAAAGTTGAAAAAATGTACTTGTAATATTACATCGATGCGTATGGGAATAACGTTCAGTTATAACTAAAGAAGCACTGTGTAAACGCTGCATCCGAAGTATTCGTTCAGGATGCTCTCTTGACTTTTGCAAATAACTCCCAAACTCACATGCATTTTAAGAACATTGAAGAAGTTTGCATTTATTTATAAGCCTCAGGTAAGAACCGACCTTCCGAGTTCAGACTACTCGGTCTTCGCCGGGTAGAGCTGTCCCTCGGTGGTCACCGAGCGGTCGCTCGGTATTCGCCAAAATCCGAATGTTCGGGCTCGACCTTAAAGCCTCGTTGACATCGGCGAGCATTGCTCGGGACTCGCCGAACCCCGCGTGTTTACCGGCACCTTTAGACGGCCGGCGAGCCATCGCCGGCAGACCAACTTGAGTCACGGTAGTGGAAGTTTTCGCTCAGCGAACACCACTATCCCTCAAAGTCTCAGTCGAACGCCCTAGGGAAGTTTTCGCTCAGCGAACACCCTAGTAGTTGACCGTCCTCCACACGAGTGGCGACAGTTTTCGCTCAGCGAACATCGCAACTCTCGTGGTTCGCCGGTCGACTCTCGAGCAACCGAGAGGGAAGTTTTCGCCAGCGAACACCCTCTCGCGCGCAGATCTCTGACGGCCATACGCCGTCCCGGCTTGAGGTTCGCTAGCGGCAGTTTTCGCTCCACGAACACCCTAGCGTCCTCGCCGCTCCAGCCGACGTTCTCACGTCGCCTCGCCTACCCGGCGACCCTCTACGCGGACGAGTCACCTTCGTCTCCGGCCTGACGACGATTTCCGCCTACGAGCAGCCCGACCGGCAGCCCCTCCGACGCTTCTCCGAGCTCGATCCCTCCTGGGATCTTCTTTTTCCCCGCTCATACGATACCATATGTATTCCAGATCACGAATAAACCTTAGTTCCTAGTTTATTCGCGCTCTGTACATATTACCCCTCCTACACAGATTATTAAAGTAAATGAAAGCAATCAATTAATGTAGAATGAATCAACATTCATATAATTATTTATTTATTTATTTATTATTTATTTCTTGCATATCAATTTGCGTCTATGCAAGAATATTTATCAAAAAATACAATCATAAATTTAGAAAAATGTTGAGAAAAGAATAATACAATTATAAAATCTTATTTATTCAAGCTCTTTCTTATTGACAGGAAAAACAATATACATTTATTCATCACAAACTTCATATGAACACCAATAGTAATAATATTCTTAACCACAGGAGCGTGCAGCAGATGAGGACTTGTGAGGACACCGACCGATCAACAAAGTTAAGCAGCGAAAAGTGCGGACACTAGTTGAAAGGGTGACCGCTCACGATGAAAATATATACGTCAGACCTAACTTTTTGGAACCGTCATTTTTTACGTCATCACAACGTACGGTAGAACGTCATTATGACGTGATTTTTCTGACGTCGTATGGATGGGCAATTAAGCCGTCTTTGCGACGTTAAAATGACGTCATATTTTTCGTCATCTGACGTCAGAACTGACCTTCAAAAAACGTCATTTTGACGTTAGTGTGCTACCTGGGGAACCACCACAGAAATTTAGCCAAGCCGAATTGAGTGATTTAGGCAGAGAGCTGGGTCTATCAAAGGAAGCACATGAGCTTTTGGCGTCTAGGTTGAAAGAGAAAAATCTCTTGGATATAAAGGCACTAAGATAACTGTATATAGAAATCGTGAGAAAGAATTGAGAAAGTTCTTTATACAGGATAAGAAATTAGATTCAGTATATTGTGACAATGTCACCGGACTAATTAATAGTTTGGAGACTGGAGTATATAAGCCAGAAGAGTGGCGTCTTTTCATAGACTCCCCAATCCGTTGTCTAAAAGCTATACTACTCCACAACACGAGCATTCTAGCTCCGATACCTATAGCTCATTCAACAGCCTTGAAGGAATCTTATGATAACGTGAGTATAGTTTTTGATAAAATAAAATACTCTGATCATAGCTGGCCTCTTTGTGGTGATTTAAAAATGATAAAAATGATAGGGATCGTTCTCGGGAAGCAGAGCGGAAACATCAAATATCCCTGCTTTTTATGTCTCTTTGACAGCAGAGATCGATTTTGATCTCCTTTGAAAAAGAAGGAATGGCCAGAACGCAAGTCTTTAGAACCCGGATCACCAAATGTTTTGAAATCGCCTCTTGTGGATGTGTAAAAAATTTTAATTCCACCTTTACATCTCAAACTTGGCCTAATGACTCAGTTCGTCAAAGCTTTGGATAAGTCGGGCGAATGTTTTAAATATATTGCGCAGAAAATGCATACACTCTCTCTCTCTCTCAGTGACGCCAAATTAGAGGCAGGTATTTTTGACGGCCCGAAAATTCGGCAACTATTTAACAATGTCACTTTTACAGATCATATGACGAAGACGGAGCGAGCTACATAGATAAGTTTTCGCGATGTATGCCAGAATTTCATTGGAAATAAGAAAAGTCCAAATTATAAGAAGCTGGTGAGTGACATGATACAACAATTTCAAGTTCTAGGTTGCAATATGACTTTTAAAATGCATTTCTTAGATTCACATATCGATTTTTTTTCCAAAAAAACTAGGTGGCTTCAGTGAAGAACATGGAGAAAGCTGCCTTTAAGACATGAAGGACATGGAAAAATGATATCAAGGGACGTTGGGTGTCAATATGATGGCAGACTATTGCTGGAGTTTGAAACGAAATGTTGTGAAGGATAAGAAAAGTAATAAGCGACGTTCACTCCGTCGATCGTTTGAAGACAAACAAGTTAGGTATCACAAGCGAAGTAAGGGCTAATGAAATTTTCTTTTATTCTTTTTCCTTTTCGTATTTATTTAATTTTTATTATTTTTATTCGTTGTTATCGGTCTTATTATTAGTGAGAGGCAAGGGGAACTCACGTTAAAAAGTACCCCAAGGGAACAGAAACCTACTACGTCCACGTCATTGTTCCGGGGTTAGGCTGATAGTGGGGGGGGGGGGGGGGGGGGGGGTTAGCATAAAATATCATTACCTCACACGCGACTACGGTGCCAATGAATTACTAGGTTATGCAGTCACGAGGTTGGAAGGTCATGGTGTTATGAAATTTATCATTTGAGTGGTTAAAGTACACATATGGCTCGTACATACTAAGTTTCGAGGTTTAATGATATACAAGTCTCCTTCTTACAGCGTTATGGGGTAAAGGGTTTATGAGGTTTATGGGTTATGGAGTTTAAGAATTTAATGGCTTTGGAGTTTTTGGTGCTGAATAATTATTGCTGGATTTGACCTTGAAATGAACTTGACCCTGACATACTGGAGGCAAACGAACTTCGGATTCTAACTCAGTGACCTCGAAAACATATGGACTTAGTAGTTTATTCCCGTGAAGACACATTTTCTTATTTTTGCAATTGTCATATGAACCTTCCATACAATAACATGAAGTGACCTTGAAATTACCTTGGGGGTTATGTTATCAAAAAAATTGAATACATATCTAGACGTAAAATTTTCCGTTCTTTCAGAATCTGCAGTCAAAAATTCATTTTTGGCAGAATAAATACATTTGACCTTGAAATGACCTTGAATTTGACCTTGTCGGATCAAACGGACATCGGATTTGAATTCAGCGACCTCAAAAATATATAGGAGTAATAATTTGAATCGATTTGACTATTTTTCCAGGATTTGACCTTGAAATGACCTTGAACGTGACGTGCTGGAGACAAACGGAAACCGGATTCGGATTCGGATTCAGCGACCTCAAAAACATAAAGATATACTGGTCTGGTCAGAGGAAGCATTTTTTCGATTTTTTTTGTGGAGCTGTGTTATGTTTTGAAAATAATGTCCTCAAGATGACGGCCGTCAGCAGCAACACACTGCCGGAGACGTTCTCTGAAGTTTTGTACAGGTCGCTCACACATTTCGCGGGGAATGATGCTAACTTCTTAAATATCACAGCTCCACAAAAAAAATCGAAAAAATGCTTCCTCTGACCAGACCAGTATATCCTTATGTTTTTGGGGTCGCTGAATCCGAATCCGGTGTCCGTTTGTCTCCATCACGTCACATTTTTTTTAAATCCCAAAAAACCATCAATAGATCATGATTTGGTTAATGGACTTAAACCAAATTCACTATAAGGGGTTTTTTGGGTCGCTGATCACGAATCTGAAATCGGATTTCAAAAATTCAAGATGGCGGATCCAATATGGCGGACGAGATTTTTGAAAATCGACGGATTCATGCCGAATTTGGTATAAGGGGTTTTTTTTGGGTCGCTGATCATGAATCTGAAATCAGATTTTAAAAACTCAAGATGGCGGATCCAATATGAAGGACGAGATTTTCGAAAATTTTGAATTTTTGTAAATATAACTTCATATTCGTCATCAGCGATCGAAAAAAAACCCCTGTACCAAATTTGGCATGAAGCCGTCGATTTTCGAAAATCTCGTCCTCCATATTGGATCCGCCATCTTGAATTTTTTAAATCTGACTTCAGATTCATGATCAACGGCCCAAAAAAACCCCTTATACCAAATTCAGCATGAATCCGTCGACTTTCAAAAATCTCGTCCGCCATATTGGACCCGCCATCTTGAATTTTTGAAATCCGATTTCAGATTCGTGATCAGCGACCCAAAAAACCCCCTAAAGCGAATTTGGTTTAAGTCCATTAACTTTTTGAAAATCATGATTGATGGTTTTTTGAGTTAAAAAAAATGTGACGTGATGGAGACAAACGGACACCGGATTCGGATTCAGCGACCCCAAAAACATAAAAATATACTGGTCTGGTCAGAGGAAGCATTTTTTCGATTTTTTTTTGTGGAGCTGCTCCCTTAGCTCTGGTAGAGTGTGAGGACGATATTTGAACTGATATCCCCAAAGGAATAGTATGCTTTCGAGCGGAATGTGTTGGTGAATGCTCAATTGCTGCTCTCACTCGCTGCACATTTTCTGCTGTTCTTATGGACCTGCGACGGCCATGTGTGCCTCTTCTAAGTGTGCTTCCACGTTCTTCCAACCGCCTAACCCACGATCGAATTGTGTTTGCATTAGGTACAGCATTGTTACGTGGAATGTTGAACCGTCGCGTCGTTGAAAAGCTCTTTGCGTGGCGATCATACACCTGTTATTTTCAAAATACACCCGCACGGCAAAGCCTCGATGTTTTCCAGTCCAAATCATGTTATAGTCGGACTGGCAAAAGAGTGGTCTTCGGGAGAGCTCGGAGCAACGTTCCCCCACTATGTGTTGTCGACTCGAAAATTTTATGTGCGCATGCCTAACTCGCTTGGTGGGAGAAGACACATAGTGGGGGAACGTTGCTCCGAGCTCTCCCGAAGACCACTCTTTTGCCAGTCCGACTATAGCTACTGAAATGGGGTTATCGACGGAATACAGTGAGATTATGTACACTTGTTTCCCTCCACCACAGCGCAAACAGCGCCCCCTCTAAGCCGCTTAATCGGATTTGCCGCACTCTGTATTAGCCACACCTCTTGACATACCCAAGTCTCATTAGGCATTTTTTCTCAGGGGACCAATTGATCCAAATTTTACTATACTTTCATTTTAGTTGGGCAATAAAATCGTGTATCGTGAAAGTACATATTAATACAGTAGGACGCCTATTACATATTTTGCCACCCCCAACTTTGTTGCCACCACTCCGATTCCTTACAGTAAAGGGAACCGAAGTTGGTACGACCTATAGACAAACAAAAAGACCGACCAAAACATTGTTGTCAACTGGAAACGAAATATACAGTAGCGCCCTCCCACGCGGTAAGCCAAAGCTTAACTCGGCGGTATTTTTCAAATGTACTAAATAATACAATATTATTTTATTAAGTATTTATTTACGTTAGGATAACAAAAAAAACGAAGTATTTATGAATGTAACGTTTTTTTATATTTAGATCTAGTCTTGTTTATAAAATTTCTATCTAATAAGTATAGTTAAAAACAATGCAAGTGGTACCAATATTTTAAAAATCGCTAATAATGTATAACCTATGTATTTCACAATTAATAAAAGTTGTATCAATATATTTATACAATACTTCTATTACTTTTTTCTTAAAATTAACCACATGACCATATTTTTCTAAATACTTTTATTTCTAAATTTCTTTTATCAAATCATAAATGTGTGAAACATACCGGATTGTGGAATGATTATAATATTTTAATTTCTAATTAGACCCTTCATTCTCTTTAACCCTTCGGCGGGCGCGCTATTAACAGTTGCGCGAATGGGCGCTTTGCGGCTTTTACACCGCAAATCAATATTTCTTTATATTGACATTAATTACTACAATATATCATACGGAATAAGTAAATGTTTCTTAGTTATGTTCTCCCGAGTACGACGATATAAGGTTTGCTGAAATTATCTCTAACTGTAGAAGGTATATGCATAAAAAACATACGCGTGAACATTATCTTTTGAGATGACGGGTGTGCTATTTGAATTAATTTCAAGTTAATGAGTCACATGGTATAACCTAAATACATTTCAAACATTTGCAGTTTATATTGTAAAATATAAAATTATACTTACATCGTAGGGCGCGCAGCGGCAAGACATCGCAAAATGATACTACCCGCGAGTCGAAATTTTGCCCCTATTTTGATGGCCAGAGCCTCTCCATTGAGCATAAGCTAAGGCAGCCAAAGTAGGTTCTCGCTCTGTTATTTTGCTTCTACTTTGAAGCTAAAAATCGGAGAAATTTCCGCATTTTCCACTTTTAGCTTCAAATTAAAAGCAAAATAACATAGGGCGAGAACCTACTTTGGATGCCTTAGCTTCAACTCAATGGAGAAGCTCTGGCCATCAAAAAAGGGGCAAAATTTCGACTCGGGCGGTCACCCATCCAACTACTGTCCGCACTTTTTGCTGCTTAAAGTTTCTCGAGCGGTACAGGGGTTTTTTCCCTGCTAAAAGTTAGTCCACCGAAGTACAGTAACACTAAAGTATGTTCTTCGTGCGATGTGGCAACAACGTTTGACGTACAGTAGTATGTGTGTATCTGTGAGTTCAAAAATGGAGCTTAAAACATCGGGTCATGTTGTCGTTGACACATGCAACGTTGTCACATTCACTTATCAAATGTTAAATTTATAAAGAACAATTAATAAAAAAAAAATAACAGGCTTTTTAATGAACGTGAAAATTGATATAGATGATTTTAGTTCATTAAACTTGCAGTTCAAAAAATTTCAGAATTTTTTCACTATTTTTCTCAGAAATATCGCGGTTTGTTATTTATAACCCATAAGAACATATGTTATTTTGTTATTAAAAAATCTTTGCAACGAGCTTCTTAAAAGACTTGAAAATGTAACTGAATTTTTTTTTTACTTCAATCTACCGAATGCAATCATTTGCAAGCATTTCTTACTATTTTTAGTATAACGCTCGAGAATCGTTAACTTCGTTGATTGGTTGGTGTCCTCAAGTCCTCATCTGCTGCACGCTCCTGTGATATTATTAAGTATTATTATTGGTGTTCATATGAAGTTGGATGTACAAATGTATGTTGCTTCTCCAGTCAATAAGAAAGAGCTCAAATAAATAAGATTTTATAATTGTATTATTCTTTTTTCAATATTTTTCTAAATTTATGATTATATCTTTTGCATAGACGCAAATTGATATTTTAAATAAATAATTATATGAATGTTTATTCATCCTACATTAATTTATTGTCTTTGATTTACTATAATAATCCGTGTTTTTAATAAACAATATAAATAAACAATAAACAATATAGTTTATAACTTGCTCAACATACTCTGGAGATTCGAAATCAAATAATTTATTGTTTTAATAATTGAACAAATTATAATTTTTGTCCATTTATTCACAAATAAATGTTCAAGTCCCTATATGAAGGAGACTGAAATTTTTTTAAGTCCCGTTCGTCATGTTGAAAATATTCTAAGTCCGAAACTCTGACACAGTAAAGGGGCTCTGACCATCAAAATAAAGCAAAATTTTAATTCGCGACGAGGCCCTATTTTGAATGCCATAGCTTCTACCCAGTGAAGGTGCTGTAGCCATCAAAGTAGGGGCAAAATGTCGACTCGCGAGGAGACCCTATTTTAAATGCCATAGCTTCTACCCAGTGAAGGGGCTCTGGCCATCAAAGCAGGAGCAAATTTTACAGATAGGTTCAAAAATCATCAAAATAGGAGTTTGACGATCATATAGCATTAAAATAGGTTTGAAAAGTCGCTCTAGCCACCAAAATAGGGGCAAAATTTTGTCTCGGGATATCCTGCCAGATTAGCGTAAGTATCATAAAAATACTGGAGGGAGAATAGTTTGTGTTCCAACATACGATAGAGATCTGGGAACATTATAGTGTGTTACTTTTAATTTGTAAGTGTAAGTTCTTCGTTTTACTATTATTTTGCTTTAAAATCAGTTAGTTATTTATATTTCAACTTCAATATAAGATACACTTAAGTTGTTTTTCTAACCTAAAAATCACACATGAATTTCATTATTATTCATATTTAAATTTAACATTATTGAGTCCATATCCATCAAATGGGAGAAATATACTCGAGAAATGATTAAAAAATAAACTATTAATAAAAATACTTTGCTTACTTACTAGTGTTAGATACATTTCAGAGTGTTATTATTCATCTTCTATTGGTACTTAGGTGAACATCTGTTCACTATGTCATCAGCAAACGTGAAAATTAAGTCGAGAACGGATTGGATTATGGAAAAGGCAAAAGCCATTAATATTCGAAATGAATTATTCATAGAAAAAGAGTTTGATAGTATGCCTATATATCATTGTGGAAACAATTAAGAATGTGAATTAGACCAGACCAGTGGCTCACCTAAAGAAGTGCTTTTTGTAAATGAAATTCAAAAAAATGTAGAAAATTTAGATAACAATAATATTATGGAAACTGAATTAGAATAATTATTCACCAATATTACCGATGATATAATAATATCTACTGAAGAATTGAACTGTGAAAGTTAATCTCTAGACAACGTATATCTACCTCATTCATTCAGCAGTAACAAAGAAAATATATAGTTGACTACGATTCTTCAAGTAGTGAAAATGGCGAAGCTGTCAATAATACTAACAGAAAAAGAATACCACTACTCTTTGGTGAACGTTTTACCTTTTCTGATTATTCTGTTATATCAGACCAGGGACAAAGTGACTGAAGTAGGAATGAAGAAAGCGGCGACTCCGAGGGGACTCAGTTATAGGAAAAAAAGGTATAAGAAAAAAGAAAGAACTTAGTAAAAATATTAAAAGAAAACTTGAAAATAATTTAGGAAAAGGAAAATCTGTACAAGTCAATCCTTATAAAACAGCATGCCAACATAACTGTCGAAGAAAATTTAAAGAAACAATACGCCATGATATAGGGTAAGATCGGGAGAGATGGCGCACCTTTTTTTAAAGTGGTATAAAATCTATATTTGTGGAATAAGCAATACTTAATTGATAATGTGGATAGAGCGAACAATAAAATATAGGAATTTGTAAAGGAACGACCAAAAGTGTTATCGAGTTTTGTAAAAAATTTGTCAAAAGAAAATATACCAAAAACCAACTCACCCGCCCTAGTATGGGTGAGATGGCGCAGTCGAAAAAATTGGTGGGGGTGAGTGGTTCTCCAAGAATAGGCTTCAAAATTAAAAGTGCAACTACTTTTAATGCCAAATAACAAAAACAAAAATACAAAATCATCTTAAATAATTAAATTTAAAGAAAAATACCGAAGTATTGATTATTCCAACCACATAAACTTAAAACATCTTTAAGAAATAATAAATCTTAATAATAAGACGTAAAAGTTATTTCGCTTTTCTGCCACTTTTCTGAATTCTTGTACATGAAGCTCGGAACGAAATTTGAGGTTAGGAACCATATTTAAAAGTTTACCAAGTGAAATGACCAAACCAAATACATTCAAATCAGAATAAAAACTTACTGAATGCCTAATTATTATTACACAAAAAAATAATCAGGGCCAATACAATATACAGTTATATTTATAATGGTTACAGTTTTATTTATTTACAGTTTTATTTATTTTACCTTTTGATGAGAAAAACAGCCGTTCGGTAACACACACTTACTGCACATGTTCATTAATCATCTGTGTCGCCAACTGAATCAATGTTGCTACACAGGCAAAGAAATTATTTGACTGAACCGTCTCACCCGCTGCGCCATCTCTCCCGACTTTACCCTACATGAGTTCTACTGGGGCTTAGGTAATTACGAGCGGCAGCGTAGCTAGCTGCTTTCCTGTGTAAAAAAATGTCCCAATTAAACGTAGAAAACAAGAAGCGTGTCAGAGTAGGCTTCAAAATTTTTTCAAATCCTATCTAATAAAATCCTGCACGATATAATCGAAAGCCGTGGTTACCTATCACCGTGGGTTAGTGGATAATCGATATCGATAATCGAAAGTCGTGATCACCCATCCCCATTGGTTAGTTGATAATCGATATCGATATAGTATTCGATAGTTAAAGCGGGGAAATTCAATTTGATAAAATTAGTGTTGAAGTAAATGTAAATGTCGTTATGAAATACGTTTTAGGCGCGCGCTTGCGCGTGCAAATGGTCTTATTATATAAATTGGAATGATGAAAAGTTATAAGTATGTCAGGAATTTTTGCTCACAGAATTAAACATCTCACAAATGACCATGAGATATTTAGTGAATAAGGCAGTTCAAAAAAGCGTTAAAGTTGATGTGGAAGAGGAAAACATAGGCCTCATAATAAAACAAGTGAGAAACACAAAAATATGGTGCATTATTTTATTATGAAACTCCCGGCTGTACTTTCACATAATTGCCGCAATAAAATTAATCGAAAGTATCAGTCTTCAGAATTGAGAAACGAAAGTTTTTTGTACACGATTTTTAAAAGAAATCAAGAAGAATTACATAATAGGAAAACTGTTGTGTCACTAAAGGTATTTCGAGATATCTTTAAACAAGATTTTAACTTAGGCTTTCACTTACCCAAGAAGGATAAGTGCAAAACATGCGAGAGCAGAAAAGACACTGTATTTGAAGAGACTGAGAAATCCAAGTAAATTTACGATGAGCACATTAAGAACAAGGAAAAATGTAAATCTCTGTTTCTAGCAGACCAGAAAAAATCTAACTCAAAATTGTTGTGCGCAAGTTTTAACTTGCAGAAAGTTCTAAACACACTCCATGGTGATAATTTACTTCTGTAGTAGGGGAGACTGGGGACGGTTGAAACAATTTAGCTTATATCGTTAATAGCATTGTCATTAATAAACCAATCGATGATCGAGATATGTTAAATGAAAGAGCGTATTTCTATCTACTAATGAGAAGTACCATTTGAGTAGCCCCGGTGTTTTATTTGTAACTAGCAGCCCGTACCGGCTTCGCACGGGTAGATTGTGGATTGATTTTGGCCGTCATTTGACGAATTTTTAGCAGATATCTATAGGTAGGGAGAAATGCTACGCTAAAAAAAACATGTATTTAATTTAAATTTGAAAGTATATTTCTTTTATTAATTTATCTTAAGGCCAGCGAATAGACAATGTTTTTTATTTTTTTATTTGCAGTAATCAGCCGTACCGGGTAATCAGGGGAACACCCTGTATACGATTTACTAACTCAGAAACTTCGCGGGCATGCGTCCAACCATTCCCCAAAGTTTCATCTCAATCTGATGAATGGTTTAGGAAGGCATAAGAGACATACAGACAAACAAACCTTGAAGGTCATGGTCAAGGTCAAATCCAATAATACCATTGGGTAGCCAGGGAAAAATCCTAAAAGTTTTGTATTAAACATTTTTCTCTAAAATGATTTCCCGCTGAGATAATCATCCTTACCTTGACTTTTTGAACACACTTTATAAGATTTACTAACTCAGAAACCTTCGCGGGCATGCGTCCAACCATTCCAAAAAGTTTCATCGCAATCGGATGAACGGTTTAGGAAGGCATAAGAGACATACAGACAGACAGACCTTGAAGGTCATGGTCAAGGTAAAATCCAATAGGACCATTGGGTAGCCAGGGAAAAATCCTAAAAGTTTTGTATTAAACATTTTTCTCTAAAATGATTTCCCGCTGAGATAATCAGCCGTACCGGGACTTTTTGAACACCCTGTATAAGATGTACTAACTCAGAAACCTTCGCGGGCATGCGTCCAATCATTCCCCAAAGTTTCATCGCAATCGGATGAACGGTTTAGGAAGGCATAACGTCTGTTCCAACCGAGCCGAAAACCGTACACTCTAAACGGTACACGTCATGCGCAGTAGAGAAGGTGGACAGATTTTAACTACTGCACATGACCGTTTCTCTACTGCGCATGACGTGTACCGTTCATGTACGGTTTTCAGCTCGGTTGGAACAAACCTATAATAATCATCCGTACCGGTACTTTTTGAACACCCTGTATACGATTTACTAACTCAGAAACCTTCGCGGGCATGCGTCCAACCATTCCCCAAAGTTTCATCGCAATCGGATGAACGGTTTAGGAAGGCATTTGATATGACCTTGAAGATCATGGTCAAGGTCAAATCCAATGTGACCATTGGGTAGCCAGGGAAAAATCCTAAAAGTTTTGTATTAAACATTTTTCTCTAAAATGATTTCCCGCTGAGATAATCAGCCGTACCTCGACTTTTTGAACACCCTGTATAAGATTTACTAAGAAACGGTTTAGGAAGGCATAAGAGACAGACAGACATCCAGACATACAGACAAACATTCATTTATATATATATAGATATAAAATCAAATTAAGAAAATATCTGATTCGTTTCAACCGTCCCCTTACAAGGGGCGGTTGAAACAGCGATTGGGGTCAGTTGAAACGCAAATAATACACAATATAATATTAGGTATCATATGTTTTATTTATTATTTATTATCATTTTAAGAGTAATTATGGCACCGTTTAACAATATAAATCAATATCATCATTATTTAAAGATACAACTTAATAATATGTATTTAACCTGTCAGCACTCGCGCTAGAGATCACAATTTTCAAAAAGTTAATGAACCTTAACCAAATTCAGTATAGGTTTTTTTTTGGGTCGCTGATCACGAATCTGAAGTCTGATTTCAAAAATTCAAGATGGCTGATCCAATATGGCGGACGAGATTTTCGAAAATCGACAGATTTATGCCAAATTTGGTATAGGGAGGTTTTTTGGGTCGCTGATCACGAATCTGAAGAGATTTCAACAATTCAAGATGGTGGATCCAATATGGCGGACGATAATTTCGAAAATCGACGGATTCATGCCAAATTTGGTATAGGGGGGTTTTTTGGGTCCTTGATTACGAATATGAAGTTAAATTTGTAAAAATTCAAAATTTTCGAAAATCTCGTCCGCCATCTTGAATTTTTGAAATTTGACTTCAGATTCGTAATCAGCGACCCAAAAAACCCCCCTATACCAAATTTGGCATGAATTCGTCGATTTTCAAAAATCTCGTCCGCCATATTGGATCCATCTTGAATTTTTGAAATCCGACTTCAGATTCGTGGTCAGCGGCCCAAAAAACCACCTATACCGAATCTGGTTTAAGCCCATTAACTTTTTGAAAATCATGATCTCCGGCTGGTTTTTTGAGATTAAACAAAATGTGATGTGATAGATAAATTTTGAGACCGGATTCGTGATCAGGAGGCAAAATTACTACGGATAACATATATCGCATCAAATGTATACCCCACTTTTTTTTGTGTGACTGTGTTGTTTTGCCAAAACAAAAACAGTAGGTAATAAAGTTTTTAGTAATTGATATCCACTGATAGGAAGAGCAATTATCTATAAAATAATACCAAGTTCATGTGGTGTAACTGCATTGTTTGTGCTACAAAGGAATCCAAACATGGGGTCCACATCCACAAGGGATCCGATATGATATTGTGTCAACCGTACCCAACCCCCCATTATGTACAAAACAATTTATAGTATAATGGTAACAATAATATCACACTAAAACTAATCACTCTGCCATATTCTACAAGCTTCATTACAAACACAAAAAACACTCAATACTCTCACTTTAATAAAACTTTAATAATTGCAAAAATCTTCGAACTAAAATATTTACTTTTACTTCTCCAAACACAATAGGGCCTCCTATAAACAATTGCAGCACGCTTTGAGATACGCAATACTAAAATTCGTGTTCGGCCTTGTTGTCTACTTCGTTCATCTCTTGCACCCCCCACCTTACCACACACGGTTCAAAAATATTCACTCCGTTTCAACCGTCCTTTGTTTCAATCGTACCCAGTCTACCCTATTCCAGAAATGTTATTCTACAACGAGACAGTGTATGAAAGCGATTTGCAAAACGGCTTTTGTTTCTTATGGGGACCCAGGTAGCAAGCTGACGTAAACTTGACGTCACTTTTAGGGCATATTTCGTCGGCGACGTCATTCTACCAAAAAATGACGTTTTAATGTCGTCATTCAAGAAACGTCTTTAAGACGCCTTAAATATGACGTTAAAAAGACTTTATTTTTACGCGTTATAAAATTTGAAAATAACTACTTATTATACAATATACACATTGAATATTTTTATATTTTTTTATAATGTATAATATAAAAATATTTGTATAGTGTGGTCTACTTTAATTCTCGATTCTTATATCTCTGTACCATTTTACCAGTACGTTTTTTTGATGTGTAAACATCTATGCTATGGCTCTACGGTGGAACCTTCCTGGGAAATCGAGCGTCAGACGTAAGCCGTGTACATGTGACTGCGTCAGTGTGTGTGTGGCACTACTGCGCATACTATTCGCGCAAGCTGGATTATCTCAACGGGAAAACATTTTAGAGAAAAATGTTTAATACAAAACTTTAAGGATTTTCCCGTGGCTACCCAGTGGTCGTATTGGATTTGACCTTGACCGTGACCTTTAAGGTAATATCAAATGCCTTCCTAAACTGTTCATCCGATTGCGATGAAACTTTGGGGAATGGTTGGACGCATGCCCGCGAAGGTTTCTGAGTTAGTAAATCTTATACAGGGTGTTCAAAAAGTACCGGTACTGATGATTATTATGCCTTCCTAAACCGTTCATCCGATTGCGATGAAAAGTTGGGGAATGGTTGGACGCATGCCCGCGAAGGTTTCTGAGTTAGTAAATCTTATACAGGGTGTTCAAAAAGTACCGGTAGGGATGATTATTATGCCTTCCTAAACCGTTCATCCGATTGCGACGAAAATTTGGGGAACAGTTGGACGCATATCCGCGAAGGTTTGAGTTAGTAAATCTTATACAGGGTGTTCAAAAAGTACCGGTACGGATGATTATTATGCCTTCCTAAACCGTTCATCCGATTGCGATGAAACTTTGGGGAATGGTTGGACGCATGCCCGCGAAGGTTTCTGAGTTAGTAAATCTTATAAAAGGTGTTCAAAAAGTACCGGTACTGATGATTATTATGCCTTCCTAAACCGTTCATCCGATTGCGACGAAAATTTGGGGAACAGTTGGACGCATATCCGCGAAGGTTTGAGTTAGTAAATCTTATACAGGGTGTTCAAAAAGTACCGGTACTGATGATTATTATGCCTTCCTAAACCGTTCATCCGATTGCGATGAAAAGTTGGGAAATGGTTGGACGCATGCCCGCGAAGGTTTCTGAGTTAGTAAATCTTATACAGGGTGTTCAAAAAGTACCGGTACGGATGATTATTATGCCTTCCTAAACCGTTCATCCGATTGCGATGAAAATTTGGGGAACAGTTGGACGCATATCCGCGAAGGTTTCTGAGTTAGTAAATCTTATACAGGGTGTTCAAAAAGTCGAACTATACTTGACCTAAATTTGACCTCCGCTGACAATAAAGGTAACATGAAAAAAATGGTCAAGGACACATTTGAACGTGAGAAAAAATTAATTTGACCTTGATATAATCTTGAAGGTCATGGTTAAGGTCAAATCCAATATGACCATTGCGTATCCCGGGAAAAATACTAAAAGTTTTGTATTAAAAATGTATTTAAACAATGGTGGACGGACAAAATCAATCCATACCCGTGCGAAGCCGGGACGGGCTGCTAGTAAGTTATAAATCTAATATAATAATAATAAATATTTTATTATAGAAAAAATTTAACTTCTTTATGTCGAACTACGACGTCATATTCCCCAATTAAACTCGGACCGCAGATAATTGTAAGACGTTTACACATCCTCCGTGAGTACAACGGCACTCACACCTTTTTTTTGTAATAAATAAAAGTAAGATTTTTTATATTGCGGTCGTTTCTATAAACATTCATATAATTATTTATTTATTAATATCAATTTGCGTCTATGCAAGAATATTTATCAAAAGATGCAATCATAAATTTAGAAAAATGTTGAGAAAAGAATAATACAATTATAAAATCTTATTTATTTAAGCTCTTTCTTATTGACTGGAAAAGCAACATACATTTATTCATCAAACTTCATATGAACACCAATAGTAATACCGTTTGTCCGTCTCTGTACTGGCCAGTTTGAAAGTTACCTTCGTATAGGCTTGGTCGGTAATCGAGACATTTATACCGTAATTATAATTATTTTCGTAATTTCCATTATTCACAAATTCACAATTTCGAGGTTAGACGCTTCGATCTCTCGAATTGACATCAACTCTAACTGCCGACTCGACTTCTACCGTATTAAATGACTCGAGTACCGACCAAGCCTATCCGAAGGTAACTTTCAAACTGGCCAGTACAGAGACGGAGATACGGTACTTAATACCACAGGAGCGTGCAGCAGATGAGGACTCGAAAACACCGACCGATCGACGAAGTTAAGCAGCAAAAAGTGCGGACAGTAGTTGGATGGGTGACCGCTCACGATGAAAAGATATACGTCAGCCCTAACCTTTCAGAGCCGTCATTTTTTACACAATCACGTTATATTTTTCGTTATCTGCCGTCAGAGCTGACCTTCAAAAACCGTCATTTCGACGTTAGTGTGCTACCTGGAAAATCGCTAAAATTAAACGTCATATTTCACGTCATAAAGAACGTTAGAAAGACGCCATTAAATGACGTCAGTGGGATGTGACTTTCGAACGTACTTTTAACGTCATTTATACGTTATTTACTGACGTCGTCTATGAGCAGATCTGACCAAAAAATGACGTTAATTTTACATTAGTTTGTTACCTGGGGAGAGATTGACGTGAACTGTGGATGCAAGGAAATTTGCTCAGTAAGTGCCGTTTCACATGGGACCGATGATCGGTACTGACGATCGGTCGCAACTGATCATCAGTTCTATCCAAATGCTTTCACATGAGTTGTATGTCAGTCATCAATATGTATCTGGAAAGTGAAGAGCATCGCATCGTTATCGCTTTGTGCGTAAAAAGGTTGATAGAGAGGCGAAAAAAAGAAAAAAATCGCAAAATCGACAACGCTGTTCCTCCATACGCAACTGATGATCTGCCTGCATGTGAACAGCTCCGTTTGTTCAATGGCCCTGATGACAAACCGACGATTGGACACGCCACAAGCCGACCGATGACCCGAGCATTTTTAATCGGTCGACCGACGATACGCATTCATGTAAAACCTACGTTTGAAACAATGGACCCTCCTGATCGTCAGCGCTGATCATCGGTCCCATGTGAAACGGGGCTAATACATACATAAATATCTGAAAGATGTTGATGATAGAGATTTCAAAGAAGTTCTTCTGTACTGCGACAATAATTTTGCGCAGGTCAGAATAAAAATAGGGCCATGATAACCATGCTGCACATATTTTTACAAGAGATATCTAAAAATGTTAAGAAAATCAGAATAGTTTTCCTATTGCAAGGTCATACCTACATACTCGTTGATTCGGTGCATGCGACTATTGAGAGATTTCTCAAACGTAGAGTTGTTTGGGCTCCTGAATGGGACACAATAATTGCAAATTCGAGAACTAGACCAAAACACTTTAAAACGATAAGAATGGAATATAACATATTTTTCAATTGGAAAAAATTAGGGGATGCAGCAATACCCCCAAGTACAGCTAAAACAGTTGATGGTAAAAAATGTAAAATAACTGAAATGAAACAGGCCGTTATTGAAGAAGGAGATCCGCAAATTTCTATTAATTATAACTATGCCTAAGGACGGTGAACTGTATTTCCTTGTATTAAATCAAGAGGCAACGAATTCTCGAAAAAGTAGTAAGTTTAATGTCAATACAATGGCAGTTTGTTGCCTAATTTAAATAATATTTTTTTATAGTTCGTCGTTTATTTTTTTATAGTTCCTCACGATATTCTGGCAAATAGGTATCGATGTATTATAAACATAGAAAATAATGAGGTACATTGAAAAATAAGAAAGCGTAAACATGTTTAATTCTCTTTTGCTCCAATTTTCAAGTTTAAACTTGAAAAACTTAAAATAGGGTGACCGCCAGTTTTCGACCAGATTACATTAGTTTGGTTTTCAACAATGTTCAAGTCCAATATATACGCAGCTGATTAAACTAAAACATTTACATATCGAATCCGCGGAAACTGTAGAATTGGCCTGAATGTTAAAAATGTATCTAAATCTTTCTGAAGGTTAAAGGAATATTGTATATTATAAAAAATGCTGTTTTTCCCCGTTCTCAACCATCCATTTCCTAAGGTTCGTTTTAAACCGCAACGGGGTGCCACCTCTTATAAGTGTAGTTGAATGGTGGATTTATGCAGTGGCGTAGTAAAAAATATTAAAAATGAGCTGATATTCTTATTTTCAAATCTGGTCGAAAACAGGGTGCGGTCGGCTAACCGGCGAAGTAACCCTATAAGCTTTTTTACGCTTTCGTACAAAGAAGTATACAAAGTAATAATACTATTTTAGACATCTTTTTAATTAATTATACTTATTTTTTGGAGTTTGCTCACAGGTTGCAGAAACTAAACTTTCTCCTTGGTCGGAGACATCCTTAGAAGTAGAAGGTAATGAGGAAAGCGCAGGTGCAAGATAGTTAGATATATTTATTTCAGCCCAGCGGCCATGAAATGGACTTGGTTAGGTGTCCTAATACAACCTTTTTTTTCTAAAAACACACACTTCGTACATCATACTCCATACCCTTGTATTATTGAAGTGAGACTTCTTTGCTGAGGGCACTAAAAGCGCGCTCGATGCAACGAGAAAACCGTAACGAAACCCATACATTCCAACGCTACCGTACGTACCTCACTCATACAGCGATCTCGACCGTGCCCCATTACACCGCTCTCGACTCTGCCCCATCCCACCGCTCTTCACCCTTCCCCATTCCACCGCTCACGACCGAGCGTTAACTAAAGCCACATGTGTCGATTTTGCGAGGCTGGATCGCGAGGCCGCCGCGCGAGGCATGCCTCGTGTTGGATCGCCTTGCCTCGTGAAGCTACCGCCGTTTGTTTGTCTACATATTCCGAGGCAAAAATGTCTTGAGGCTGCCTTGCACGGCGGCCTCGCGAGCCAGCCTCGCAAAATAAGTATTCCCCGTCGCAAAGGGGACTTCTACGTCATTTCTTACCGATCACTATTATCGTAACCTAAGTAACGCGTTAATCTAAATCTAACATATACATCGGTCGCAACGATAAGGCGACCGGTAGTCTTGGTGAATGTAGGTTGCGAATGCGTTTGCAGTCCCTCACATTTCCCTTAAAACAACCTCGCAGTGTATCTAATTGTAAACCACGGCTACATCACGGAATTACTGCATCTCTTTGAATCCAATATAATCACCAGTAACCCAGATAGGAAAGTTCCTCCAGAATTGCGGTACAATGCCACGGTAGAAATATCAGGTTCTACCGACACGACGTGCTTCGACAAGGTCTGCATCAACTTTAGCGGTATATTGGCAGCACTGCACTAATCACGTGGCACTTTTCTATCTGGGAATATTGTGTGAGTGCAGTGTTAAATCATTTCAACTAACCGATACGGTTTAAATCCACCTCTCCACGTTTTCGGTCACTAGTCGTGTCACGCAGTAGTGTCTTCCAGATTTACGACCCTGAGGAGATGTACTCTTCATCGCACCTATTATAGTTATTAACTTGAAACTGAAGAATAAATGAAGCAAAAATCAATCGCTGTTTAGAGACTGTGCAGAGGGGGTCTGGTTTGTGTTGCTCGAGAGGGTTTCTTGAGGCGATGAAAGCTATTGTTTAGGTATATTATGAGACGACGCAGTGTCGCACCGCCACTAAGGCCGGGCGAACGGTAAGCCGCACCTCACTGAACTGCGTCTCAACGTTCGCCCGGCCTAAGAGGACTGTTCGGGCTCACCATAAATCTAGCGTTTAGGATCCTTTCTTTGGCGTATCCGTAAGATGATATGAGAAGCCAGATTAGAGGGCGCAGAGTTAGTTGTGAATTGTTTGTATTCGTTTGTCGCATTTTTAGTTTTCCGGATTTTACCGCGTCGAGTGGCCGGCCATACGGAGCTCGTGTAGTCTGCGATCGGAGTTGCGACCTTTCTCGAGTAACCACCGTGCATTACTGTGCATTATTGTGTGTGTGTAATAAAATTATTATGGCAAAAACAGGAAAACAACGGGCAAAAGAGATTCGTGACAGGCAACGTGTAAAGAAAGCGATAACGAAAGCGATGACGAAAGCGATGACGAAGGCAATAGCTAAAACTGGTACAGAACGAAGTCGAGAATAGAGAGAGAGAGAGAGAGAGAGAGAGAGAGAGATTTAAATTAACACAATCAAATAGTGATGTATCTGATAAAAAACAAAATGTGTTGCCGCCACGCGCGGAAGAAGTGAAACTTCGATACCAGTTTCTCTGAATTTGATTTCGGTGGTATTAGTTTCAAAATTGGCTCTATACAAGTCTTTTACAATGCTTCTTCGTAGAGCCAATTGAAACTAATACCATCGGAATCAAATTCAGAGAAATTGGTATCGAAATTTCACTTCTTCCGCGCGTGGCGGCTACACGTTTTGTTTTTTTCTCCTTCTCTTCCCTTGCTTTTTCCATCTCTCTTAACCACTTTACCTCTTCCCCGGCTCCTGAACTGAAATATATTTGACCAACACTCACTTCGCCTGATTTTAAGCCTCCGCAATTCATCACTAGATGTTCTAGGGACCCATCTTCCTCTCCGCATATAACACATCTCTTATCCTCTCTCTGCATCCAGTGTTTCCTCGTCTTATCTAAATTCCCGCATCTTGTTCTCGCAATCAATTTCTGGCTTACATTCCTTCCGCTATTTAACAGATACCCGGGCACAGATCATCCATTACTATCTTCTTGTACCTTTCGCTGTAACGCGTTTTAGCAATTTTATTGAACTGTTGTTGCAATTGCACCATCCTGTCCTTCTCACACATTATTCCTCCTATATTCTCCCTGTCCCCCTCCTATTTCCTCTAATCTAAAACCGCATCTATATTTAAGTATTGCTCCCTCTCTGTTACACCGTTGGTCTTTACTTTCCCCTTTTGGTTCTCTCTTTGGCATTCCTTTACTAGTACCTTTCTCTCTCCTCCCAGTACCTTCGTTTCAAAATTCCACGCTCTTGGCCCCCAGCCTATTTTCAACTTTGCCCTATTTGTTTCCTCCAAAACTATGTAATCTGGCGTACTTCTCTCCAAACCCAGTGTCCACTTTAAATATTTTAATTGTATCTTTTCCAGAATTTATCTCTCCTCCCAACCCCAAATCTCAGCCCCTTATTCAATGATCCCCTTCACCAAAATATCGAAAATCTTCGTACGCATGACAAAATCATCTCTGAATATTTTTTACCCATACTTGTTTTACCGTCAGATTTCCTTTCCTATCTAGCTCTTCCAGATGTCCCTTGTTTCCACCATTGCTCTTAAAGGCGTAGCCTAAATATTTAAACTCGGTAACCTCTTCTACTATTTTCTCTTTCCATTCTCACCTTCTTTTCTTTATTCTCCCTCTTCCACCTTTCCTGAAAATCATTACCTTCGATTTCTCTACATTCAATTCTCTTTTTCTTTTCTAACATGGGGAGGGCTCGACCCATGGGACACTGATTTGAACGGCGTTCTGGTTAAACGGTAGCCAAAAGGGTCACAAACAACCCCCTAAAGCGGTTGCTGCCAATGCGGCTTCGTTTATTTATATAGATAGTATATTAGTTTTTACGCTGCCGGACCGGGCGATAGTGGTCTGATTTTAAACAACAGTTTCCACAGCGGCGCGGTAGCGCAGTGGTTAAGGGTAAGTCTTACCAGGCGGTGGACCCGGATTCGATTCTTGCTGCGGGCATTTTTTTTTCATTTTATTTATTTCTATATTGTAAAATATAGTAATTTCTATTGCATATCTAAAAAAAACGTGCTAAAAAAATTAATTTTAAAGAGGAAATGAAAATGGGAGAAATCATTCAAACGAAAAATATTTTCTAGTATTAAATGTTTTTGATTTATTCTTATTTCTATATAATATATAATTTAATTATCGAAGGAAAAACGTGTTTTTTACATTCAATTATAATTTATTATTTATACTTATGCTAATTATACAAAAATATTTAATCGCTTTTGTCGGTTTCTGACTCTGATGAAGACTCTGATGCGCTATGTTTACAATTTTTTGGGTGATACTTATCATAAAAACATGCAAAGCAAGCATGTTCTTCGCACCAAGAACATTTAATAAAAGACACATTTGAACATTCACATTTCTTTTTTGCAAGAGTCAAGGGGAAACAAACATATCTAATCATATGCTTGGTTTGCGTCAAAACTCACGGATGAACGGCCGTTATTTGTTAATGTTAATGAGGTTTGTTTCCCTTGTGTTTGTTTGTTTGTATACGTGTTCATTAAATATTTCTATGATGTTTTTCCATTATTTTCATTCAAATTAAATAATAATAAAGATTGTTTTACCACATGTACACATTTCTACGTATATTTTTGCAAAAAAATTTTTTTGTTAATAATTTTGTTTAATTACACCTATGACACTCTAAAATAAACAAAAACAACCACTATGATAATAAAAATACTATCCGATGTATATAAAATAACATACATTAAGATTAACAGTCGATATATTATATTTTATCCAGCTAGAATGGGCAAACGGCCCACTGTGCGTCGTACTGCAGGAGTTATTCAAAATGTTAAAAAGCCTATAGTAGTAAAAGAGTATAACGACCATATGGGAGGGGTGGACCGAGCAGACCAATACATAGGCAGCTATAGTTTCATCCAAAAAAGTTTGAAGTGGTGGAGGAAGCTATTTTTTTGGCTTGTAGAGGTTGCGATTGTTAACTCTTACATCATTTGCAATGCTGCGAGAGCTAAACGGGGCCAGAAAGAGATTACTCAACTCAATTATCGCAAACAACTTGTTTGGCAACTTATTGGTGATCGCCGTAGTGAGCCATCCAGAAAACGACCGCGATACGCGTATAGTGACACCGAACGAATGAATGGAGTGTTTCACGGGATAGGAAAATTTGAAGAAGGGAAGTCCCGAGACTGCGTTGTTTGCAGCGATCGGAAGAAGGGAGGAATCCGGAAACGAGCTAATACATTTTGCGACACATGCCCGTCACAACCTGCCATGCACCCCGTTGATTGCTTCAACAAGTACCACAGAGTGGACAAGTTCAGAGATGACCTGTGAACTTAGAATTGTGACCTGAATGTTTCTCTAATATCAAAAGTAAATTTAACGTACTTTTTCATAACGTGAAAAGATACTCTACGTAATTTTGTAACGATTTTTACGAAATATTCAACTAACGCAAATTCTGCAAAAAGAACGTTATTTTATTGGTAAGACTTGAGTTCCTCTTTTTTGTCCTTTTTCCCACAATTTTTGGGCAATTTCAACACATTATACACTATTTTAAAGCTGAAAAACTGACAAATAACATGATATAAATTGATAGGGGTTGGTAATGCAACAACGTGCCAAAAATTACCAATTACGAAAAACGAAAAAAAGAAATCGGTTATTTTCAAAAATTATAAAAAATAAACCTGCCCAGTAAAAATCACTATGCATCGAAACAGATCAATTTTGGTATGCGTGTAAAGCTCTGACTCTTAGCTACAGTTTAAAAAAAAGAACAATAAGATACATTCATTTTTGTCGATTTTACGTGGTATAAAGCGAACGCGTGCAGACCGTTCGCTTACTGAGCCTGGAAATCGCTACAACTTTTTGGCGAACTTAGGGGTGCACGGTCCCATCGCGAAAGGGTTAAGGAGGTTCCTCAGTATTTTTTACGAAAAATGAATGCAATGATATACAGCTTTGAAATTTTGAGGATATATTCATTAATTAGTTCTCAATAAATCCTCAAAATTTCAAAGACACTTACCGTACACATTTTCGGGAAAAAAAATAAAAACTTCCGGAGTAGAGAAAGAAAAATTGCAACGATTAATGGAAAAACTTGACTTAGAAATACATTCTTAAAAAGTTAAATTTTATATTTCCACAATAAAAATGCCCACTAACTGTTCTAACTTTTGAGCAATAATGAAAAAACCATCAGGTAACCTAGAATTTACTTTGAATGAGATAGAAATGGCGGTGAGACTTGGCAACGGCTCAGTCGAAGACTCCCTTGACGCGCTTCGCGCATGCGCTGGAACACTGAGCGGGCACTTGCAGGCATTTTTCTTAATAAATTTTCCTTTTATTCGTGACTGTCCTTGATGCTCCATCGCTTTTTTCAAATTTTTCTTTTCATAAAATAACAATGTACTTCACTTGCTTGCACTCGTAAACACAGGACATAACCTCATTAACATATGACTTGTCATCACAACCGCGCAAGTTTCGATGGTAACGTTCCGATTTTACCGACTGGACCAATACCATCCACTTATTCCAAAAAAGCGTGGTTGCCAAGTTTATTTAATAAATCTAATTCATTTATAAAATTCGGAATTAATAATTTGTCAATTGGAAAAATAAAATCCAAGGTGCCAATTGAATTGAATTGTGAGGTGGCATCAGCCGGGCGCTCAGTCCTAGTGGACCATTGTACCCGGGCCCCAATTGGGGCAGCCCTAAATGTGACTACGGGGTATGCCAGCCTTCCTCGCAAAGCGCAAAAGCTCACTCACCCCGATGTCTTTAATACTGGCATCGCCGAAAGAGGAGGCCCCCAGGATAGAGTACCTAAGGGCCGTCAACCTCTCACAGCGCGGCAGTATACAGGGGTGGGCATAAGTCACCTGGCAGCCTTGAAAACAGTGCACAAACGAAAACACAAGTTTTAAAAACGTTGGTTTTATTTCATTATACCGCAAAAATATTTACAATAGGTGTTGAAAATGTTCACCGTTTTTCTCGATACACTTCAAATGACGTTTTTCGATCGAATTGACAATACGGGCGAGCATCGCGAGGTCTTCATTGATGATATCGAACTCGATTGTTATCCAATGTTTGAGATCTTCGACATTTGCGATCGGATGCGCGAAAACCCGGTCCTTCATCAGGCCCCATATTGAAAAGTCCATCGGTTTAAGGTCCGGAGACCTTGGGGGCCAAGCAATGCAGCCACCTCTACCCATCCATCCTGGGAAGTGCTCGTTAAGGAAAGCGCGAACCTCCAAGTGGAAATGTGCCGGGGCGCGTCCTGCTGCAAAATGATGTCCCGTCCTTCGAATCTGTCATCCTCATCCAAAGTGACGCGTAATTCTTGTAAAAGCGGCAAGTATGTTTCAGTATTGATGGACCCGTCGAAGAAATAAGGGCCAGCGATCCCTCGATAATTCATTCCGGCCCAAATCATAACTCCAGGACAATTCACTTCCTTTTCGAGGATCTCATGAGGATGAGCATCGGTCCAATAAACGCAGTTGTGCCTATTTACCCTGCCATTAACCTTGAAATGTGCCTTGTCACTCCACAAGATTTTTCTCTCGAAAAAAGGATCGGCTGCTTTCATAATTAGGTACCACTCGCTGAATTCGATGCGCGGCAGATGGTCTTGCGGTTTCAGCTCGTGCAGCAAATGAGGACGATAACAGTGCAAACCGATATCTTTCATGATTCTACGAAGTGTACGAGATGGTATTTCAAGCTCCAACGATGTCCGTTTGGCAGAGCGGTGAGGATTTTCGACGAAAATTTGCGCGACGATCATGGTATTCTCTTCAGTGCGCACCGAACGTGGACGCCCGGTAGGCTTTGCGTCTTCAACACTACCGGTCCTTTCCAACTTTTTGGCTAATTCAACCATGTAATTGCGGTTTGGGAAATGTGTATGAGGCCACCTTTCTCTAAAACCCTCTTCAATGGCTCCATAATCGCGATCAAGACAATAAAACTGTTTCAACAAAAACACACGCTGTTCTAATGAAAATTTGACTCGAACGTTTTGTACCATTTCACTCGAAAATAACGATCTAACCACGCAACAAAACAGGTATTGATCTGTCTCGAGGTCGACAAGCATTAACTTATGCCCAGCCGACCGCGTTGCGACGTGAAAGCCGAGCGAGAGCGGTGGGACTGACGCATGCGCTGTTTTCAAGGCTGCCAAGTGACTTATGCCCACCCCTGTATATAGAGGAGTTTCCTTTTCATCTCCGCACCTGGGGCACAGGACCTCCGTGCCGAGGCCCATGTTCCTCAGGTGTTTCCTCGTGAGCCAGTGTCCAGTGACAAGACCCACGATCCACCGTAGCTGAGCCCTGTCCAGGTTCAACAACCTAGTGCCCAGCTTACTAGAGGGTTCTCTAAAAAGAGCCCTCGTATGCTTCATACCCGGGCCTGTGCCCAAAGGTCGGCGAAGCGGCCCTTAATCCAATTACGAGCCGCTTCCCTCACGAGCCCCATGGAGATGCCTATATTATGCTCGGGATTAGGCCGCGAAGAGCCCAACCGAGCCAGCTCGTCAGCTTTCTCGTTGCTAACAATGCCGGTGTGACCCGGCACCCGTAGCAACTTTACTCGATTCTCACTTGAGAGTTGTTCCAATCTATCCCTGCAGTCCCGGACCAGTCCCGATGTAACCAAGGTGCCAAACTGAATGATAATCGAAAGAAACTATTTCAGAAGGTTTTCCGTAAGAATCACTGCATTTTTTAAAGTTAAAATTTTATTTCTACAAGTTGCAGCTGACTGTCGGCACCTTTGAAGTTTACCCCCACTCCTTACCCTTAAATTCAACCGAGGACCCTCCTGAAGCCAGTTTTACAATGCTTTTGAACAGTCTTTTTGTTGTTTGTCTATGGTACGACCCATTACAGATGCACACTTCCATTCAGTTCCGTCTTGTGCACCAACACATCGAACATAAAGTGTAAAAGTACATGTAACACCCTCCCATTTACCAGCCACGCCTCTAGGCGCATGCTTTATTATTATTTCGCTAGTTTTCTCGTGAGTGACGAAGTAATAGGCTTCCTATTGTACTCCAGTAGTATTCGATCGTATTTCTCGATGCTCACGGGTCTTGTTCTAAACAGTATCATGCGTTTAACATTGTACAACTAGCCATACATTAAAAATCAAATTTGTGATTACAAAAAACGTAGGTATTTTTGGGTATTTATTTTATTAGTGCAGAAAATATCAAAATTTACTAAATTAAGCATATTTTATTACTTAAACTTACGTGATTACGAAAAACGTAGGTATTTTTGGGTATTTATTTTATTAGTGCAGAAAATATCAAAATTTACTAAATTAAGCATATTTTATTACTTAAACTTATATTTTGTTCGCATGAACTCCAAAATGAATATATCTTATGTACGATGAGACAAAAGTATAAGTCCACTGATAAAATGAACTGATTATTCATATTTCTACTTTCGGAGATATTGAGTAAATGCCAAGATCCCTGGAACGGAAAGAAAGAAGATATAAATGCAAGGGGAAGAAATTGTTTTTGTATAAGAGAGAATATATGTGTATAAACTCGGTACGTAAGTATACGACGCAGTCAATGATGTCAATATTACATGGTTGAAACAATTCTAAATCGTGTGAAGTTCACATGTATCGATTTTTCTTAGATTCTCGAAGCATTGACAATTTAAGGAGAACAAGAAAGTTTATTTCAGTCTCCAAAATTTGTTGTACATGATCTGAAATGATTAATTTACAGTAAACTTACAATGCATATGGGCTCGTTTGTATTTGTTTTGAGAGAAAGATTTTATTATGCTTTCAATAGTTTCAGCATTCCTATAGTTTATTATTTTCATGTGCTCACTGATGTTGCAATGCCTAGATCCTAAGTTCAGGAAATTAATTGGAAACATTATTGAATCCTGCCCATAGAAAATCTCGACTTGAAATGAAATAACAAATTGATACACCGTTAGAAAGGATACAATTCATAATAATATTTATAACTGTCAATAGCCCACTCTAAAAGCAAATTTAATCGTGGTATATAGGGAGACCCGTCAATAAGCTCTTGCATTTCAGGAACCTCCATTGCCACTTTACTTCTGGCATCCTCCAAGTGCTTCAATTTATTCTTCAGTTCCTGTAATATATAATATGTGTATATCGAAGTACTTCATTCAATCAATTTAGTAATATATATGTCAGCACAATGTGTGCTTTAAATTTTTGGATATTTTCAAACATTTATAACAAAAAATTAACTTATAAATAAGATATACATGTGTATATGGGGCGTTCCATGTCACGTCTTTGATCCTCATCATTGATCAGATTTGCTTCGCGATTTTTTCCCGTACTGTGCTCACTTTAAAAGGCCTCCAGTTTGTTAAATAGATTTTTTCATCATAGCGTTTATGAATTACGATATTTTTAAGACGCTTAAGAAATGCCATTTTTGTTTAATTCTGAAAAATTCTGAATAATATTCTGAGAAGTTATAATCAACTTGAAACTCATTCAAAAGTAGTAAAACTTGGTTTACAATTTTTGTATGCAGTTTGCATATTTTTTTCAAAAATAATTTTTGAATCTGGTTCAAATTCTGCAGAAACTATAAAAAATACTCCCTATTGAATAAAAACAACTTCAAAAGAAAAACTAATTTTTTCCAAAATTTTTAAAAATTATTGCGGAAAAAGTTCATTTCATTTATGAAGTAATTTTTGTACATGCATGTGAATATTTTAATAATTTCTGCAGAATTTTAATCTGGTTCAAAAAATTTTTTTGTTAAAAAATGTTTATTGTAGATTTTTTTTTAAAAATGAGAAATTTTGGAACCCACAACCGTACACTGTAGCTAACACTAACAGAAATAGAATTTATTAAAAAATATACGACATGGAAAATAACAACACAATTTCCTTTGATAAGTCCGACAAGTCCGTCAGAAACACGGAACCAATTAGAGCTCGGGAATCCACACTCACACGCGAGCACTCTACTCCCTCCACATGGCAAACAGTTAATCAGAAATAAGTTAAATAGCAAAGCTAGTCGCAGAATCCCATATGTATAAAGGGCAAGCATGCAAGCATTCCACTTTCGACCACTCTCAACCAAGGAACGAATATAATTAGTATTTTAAGCTGGGTGTATCTCTGAGCACGGACGCAAATGAGGTAATGTTAAGGATGTTTCACCCCTATTATCAAAAATATAGGAAGTTACTCAAATTTTTTCCCAAGATTCTTAAATATCTTTAAAAGCCGTATGCAGAATTTCAAGTCTCTTGACTAACTCATTAAAAAGTTATAATTGAATTAAAAATGACAATTTAACCCGTGCTCTTATGGGAAATTCACAGAAACTTAGAAAAGACGATGGGAAATTGGGTTACCGTAATGAAACTTTGCATACCGCTACATTATTATGCAAAGAATAAATGGTATATTTTCACACATCGATCAGGGCAGTAATTTATAACAAATAATTAAGAAATCTTGGTAAATTAGCTTACGATGGAGATTGCTGCGCACGCAGTCGTGAAGTGCGGCATCTCCGCAGGGCGCCCCAAATATAGGGATCGTGCATGGGTACCGTCATGCGCTCTAGTGGCAAAAGTTGGAGTTAAAAGCGTTACATCTTCTGTGTAGCGTATACGAAGAGCTCACGTTTTGTGAAAATTATTAATCGCAGTGATTAATATTTATACATTTAAACAGCACTTTTCACTATAATTTATATTATTTTTGTTGGATGTTGTTAATAATTCGGGGTTTTAACTAGTAAGCTCTAGTGAGGCAATGTTACCAACTTGTGCCACCACACTTCTCTATAACACTCTATGGGGCGACGTTCCGCTGTTCCCGACCGCTTCAATATTTTTAAAATAATTATAATATATTTTCCTATAATTTTTTTGATACACTTTAAGCATACAGATAATAAAGTAAAGTTACAGAAAAATAAGGCTCGACCGATATCATGAAATATAACTTCAAGGAGGTTATTAAAGAATCATTTTTTTTATGTGAAACATTTAATGGCGCGCTACGGCGCTAAGAACGGCTGTTAGCCGAGCGATTCCTGGCGTCGCAGGCATGGCAGCCACAAAACTCGGGACGCATCGGCTCTCTCCGCTACGACTCGGCGGTTCCCTTTCCGCGAGCTCTAGCTTCACAAGGAGAGCGCACGGTTTGGTAAATTCAGATCGAACTCCCTTTGCACATGATATTAGTGCATGCTAAGGGTAGTATTATATTACAGCCCTAGCGCGCACTATCCACAAGATAAAAAGTTATAGCGGTTCAAAGTTAAGCCGCGTACCTTATAGGCAAGTTTATTTTCTTTGTTGCCGAGCAGCCGAGTGTGGCTATACCGGTAGCATGCTGGACTCGCATGCTCGAGGACCCGGGTTCGATTCCTTCGTAGTCTTTTTTTTTTCATTACGAAATCATTTTAATGTTTTTTTTTTCATTCTAACTTGATAATATAATACTTCTAATATATTTAAAGCATTTAAAAATATATAACATTACAATGTAGGGTAAAAAGGGGTGAGTTGGCGAAGGAAGTTGGCTTCTCATCAGTACGGAAAGTAATAGAAACGAGGGGCCAACTTCCTGCACCAACTCACCCCGTTTTACCCTAATTGATTTCTAACGAACGTGAAATATGTGCTTTTCCTCGAAAAAGGTAATTAGATAGAACGTTAAAGGACGGTACCTGAAGGATCCGTTTTTACCTGATAACAAAGAGATTCTTATCAATTTGTGAATCATTGGGTTCTAGAATGTACAGAATCAAAACGAACAGGGTCGGCAGTTCGTTTCCGTACGCTCCAGTTGTCGGAACTATTTTCAAGCGCGCCGTTTTTCTATACATTTTCAAGTTTTTCATAAGAAAATGTCCAGTGATAAGTGGGAAGTGTCGAGTGCCTCAGGAAGTGATTATGTACTTGAAGAATCATTACATAGTGAGACGTCCAAGCAACGATTAAAAAATGCTGTTGTCTTTTTCGTAGCACTCCTGCAGGAAAATAATTTAATTGCATCGAGCGCTCGATTGCCTTATTTATACCTGGTGTTTAGCGCTAAATGACTATTAAAATGCTTTAAATATATTACAAGTATTATATTATCAAGTTAGAATGAAAAAAAAAACACAAAACGTGTGGCCGCCACACGCGGAAGAAGTGAAACTTCGATATCAGTTTCTCTGAATTTGATTGCGGTGGTATTAGTTTCAATTGGCTCTATACAAGTCTTTTACAATGCTTCTTCGTAGAGCCAATTGAAACTAATACTACCGGAATCAAATTCATAGAAACTGATATCGAAGTTTCACTTCTTCCGCGTGTGGCGGCCACACGTTTTGTGTTTTTTGTTGAATTCAATATGAATTTTTTTATGGGCACAAAATGTAGTGTAAGGAATATCATATTCACTGGATGTATTTTCATCGATATTGGATCCTCCAGGAACTTGAAAATCTATTACATTCTCCAGGGTTTGGGACTGGTGTTGATCTGCATTAGCAGATATAGCAATATTTGATTGTGTTAATTTAATTCTCTCTTTCTATTTTCGACTTCGTTCTGCATCAGTTTTAGGTAGTGTCTTCGTCATTGTTTTCTTTACACGGTGCCTGTCACGAAACTCTTTTGCCCGTTGTTTTCCTGTTTTTGCCATAATAATTTTAATATAACACACACGCGAAAAGAATGTTCAGTGTTCATTGATGTTAACGAAATTGAAAGTTTATGTTACACGTTGCCTGTCACTGTACTCTTTTGACCGTTCTGTTGTTTTTTTGCAACAATAATTATAAATTAATACACACACACACACACACGCGCGCGAAAGAATGTACAGTAATGCATGGTGGTTACTCGAGAAAGGTCACGACTCCGATCGCAGACTACACGAGCTCCGTATAGCCGGCCATTCGACGCGGTAAAATCCGGAAAACTGAAAATGTAGAAACGAAATACAAACAACTCACAAGTAACTCTGCGCCCTCTCGTCTGGCTTCTCATATCATCTTACGGATACACCCAAAAAAGGGTCCTAAACGCTAGATTTATGGTGAGACTAAACAGTCCTCTTAGCGGAGGTGCGACACTGCGCCGCCTCATAATACGAACAATAGCTTTCATCTCGCCCGAAGAAACCCTCTCGAGCAACACTAACCAGACGCCCTCTGCACAGTCTAAACAGCGATTGATTTTTGCGTCATTTTTCTTCAGTTTCAAGTTAATAACTATAACATGTGCGATCAAGAGTAGATCTCCTCGAGGTCATAAATCCCGAAGGCACTACTGCGTGACACGAATAGTGACCGAAAATGTAGAGTGGTGGATTTAAACCGTATCGGTTAGTTGCAATGATTTAATACTGCACTCACACAATATTACTGGTGATTATATTGGATTCAAAGAGATACAGTAATTCCGTGATATAGCCGTGGTTTACAATTAGATACACTGAGAGGTAGTTTTGAGGGAAATGTGTGGGACTGCGAACGCATTCGTAACCCCCATTCACCAAAACATCTACCGCCTACCTCGCTGTTGCGACCGATGTACAGATGATATCTAGATTAGTGCGTTACTTAGGTTGCGATAATAGTGAGCCTCGTCGCGTGAATGATAGTCGCACGGGGCCTGGCGCTCCAGCCTCGCAAAATCGACACATGGCTTGCCTGGCAAAGGCGATAGTCTACGTACGGGTAGAGAGCGGTGGAAAGGGGCAGGGTCGAGAGCGCTGTATGAGTGAGTCACGGTCGGAAACGCTGGAGTGTGTGGGTTTCGTTACGGACCTCGTGTCGGGCGCGCGATTTTAGTACCCTCAGCATAAAAGTTTCACTTCAAAAAACATTTAAATGATTTCGTAATGAAAAAAAAAAAGACTACGAAGGAATCGAACCCGGGTCCTCGAGCATGAGAGTCCAGCATGCTACCGGTATAGCCACACTCGGCTGCTCGGCAACAGAGAAAATAAACTTGCCTATAAGGTACGCGGCTTAACTTTGAACCGCTATAACTTTTTATCTTGTGGATAGTGCGCGCTAAGGCTGTAATATAATACTACCCTTAGCATGCACTAATATCATGTGCAAGGGGAGTTCGATCTGAATTTACCAAACCGTGCGCTCCCCTTGTCAGACTTACTACTACACGCTCACTCTATCAGTGGACGAAGCAGTACGGAGCGTTCTCTATAGGGCTCGTGCATGCCCGAGTGGTGGCGCGGCAGTAGGCAATATTCAGTGCTACAGTGGCCGTCAACAGCATTAAATACGTTACGAAGTGTGCCTTTATACAGGATGTCCCGCGCAGAACCGACCAGTTGCAGGGACCTTGAAATTTACCCAACACCCTGCACACCCAGCATCTCAGATTCTGTCACTAGTGACTTTCTAAAATGTCATTTTTAAACATAATAGCCAATGACCAATTACTTCTCATGCCCTCATTAGCTACGGTGGCGTTTATCCTCATTAATGAAAGCATGAGGATTGATTAATCAGACGTACGTTCGTCCGTCCGTACGTTTAAAAATAACATTAAAAAAATTTCGCCGCGACAGAATCCGAGACGCCGGGTGTACATAGTGAAGTAAATTAATTAATTATTTATAGAAAAATGGAAAAGTTTATCTCTTTTGGATTCATTCCAATTAACGAAAATTTCTTTTGTGAAACCGTGAGAATGAAAGGAAAAGAACAATCTGACGAGAATCATGTGAGAAATGTTGAAATACAACGACCCGGCGAATGCTCCATAATTATAGGCAGAGTACTGCCACAAACAAGTATCAACGAATCAAAATAGAAAGTAGATTTAAAAGAGAGTATGCCATATACTTCTTTTTTTTCAGGGCGATTTTTGTATCCTACTATACAACACGATGGTCTCGACTTCGGCATAATGAAAAAACAGAAAATGCATTACGGGACGCCTGTTAGATGTGAAACATCGAAATTCTTCTTTGTAGAAAGTATGCGATAGGGAGGATGGACCACGCATCCGTCGAAAGAACACGTGCGCCAGTGCGCATTTGTATTTATGACTATGATACTATTAAACGGTACGAACCGTTGTGTCTAATTCAAAAAGCGCATTTAGTTTACTCTCTCTTAACTCTGCCATCGGTCGCTGTTCCGTCTCGCGATAAACGGAATATAAAGAAGAATTTCGATGTTTCACATCTAACAGGCGTCCCGTGACGCATTTTGTGTTTTTAGCATCTTTAAATGTCTATGAAGAGAGATTTGCTGGAAGTAAAATATCTTAATTTTCATTATCCCAATGGAGGTTTGCAAACTTGTAGTTATTTGTACAAGTTACGTAGTGATTTGTAAAATATTTCATCGCCAGAGTTTTTCTTCATATTTCATCGGCGTTATTGTTTTTGAAAGGTATTCTGCAATGTCAGCTGAGCTTGGAGCCACTTGCATGTACCGCGATTCCCTACTTATCATCGAATTTACGAAACGCTGAACATCGCGATGTCAGAGGCTCTCCATTATCAGATCTTTTAGCGAGACGAACTTCCTAGCCTTAGAAATAACCATCCAAACAACTAATTATTAGGGGGTTGCAGTGAAAGCCGCTGTTCTTCTCTTGTTTTTAAAATATTATGTCGTAATAAAATGTGTAAATACCTCAATGGAAGTAATTGTCTTCGGAAGCTATAACTTTTTCCTACTTTTCCGGCAGAAGTTGAATTCCGCGACGAAAGAATTGTCCATTTCTTGAGCTAATCCACTCAGCAAGCTAATTTTTGATTTCTTGGTAATTATGGAAGTGTGTATCTTCCAAGTCGTGTTGTATCGATCTATATAAACGATAATAACTCGGAGCCACGTCTGGAGAATACGCTGGATGCGGGAGAACTTCCCATTCAAGCTCCATCAATGTTTCTTTGACGGCTCAAAAAACATGAGGTCGAGCGTTGTCGTGAAGAAGAATTACTTTTCAGCGATTTCATGCAATTGATGGTCGTTTTTGCATCAAATTATCATTTAAATACTCCAATTGTTGTTGATAACGCTCGGCGGTAATTGTTTCATTCGGTTTGAGCAGCTCATAATAAACGACATCTTCCACCCCACCCAACCAAATTGAAAGCATTGTTTTGCGACCGTGGATGTTTTGTTTTGGTATCGACGTTGATGGTTGGCCAGAATCAACCCATGATTTTTTGCGTTTCGGGTTGTCGAAATAGATCCATTTCTCATCACCGGTTAAGATACGCCATAAAAACTTTTCTTTTTATGCTTTGCAAGCAAAGAAATCGAGATGTTCAGACAATCAGCAATGGTATTTTCGGTCAATTCATGTGGCAGCCACTTTCTTTCTTTTCAAATCTTTCCCATGGCATGTTGACGTCGCGAAATTGTAGATTTAATGACTTCAAGCTGTTGAGCCAATTCTTTGAGTATTTAAGTAGGGGTTTTTTCCAACAGCTTGCAGTTGCTTATCTTCGAACTTCTTTGTTTGACCTGGCCGTTATTTATCGTGAACATCACAGTCTCCACTTTTGAAGCGACGAAGCCAGTCTCTACATACTGTTTCTGGTCGAGCAGATTCATCATAAGTTAGCACAAGTAATTGATGAGCTGCAGCGGCACTTTTTTAAAAATCAAAGTAGTGTAGAAGTACATATTGAAAAACCAATTTTTTGCGTTCCATTTTCTTTGGTTATAGATATAGACTTATATTAACCAAAAATGGCAGTTTAATAACTGAATCTTAATAAGAAATGTACACAATTTAAAATGATACTAGAAGTATTAGTCGCTGCGCACGACATAAATAGTTAGCCATCTACAGGAGAATAGCGGCTTTCAAAATGCAACCTTCTAATATATACGGGGTATTTTCGAGGAAGCTTGACATAGGAGATACGCAAGTGCGAGAGAGAATATGTAGCAAGTGCATAAGAGCCTCTCTGTTGCACCACCTCTAATTGAACAAGTCTAGAGAAATATGCGACAGAGAGGCTCTTATGCACTCGCTATCACTCGCATATCTCCTATGTCAAGTTTCCTCGAAAACATCTCGTAGTACAAGTGAGAAAAGTAGATTTTCTGAAAATGTTCACATTCGAAATAAACTATTAGGTTAGCAAGAATTTAATGAGACATTTTAAAGTACTTTAACATTTAGTCAATTATTTATATTTATTTAATGTTTAAGCAACAATATATTCTCCATTTGACTCAACTACTCTCAACCATCGTTCAGGCAGAGATTGAATCCCTTCGACCCAAGACTGCGGGAGTTGAGAGTCGAAGAATGATTAAAGTGCAGATTTGAGACTATTGAACTTGGCAAATGATTTTCCACGTAGGACATTTTTTAGGGTCCGAAAGAGGTGGTAGTCGGAAGTGGTCAAGTTGGACGACTAAGCAGGGAGTGGCACCATGTCTCAGCCGAGTTCCTCCAGCTGACGGCGAGAAGTCAAAACTACATGCGGTCGTGTATTGTCGTAAATCAAATGGACCTTAACACATTTCGGTCGTTTTTTCTCAATAGCAGCGGCAAGCCGGCGAAGCTAGTTGGCATAGACGTTGGCAGTGACAGTTTGCCTATTAACGAGTAACTCCCAAAAGAGCATGCCCCGCGAATCTCAGAAGCAGGACAGGAAGCAGACGAGAACTTTTCGGCAGTGACGATTTTGCTTCGGCTGAACTGGTATTTCTCCATCGCGTGAGATCCAGAAGGCGTGCCTTGTGTCATTCTCGTAGAGAACACAGCTCTTATTCCCAGTCATCAAATCGTTTAAAAACTCTTTTTGGTATGGGCACAGGAGAAAAGATTGCAGATGGTTCGCGATTGTTGTATGATTGCACATGAATTTCGTAGCCAACTCACGTGTGGTGGCGTTTGGATTCAGTTGCAGCTGGTTACGCAGGACATCGTTATCGAGCTCGGACGGTCGGGCTGACAGCTTTTACTGATTAGACTCATATCTCCGGTAGCAAAGCGCTTGTACCAATGACTGACTGTTGCATGACTGGTGGTACCCGAACCAAACGTGTCATTTATGTTCTTGGTCGCTTGGCGTGCACTGGTGTTCTTTTTGAACTCGTACAAGATGACCACTCGAATTCGTGTTTCGTTCATTTTCACGACTGTTCATTTGTTATTGACTCCCATGCGCTTATATATTATTCTGGCTATACCTCCTAAAATGTTCTATAACATTCTCGTATAGAAACTTCCAGAAGTCATTTAAAAAAAAGAAACCATATACATGTTAAAAGTGTCTCATAAAATTCTTGCCAACCCAATATTACATTTTCTCGATATAATATCTTGACGATACAACCATCAGAATAATTAGTATAATCTAGTACAGGTGAGAAAAGCAAATTTTTGAAAAAATGAAGTGCTAGATGCTTTCCTTATCTTTCAATTTTTAAGTAAATTATTATACTTTTTCAAAATATCTTGATGGTACAACCTTCGGAACAATAAGTACAATCTAGTGCAAGTGAGACAAATAGATTTTTCGAAAAACGAGGTGCTAGTCGTTGATTTTTCAGATTTTGAGTAAACCATTACCTACACTCTTTCTCGATATATCTTGACGGTACAACCTTCGAAACAGCTAATGCAATACAGTACAAACGAGAAAAGTAGATTTTTCGAAAAATGAGCAGCGAGCCGTTTTAATTATCTAGATTTTAAGTAAACTATTACATTTTCGCGATATATCCCGATGGTACAAACTTCGGAACAACTAGTTCAATGTAGTACAAGTGAACAAAGTAGTTATTCGAAAAATGAGGTGCCAGCCGTTTTTCTTATTTTTTAGTTTTTAATCTGTTATATTTTTTCGGTATATCTCTACGATATAACCTTCGGAGCAAATAGTACAATGTAATACACCTAGCGTCAATGATTCTAATCGACTCGCTTTGGGTGACGGTACTTCAATTGAGTTAACTGTAGTTGGACGGTACGAGTTGATCTTCGTTTTACCATGAAGCGCCAATAAAATTTAGCTTTCATGGCAAAACACTAAGATTCTCTCGAATTTTTTAGCTACGGTTGACTCGATTGAAGTACCGTCACCCAAAGTAGGTCGATCAGAATCATTGACGCTAGGTGTACATTATCGGGCCAGTACAATGCGGTACAAACGTAGTACAAACTGATACAAATGCTATTAGGTGTACAACTTTGCTTCCACCGTTTTTTCCCCTGAAATTCGAGGCTTTATTGTAAAAAACTGGCTATACATTTATAATTCAAAGTATTGTCCATCGCTGGCCACTACTTTGTCCCATCTTTCGGGCAACGTACGAATCCCGCGTTAAAAAACTCCAATTCTGCATCTTCGAAAACCTCTCTTCCACCGTTATGCCGGTTTTCGACGTGAAAATCACCGTCCTTGCGTTGAAACCACTCACGACACGTTCTTTCACTAATAGCGGCCTCACCATAAGTATTTGAGAGCATTCGATGAGCCTCAGCCATAGATTTCTTCATTATTGAAGCAGAAAATTAAAATCTCCCGCAAATGACGAGAACTTAGCTCATAAACTGACATTTTCAAACGAGAATAATTTTATGACGCAGCCATAAATCGACTAATGCTTCTATGGGGTTATGTTGACAGATACCAAAGTTTATTGCATGATATCTATGATTTAATTATTTCGACCACTACTTACCGCTAAAGCCATTTATAGGAGAACGGCGGAAACAAAGTTGTACACCTAATAAAATTATCAAATTCCGGAAATGAGGAGCTAACTTCACGGAGATGTCAGCCATTGCTGGTTAATTAAGCAGTTTTGTGGCTAGACGGCGGATACGTCGTTAACAATGACGTAGAAAAGGAGGTATCAAATTACCAGAAAATGAATCTATCAGTACTGCCCTGCTAAGACAGGAAGTCGTATCTACACTTTAACACATTACAGGATACAACAGTTTTTCTGAATTGTTTCATGCCCTACTCGTAGAAACGCATCCGATTTTTGTTTTTAGCTAATATATAGGAGCTGCAGATACGCCTTACATACACACTTGGCACAGTAATAAAGGTCAAAGCACATCTAGGCGAAGCGAAGCGACGCGCCGCGAAGCGCGGCTGTGCAACGCACACTTGGGCGAAGCGAAGCGCGGCGAATTCTATCCCCTTCTCTACCAGGTATAAACAGCTATACCTGAAAATATCCATATATGGATACCCGGGTAGAGAAGGGAGGGAAGGGAAGCGCCGTGAAATGTCAGTCATTTTCGCCTTTTTCGTCTTTTTCATTCATTTTCGCCTTTTTCAAACTGGTGAACGCACCGTGAAATGAGCCGTGTACGTGTTTTGTTTTGAGAAATGGGCATTCGCGAGGAAAAATAGTATATACCATTCGGCGGAAATCCTCGGATTTTTAACACTGTGTTTAGATCGTAGCCTCCTCCCCAAACCATGCCTCGTGTTACGACTTAATTAAACACAGTCTGAAAAAATCTCGAATTTCCGCCTTATATGATATAAAATACTATTTCGTGTGAGAAAATTCATTTCGTTGACGAGATCTATCTTGGAAAGGATTTTCGAATCGTTAACGGAAGTGATCGACGAAACTTTACATCCGTTAACGAATTACATTCCGTCCACGATAAACATTTCTCGCGGCGCTTCGATTCGCCGCGCTTCGCTTCGCCGCGCTTCGCTTCGCTCAAGTGTGCGTTACCTCGTAAGAATCAATGGAAATATAAAAGGTAGCTTCGCTTTGCGGCGCGGCGCGTCGCTTCGCTGCGCTTCCAGTCGCACAAGTGTGCTTATCCTAGGTCGCGGCGCTTCGCTTCGCTTCGCGTCGCTTCGCTTCGCTCAAGTGTGCGTTACCTCATAAGAATCAATGGAAATATAAAAGGTAGCTTCGCTTCGCGGCGCGTCGCTTCGCGTCGCTTCGCTTCGCCTAGATGTGCTTTGGCCTTAAGGCAGATAGATATGCTCAAATAGCCAAAAAAGCAAAAAATCGATGTTTTTGCAGATACGACTTCCTCTCTTAGTAGGGCAGAGTACTGGTGTACTGATATTCTCCCTCCACGCCTTTACCATCAATTTAAATTCTACATGATTAACTTCTCATTTCAGTCGCGAGGTGCATGACGATCAGACTTGATTCTAAATAAAACTGGACGGACCCTTTAACATTGTTTAATACATTGCCTTATTCGTAATTTGTGCTTAGATGTAGGTACAGTGCTCCCTAGCTAATTCGCCCGTAGTGGGACCGAGAATTTTAAGAATTGCTGAATTCGACAGGGACCCCACTATGTTCGCAAGAGACGTGGCTAAAACATACCAGCGGGAGTGTGCGAGAAGGATCGCAAGTCGATTAACGCGCGCTTTTTAAAAAAACCTATCCGGCCCCTCCGGCGCATCAACTCACGCATGACGTCACGAGTTAAGTGGTGGACATCTCTTCCCCTACGCGGCGAATTGCGTAGGGAGCGAATTAGCCAGGGAACACTGTATACTCAGTTTTCCTCGCATACATTAAAGGACATCAGGCGGGTGTTACTGTGTACTTTATTCAAGTACAGGTTTTACTCGGAAATAGCCAGTAGATGTTCTTGTTCTCAATGAACGGATTTTTTACTCGATCTCAACAAAAAGTACAGATTTTACTAACAATAAGAAGCTGCAATAACGAGTCTTACGCAAAAAAATTATAACCGCAAAATATACCGACGCTTTTAGCTGAATTTGGATAAAATTTCTGTTTTTTCACAATTTAAATTTGAAAAAAATTAAGATAAATGTGTTAAATTTTTACGAAAATAAAAGATGTTCTTGCACTGGAAAAAAAGTATAACTCCCCGGGTTGAAAAAATTCTACAACTAAGTATGCCATTCTACTGTAGTTTTCTACAACAAAATATAAACTATTACAACTTTATAAAATTTGTAGTAGATTCTCTACTAACTATGCTTAGTTACGCCATATAAATTGACTATTCTCTATTGATAGAGACCAGAATAAATGTTATAAGTTACATATTAACAGAGATTTTTCCTTAGCAACGCGAAGCCACGCCCCTCGCGCCTGAAAGTCGAGAATCCGATTTCTCGGGCGATATATATATGTCAAAATCTCACAAAAATTCCGCCTATCTTCGGTGATACTCGGCCATGATCAGAAATATGTACACAGGTACGGCCACACGCATACGCCATCAAAAATGTATGTGAGAGGGTGTGAGAGAATATATTCCTTAAATGTTTGGGTATTTTCAAAGTTAATAAAATATTTCCATTCGCGAAACGATTAACCTCGCGTTTATTTCGATTCTTGGACGCGCTTGTTAATAAAATGTAAAAATTCAGTGTAATCGGAGTTATGAATCTCAATAGTGGTGAATGTGACAGACGCTCCGTATAGTTTAATAATCGTTTGTTCTTCTTTTCGATAATCGAGATAGTGAACAGATGCAGTGGTGTTTCTCTGGTTGCCTGTGCATAAAGAGTAGGAAAGGAGACGGCAGAATCTCAGAAGAATTACCATCAGATAAGTTTAATTGCCATCTGACAGCTTTAACCTCATTTTAGATGGAAGGACAATTATCTTTGTGATAATTCTATTTTTTGTTTCAGCGTCATGCGAGCACGAGACGAATCGATGGCTTTTCTTCTCTGTCACAATCAAAGCCGTGGGAGAAAAATAGGAGATGCAATGGAATTGGATCACAACAATCAAGTAATTACTTTATCCTTATTTTTTCTCTATCGATATATTTCCTCTTTCGTACTATTACAAGTTCCAATTTACACACCGACCTGTCAAACCTGAAGTGTACACGTACCGCACTTCTATTTCATCTCTTCTTCGTCTCCGGTGTAACGACGGTTAATGAGGAATCACTGATAACGATTAGGCAGATAAGTGCTGAATAAGGCCGTAAAAGTCTCCATATGAAAATAAATACGGCTTTATATGGTTTAAGACGAAAACAATGTAACATGTATTCGAGCTGTACAGAACCGTATTCATTTCAATACGGAAACTTATACGAACTTATCCGACTCTTATCTACCAATCTGCCAATGCGCGACTCTTTACAAGGAATGAAGAAAAGGCTAAAGTAAATCAAACCATCGTTACACCAGAGGCGAAGAAGAGATGAAATAGAAGTGAGGTACATGTATACTTCACGTTTGACAGATTGGAACTTGTGATAGTATAATACGAAAGAGGAAATATATCATTTTTAATAATTCTGTCATTATTAGAATAGAATCGATTAACTCAGATTAATATAGTTTCTTAATTTCTACGCTGAGTAAGTTCGGTATATTTTAAATAGTGAAATGCTGCATATGATTGTGTTATTTACAATTTGTTACAGATCGTATGTGAACCCAAGGAGCTTTCTTTCGAACGAGGTATCATCCACTTGTTGTTCCAACAAGAACCAGTTGCATTAGTTGCATTCATTGTATTTGACAGGTCGGTATAAAATTGGTAGTATAATACGAAAGAGGAAATATATCATTTTTATTAATTCTGTCATTATTAGAATTGGTTAACTCAGATTAATATAGTTTCTTAATTTCTACGTTTAGTAAGTTCGGTATATTTTAAATAGTGAAATGCTGCATATGATTGTTTGTGTTATTTACAATTTGTTACAGATTGTATGCGAACCCCAGGGGGTTTCTTTCGAACGAGGATCATCCACTTGTTGTTCCAAGAACCAGTTGCATTAATTCATTCGGCGAGCTGGATCTGCTGTCTCGAGAGTGTATGGACGTACGTCACTTTAAATGGATGAACATTTTCATCCTTCAATATCCTCCGAACCGTAGACTTGCTGATTCTAACCTCTGTTGCTATAGCCCGAATATTCGTTCGAAGGTTATTCCTTATTCTTTCTAGCACAGCATCGATATTTTGCTGCACCTGTATTCTTCTGGGACTTCATAAAATAATTATAAAAACCCCATATAATTCAGCCCGAACAAGTACAATCTTATCGAGCTATACCTGGAGGAGGCTTAAGGCCAAGGCACATCTAGGCGAAGCTACGTTTTATATTTCCATTGATTCTTACGAGGTAACGCACACTTGAGCGAAGCGACGCGACGCGACGCGAAGCGAAGCAAAGCGCCGCGACCTAGGATAAGCACACTTGTGCGACTGGAAGCGCAGCGAGAAGCTACCTTTTATATTTCCATTGATTCCTACGAGGTAACGCACACTTAAGCAAAGCGAAGCGCGGCGAAGCGAAGCGCCGCGAGAAATGTTTATCGTGGACGGAATGTAATTCGTTAACGGATGTAAAGTTTCGTCGATCACTTCCGTTAACGATTCGAAAATCCTTTCCAAGATAGATCTCGTCAACGAAATGAATTTTCTCACACGAAATAGTATCTTATATCATATAAGGCGGAAATTCGAGATTTTTTCAGACTGTGTTTAATTAAGTCGTAACACGAGGCATGGTTTGGGGAGGAGGCTACGATCTAAACACAGTGTTAAAAATCCGAGGATTTCCGCCGAATGGTATATACTATTTTTCCTCGCGAATGCCCATTTCTCAAAACAAAACACGTACACGGCTCATTTCACGGTGCGTTCACCAGTTTGAAAAAGGCGAAAATGAATGAAAAAGACGAAAAAGGCGAAAATGACTGACATTTCACGGCGCTTCCCATCCCTCCCTTCTCTACCCGGGTATCCGTATATGGATATTTTCAGGTATAGCTGTTTATACCTGGTAGAGAAGGGGATAGAATTCGCCGCGCTTCGCTTCGCCGCATTTCGCTTCGCGTCGCTTCGCTTCGCCCAAGTGTGCGTTGCACAGCCGCGCTTCGCTTCGCCTAGATGTGCTTTGACCTTTATCGAGGAGATTTTTCGACGTAATGATTCCGAAACGTTTTTATCGATAAATATATATTTCTAACATACGGTAGTGTTCACGAATATTGTAAAATATCGCAGGAATGTTACAGAAAAGTTACTTACAAAAACGTGCTTTGTGGGGTGTAAATGATGATATTTTGTAATTTCCATCGTTACACCAGAAGCGAAGAAGATTTGAAATAGAAGTGAGGTACATGTACACTTCACGTTTGACAGGTCGGTATATAAATTGGAACTTGTGATAGTATAATACGAAAGAGGAAATATATCGATAAAGAAAAAATGATAATAAAGTAGTTACTCCATTATTTGTAAGACGATTTCCCTAACGGATGATGGTGCTTCGTAGCGCCTCCGAGTGCGGCGCTCGGGGAGCAGGAGCCAACGGTCGGCCCGCGACACGGGAGTAGCGCCTACGACGTCGAGCGAACAGCAGCTCCGGACCCAATGTAGTGTGGTTCCCTAATAAAGTATCGCGTTAACTCACCGATCGAGCACCTGTGTTTTCCACCCGACCGCCAACCATCCTCATGACCCATCTCTCACACATTGTAATCCAATTCTATTGGGTATCCCTTATTTTTCTGTCACGACTTTGATTGTTGATAGTGGATGGATCAACCAATACATTTGATTTTTCTTCACTATCAGCAATTAAAATTGTGGCAGAAAAATAAGTGATACACAATATTATTGGATTACAATAATGGAGTAACTACTTTATTATCATTTTTTCTTTATCGATATATTTCCTCTTTTGTATTATAGTATCACAAGTTCCAATTTATATACCGACCTGTCAAACGTGAAATGTACACTGCTATTCATGAATGCCTGAACTTGACAGTTCTCGGGTCTTCACGTTGATCGGTTATGTCAACGACTGAGATGACATAACCCATTTAGTCGTCGTTCCGGCGCGGAACATTCATCTGAGCTGAGCATAGTCTTTTTTATCATGTCCTGGAGGTTATTCCTTGCCGGATCATTCGTCTGAGCCAAGCGTTACGAATTTTTTTATATGTCCTGGAAAAATGATATCTGTTTAAATATCCTGTAAAATTCTCTTCACCGGCATTGTGACCTGAACCAAGCTCTAAGTCTTTCCTGGAAAATGTCCTGGAGGTTTCTCAGCATCGAAAAAGTCGCCCGAGCCGAGTATCAAGTGTTTTTTTTAAATGTCCTGGAGATTGAAGCTGAGACTAGCCGCATTGTCTATGCGGCTATTTGTCCTCCGTGTGGTAACATAACCCGCTTGACATCGCCGCACCGGAACGACGACTAAATGGGTTATGTCATCTCAGTCGTTGACATGACCGATCAACGTGAAACTCGTGCGACCTTCGCCAAACTTCGACAATTGACAGTAGCACACACACGGATAACCCGAGAACTGTCAAGTCCAGACATTCATGAATAGCAGTGTACATGTACCTCACTTCTATTTCATCTCTTCTTCGCCTCTGGTGTAACGATGGAAATTACAAAATATCATCATTTACACCCCACAAAGCACGTTTTTGCAAGTAGCATTTCTGTAACATTCCTACCATATTTTACAATATTCGTGAACACTACCGTATGTTAGAAAGAAATATACACTACGCAACAAAATTATCGCAACAACTTATTTTACTCTAAAAATTGTCAAACTTCGGAAGCCCGTAGCACAGCGAAAAATCATCGTATCCCTATCTTTTTTTTTTAAATTAAAGCTTAAAATCTCAGCTTTACTATCCCAAAGTTTATTTTTCAATTTAAAGCACCGAGAGATTAAGAGACCCTGAAAATCAAGGTCATCTTTTGAAACTTAAAAATTTGCAAAGTTTGCGCATTGACACGGAGTTACAAACATTTTTTTTCAAATTCTGATCACAGAAAATGAAAGTTCAACTCTGTACCTTTAATTTTTAAAAAAAATTTTTACTTTCCGATTTTTCTACGCCATTCTACAGCGTTTTAAATAAAAAAACCTAACCTAAAAGAAAACCTTTTTTTGGGGGAGGGGGGTTTCCTTAAAAAACACTTTTCCGGCCCAAATTCGTGTTGGCAAATTTGATATTCCTGTTAAGCAATTCAAAAAACATATACAAACGAAATTGCAAAACTACACCAAAACTTTCCCCTATTTACCTTTTTCGAGCACCATTTGACTAGACTATTATACTTTTAGCGTAATTTTCCCATAGAGAGTTGTAGTTTTCCCGCATACACCTGCGGTCAATGATTCTGATCGTCCCGCTTTGGGTGACGGTACTTCAACTGAGTCGACCGTAGCTAAGAGATTCCAGTAAATTTTAATGTTTTGATATGAAGGCAAAATTTGATTGGTGCTTCAGGTTAAAACAAGAAGATCCACTGGTACCGTTTAACTACGGTCGACTCAATTGAAGTACCGTTACCCAAAGAGGGTCGATCAGAATAATTGACCGCAGGTGTACTTAGTTGTAATTTTTTTTGACAATTTACGTATAAGGTTAGAGGAATTTTTCCGCCAGGATTGCATACGAAGCGACAGAATTTTCTTAATTTCCGGGTTCTCTAACTTCCCTTTTTAGTCCAGTAAACGAAGCTCTGAAATACGACTTTTTGAGAACCAGGCTGCGTTTTTGTTTAACGTTGTCATTTGACCCTATAAAGCTCTGGGTGAAGTATCGCGGTTTTTCGTCCACGGCATATGGTTGAAAAACAATAACAAATACCCTAAAAATGAGTTATTCGAAAATAACTCGAAAACTAAGCGAGATATTGAAAAAAGAGTAAATTCAAAATTGTAGAGCTTAAAATTCTCAATAAAAAAGGTTGACGCAGTTTACCCCCACTCCCCACGGTTTACCCTCTAGAGCCGCGCGAACATTAGGGGTGTACAAAAATCGTAAAACATAGAAAATTTAACATTTTCGAATGCTTCTTTTTTAAATTGCTTAAAAAATTCTCTCTACTCTCTCTCTTCTCTACTTCTCAAATAAAATGATATTCTTTTTTTTTTCACACAATTGTTTACAAATTGTCAAGTAAATAAACGATATCTCTCGATATAATGAATTAATTTTTCTTCTTTGTGTTCCATAATTTTGTTAGTTAAATTCCCTATATATTACGCTCGCGTCATTTTTCGTAATTGGCATAATTTTTGAAATATCTCCGTCTTCAAAAATTGCTTTTTCAACTACTTGGTACGTCCGGAGAACCACTGGTGCTACACGTATAGTCTATGTCTACGCCATTTACACTTCCCCCTTCTTCTTTCCCCCATGGTGGTGGGTACTTGACTCCGGCCCGTTACCCTCCTGTGTCTCTACTCAATTCAAAAAATTGCTCATTCCTCAAGACAAAACACCTTACGATCTTTGGCACAATAAAGCTATTGATCAACCATTTAAAACTATTTGGTTGTACCGTATATGTACATGACAAAACAAGAAAATCAAAGTTTGACAAAAAGTCATTCAAAGGTGTACTTGTAGGATACTTACAAAATGGCTATAGAATTTTTAACCCAGAAACAAATAAAATTCTCATTGCGAGGGATGTAATTTTTGACGAGATTAATTATAAAAATTCTCGACCCTCAATTAGCACAAAAGAAATCGAACGCGAAAAATTCGAAGTCAAAAGACAAAAGACTTTAGAAAGCCCAAATATTTCAACTAAAATTTTAGAAAGAAATAAAAATGAAAAGGAGATCGTTTCAACATTAAGGGACGAAATAAATAAAGCGTCAAGCGTTGACACAAATACTTCAGAGAGTCAGAACGTTGACATAAACAAGACCCAAAACGTATTTACAGAAAATTCTCTCGCGGGAAATAAAATTGACGAAAAACAACTAAGACGTAGTGATCGAATTAAAAACAAGCCAGAAATTTCATATAAAGAAGATCATTATCTTAATGCATGTACACTAGTAAATGATGTCCCTAAATCATTTGATGAAACAAAATTTCGGGATGATAAAATTCAGTGGGAGCAAGCAATAAAAGAGGAATTATATTCTCTTATGCAAAATGAAACATGGACCTTAGTACCTTGCCCATCAAATAAAAATATTATTGACAGTAAATGGATCTTTACAATTAAAAATGATGCTTCAGGGAAATTCTGTAGATTTAAAGCAAGGTTAGTTGCAAGAGGTTTTTCACAAGAATATTTATCTGATTGCGAAGAAACATTTGCCCCTGTGTGTGTTGCTCGGATAACTTCTTTTCGATTAATGATTGCTATTGCAAATCAATATGATTTAATTATACATCAAATGGACGTCAAAACAGCTTTTCTCAACGGTTTTCTTGAAGAAGAGATTTTTATGAAAATTCCCGAGGGAGTTAACGCACCTCCAAATTATGTATGTAAATTAAATAAAGCTTTGTATGGATTAAAACAAGCTGCTCGATGCTGGTTTCAGCGTTTCGATGAAGTTCTTAAACAACACGAATTCGTTGATTCAAAAGTAGATCGATGTTTATATATTTTGGACAGGGGAAATATAACTAAGAATATTTATGTCCTTTTATATGTTGATGATCTTTTGATTATAACTTTTGATAAAACGACTCTTTTAAATTTTAAACAGTATTTGATGACGAAATTTTCAATGAAAGATATGCAAGAAATAAAATCATTCTTGGGTATACGCGTTGAAAGAACTGTAAACAAAATAACTTTAGATCAAACTTTCTATTTAGAGTCAGTTCTCAAGAAATTTGAGCGATTGTAAAGCTGCTAGCACTCCATTGCCCACGAAATTTAATTACAAAGAATTAAATTCAGATGAACATTACGACGCTCCTTGTAAAAACGTAATCGGTTGTTTAATGTACGCGATGTTGTGTACTCGTCCCGATTTGTGTCTAGCTCTTAATTTATTAAGTAGATTTCAAGTTAAAAATAATAAAGAGCTATGGCAAAACCTAAAGAGAGTTCTGAGATATGTTAAAGGGTCATTAAAATTAAAGTTAACGTACGAAAAATGTGATTATGAAAATCCATTAACTGGTTATGTAGACGCTGATTGGGCTGGTGATGAATTGAATCGACGAAGCACCACGGGTTACTTATTTAAAATATTTGATAAAAATATATTAAGCTGGCAAACAAAGAGACAAAACTCAGTAGCAACATCTTCAACTGAAGCTGAGTACATGGCGCTTTTTGAAGGTGTCAAAGAAGCTTGTTGGCTTAGATCTCTATTAGGCAGCATTAAAATTGACTTGTTAGATCCTATAATTATTTATGAAGACAATAATGGATGCATCGCGATAGCAAATAATCCAACGGATCATAAAAGGTCAAAACATATCGATATAAAATATCATTTCACACGAGAAAAGATTGAGCAAAAACAAGTCAAACTTGTTTATATTCCAACACTAAGGCACTGGCAACTGTACAGTTCACAATTATCCGGAAACAGCTTGGCCTCATGGAATCTTAAATCAAAATGTATTTTATATGATTTTATAAGGAAAGTACAAATGATAAAAGTGCTTATCACGGGTCTGATTGGGTTTTAGGGGTTTCCCCAATCCCTGGCAACAAATGTTGGACCTATCTATGTGTAATAAGTTATCCCCACATTAATATGACTAATTAAGTATTAAATTAATTTATTTTGAGTGGGAGTATTGATATATATATACAAAATAAGTTAATTTAATTTAACTATTTTGAATAAGACAAAGACTCTGTATGTGCTATAGAGCAGTGGTTATAAGTTTAGAGGGTGAGATGAGGATGTATATGTTTTATCTCTCCCTAAGAACCCACGCGTGCACTATCTTACTTAAAATATATACAAGTGACGTATGAAACCCTCGAGTAGAAATAGAAGGGACAAGGAGTCTGCTTTGTGAGCCTAGTTCCTCTCTGGCAGTGCAGCTGCGAAGGCCTCCAAATAAAATATCTAAAATTCCCACTCAACATTGAATTTATCTTTAATCAATTCCTTGCCAAAATTCCATAATCCAATAAGGCCACTCTTGGAATTCTCATTGAAAAACGAAGAATTCTTTAAAAATTTATTGTAGAGTCAAATATAGGCGTTAATAATAACACAAGTTTACAAATTCGGGTCAACTTTTGGACCCGAGCAGATGAAAACGATTCTTAACGTTGTTTGATGCCCTGAACTCAAATTTTCAATCCGTTTATCAAAATTAGTTCTAGTTTTCAAGTTCTCGCGTGGTGGCAGCACTGCGCTCTTATAACAGCTGTCAGCTGATGGCATTGCTATAAAAGTCATTTGGAACTCTTTAATTGTGCTGTGATTGTGTTTTGGAACGTGCGAAAATGCAGAGACAACGTTGCAAAATCAATTCAAAGTATTTTTGTTACGTTGGCGGATGTTATATGCTTGGAAAACGTGGAAAAATCATGACAAATGCGCTCAAAGATGCGTATTTGCATTACTTTGGTTTTTCTGTAGCAAACACTGATAAGCCGTGGGTGCCGAAATTGTTCTGCAATGCGTGCAGAACGAAGCTGTACAAGTAGTCACTCGATGAAAATGTGTACTTTTCATTTTCAGTGCCAATCTTATGGCGAGAACAGAAAAATCATGTAGATGATTGCTACTTTTGCTCGATGAATGTCGTCGGTATAAATACAAAAAAAACTAAGACAGTATAAATATCCTAACGTATCATTAGTGTCGAAGCCAGTTCAACGTACGGACAGTGATCCATTGCCAGTCTGTCCAGATATACCAGGTGTGTCGGTAATTCCTTTCCGGTTTTTTCGTTAAAGAAAACACGTTACTTACAATGGATAGTTCAAATTTATTTATTCAAAGTATTGGCCATTTGGTTCTATACATTTTGCCCATCTCTTAGGCAATTTATGGATGCCATTCCAAAAGAACAGTTTCTCCTTTGAGCTAAACCATTCATCGAGCCATTTTTTAATTTCTTCGAAATCGGCGAAGTGCTGCTCTGCAAGCGCTCGCCCCATCGATGCGAAAAGGTGGTAGTCGGATGGAGCCAGATCTGGAGAGTACGGCGGGTGCGATAAAACTTCCCAACCAAGTGATTTCAACACTTCTTTGACTCGTTTTGCTGTATGAGACGGCGCGTTGTCATGCTGCAAAATCATGTGGCACCCATCTTCCCATCTTTTGGATCTTTCCCATCGCTCGTAATCGTTCACAAATTGCTACTCGGCTCACATTCAACTTTTCTGCCAATTGTTTTTGAGTTTGTGTTGGGTCTTCAACCAATAACTCCTGCAATTCCACATCTTCAAACGTTTCGGCCTACCAGGACGTTCTTCGTCTTGAACGTTGAAATCACCACTTTTGAATTGTTGAAACCACGTTTCACATGTTCTTATGGTTGGCGCATGTTCACCGTAAGTCTCTACCAGCAAACTATGACTTTCAGCGGCTTTTTTCTTTCGATGAAACAAGAAAAGTAATGCGTGCCGCAAATGCACGTTTTCAGGCACAAAACTCGACATTTTCAGAAAATTATAAATCTATAACGCTGTTATTTTGGCGGAACGTAACTTGTGTAGTATTGAGGTTAATGTCAGTAGAATAAAATGACATATGTATCAAATCATAATATTTCATACTTATAGCTAATGACATCTGTTACGAAAACCGGAAAGGAATTACCGACACACCTGGTAAGTGCAAAGAATGCCACGAGAACTTTGTCTTGTTCACCAGCGAGCTATGAAAGTGATTTCGTCATGGAAGAGAAGCATCTAATTTCGCAAAGTGAACTGAGTGATTTGATTCGTGATTTGAATTTATCGAAACAAAAAGCAGAGTTGCTTGCATCACGGTTGCAGGAATGGAAATATCTTGACACTAAAACAAAAGTCACTGTATACAGAAATAGAAATCACGCGATTTTACCATTCTTCAAAAAAGAAGAGAACATGTGTTTCTGCGATGACATCAACGATTTATTTGATGTGATGAATACACCGTATGATCGAAATGAATGGCGCCTGTTCATAGATGGTTCTAAATACAGTCTGAAGGCGGCTCTACTCCACATTGGAAATAAAAAAACCATCCATTCCGATTGCTCATGCAGTACAAACGAAGGAATGCTACGACACAATGCATAAGATTTTGGCTAAGATCAAATACAATGAGCATCAATGGAAAATTTGTGGCGATCTAAAGGTTGAAAAATAAATTAATGTTATAATTAACTTCGAAATATTAATTGATTCACATATTATTTACAGGTAATTGGTCTATTGGTTGGAATGCAATCTGGATTCACGAAATTTTGCTGTTTTTTGTGCCTGTGGGATAGCCGTGCAGTTGATCATCATTTTGTGAGAAAGAAGTGGCCAAGTCGTACGCATTATAAGCCAGGATAACAAAACGTATCCTCTCTGCACCACTTGTGTACCCACAGGACATTTTATTGCCACCTCTTCACATCAAACTTGGCCTTATAAAGAACTTCGTCAAAACGCTCAAACGTGAAGGACCGGCTTTCCAAGTTGTTTCCAAAATTATCATATGCAAAAATCAAAGAAGGAATATGTCGGACCTGATACTCGAAAATTAATGGCTGATGCAAAGTTTATAAAATGTTTAACGCCCGATGAAGTGGCAGCATGGGCATCATTTCAAAGTGTTGTTCACAACTTTCTCGGTAACCACAAATCCCCGGATTTCAAGCAAATAATCGGCAATTTGCTGGAAAATTACCGCAAGATTGGAGCTCGAATGTCTCTCAAGATGCATTTTCTGCATTCCCATCTCGATTTTTTCCCAAAAAACTTGGGCGATATGAGCGACGAACAAGGAGAGCGGCTACATCAAGATGTAGCGAAAATCGAAAGACGATACCAAGGATTTTGGGACGAAGGCATGATGAGCGACTACTGTTGGACTCTAATGCGTGAAACAGATCCCAAGCAATATAAACGACTCAGTTCCACCTCTCTTCATTTGTGATTTATACTTCTTAACCCTTCAGAGCCCATGACTTTACGACATAAACTATTTACGTGAAATTAAAAAGTCTAATTTAAAATTGGTAAAAAGAATACAAATTAGGTCTAATTATGTTTTTTTTATTTAACTCACATAAAAAATTGGTGTCACCTACAGGTGACACTAGGCTCAGGGGTAACTAACTAAAACCAATACCTCAAGTATATAAAACAAGTATGAAAAGTAAACTGTCACAGATATAAATGGAGAATAAAAAAATCAATCATTATGGCGACTATGAAACTCATACCAGCAGTGAACATGCAAACCTACTTTACATTGGCGGCACATAATACGGGTTCGCTGATGACAGAGACCGCATCGTCTTTGAGCGCAGGTTTCTTGAGCATGCTGTACAGGGGTTCCACTAGGCCTGACTTCAGGAAGTACTCGCTGCGATACAGAAGATCCGCATGCTTGGTTTCTCTGTAGAGGGGTTCTGTACTTCTGCAAATACACTTGCACAATCGTTCGCCGAAACTGACAGTAAGTTATATTATCGTCACTGTTTTTTGCCATAAGTTGCCATGAATTCTGGCAAGAAGCATCAATACCAAATGCGAATAAAGGAAACCACCATTTTTTTCCTCGAAAATTTATCCGCATTGAATGAACATTTTCGTCGAAACGATCAACGCCGCCCATATATTTGTTATATTTCTGAACCAACGCCGGACAATCCACCTGAATTTTTGACCTTTTTCCTTGAACAAAACCAATTCGATCAATCCTTTGAACAGGGATGGCGTTGTGGCAGTTGCTTGCTAACGTAACTACACTGTTGTTATGCCATTTCACAAGACCAGTAACTTTTTTTTCAATTTTGAAACAAAAGCTGCCTCTTTTTTCTTTTTTCAACAGATTGCTTTGCATTAGAGGGCATTTCCTGAGGCGGTTTTCTCGAATAGTACTCGTTCCGCCACTGTTATGATCCGACAAAACACCCAGTAATTTGAAACTGGTAAAAAAATTGTCAAAATAAAAATTATATGGCGACAGATGTTCGGGCAGCCTTGATTCTAACTCCAAAACTACAGCAGCGCCAAGACCATATTGATCTTGGAACGATAGTTGTGTTGATTTTGCACCTTGGTACGGCTCGAAAGTAATAAGGTATCCATTTCTGGCAGCGGCAGACCAAAGTTTGTACCCAAATCTTATAGGCTTTCCATGAATGTGTTGTTTAGTGCCGTGCTTTCCATAGTAAGGTACCATAGTTTCATCAATGGCAATGTGACTTGATGCAGCTTTTTCATAGTGAAGAATAAAGTTGTTTGAAAGGGCCGAAAGATAATTTCTTACCTTTCCAAATTTGTCATTTTCTGGTAGGTTTGTGTTGTCACATAAATGCAGATATTGGTGAATTTCCAAAAAACGGTTTCTGCGCATACTATTTGCTACTGCGTCGTTATGGGTATCTGATTTGATCTCCCAGAACATTCGAATGTTTTTTGGTGCAATGTAACCCGTTAGAAGTAAGATGGCTATGTAAACTCTTAGTTCGTTTTCTGACATATTCAAATTATGATTTCTTTGCATTGCGTACAAATTGGACATTTCCACAATTTTTTGAACAATTTTATCCGTAAACAAAAGTTCAAACCATTCTACTGTCGAAATGTTGTAATATTCAGATTTTGTGATCACTTCATCAGTATTTCCACGTCCGGAACTGGATACAAAATCATCAAGATTTTCAGACCACTTCAGCGTTGATCCCTCTATAGTTTTTTTCATTTTTTTTGTGATTTTGAAGAAGAACTGGCTATCATTTCCTCTGGCACTAACTGATCATCTGCTATAGTTGCAAAAGTAACTTCTACGTTTGAGCGAAGGAGTCTGCCTGGTAGATGATTTATATCAGCCTCACTCTCATCTCCACTTTATTCATCGGTAATTTCGCCGTCTTGAGGTGGAAAAAGGGTAACGGCCTCAATCTCGTCATCTTCGTAGAGAAGTTTCTCGATCTCATGTAGTTTTAACCTAAAAGCGAAATGCAAGAAAATAACATCGATATTTGTCCGGTGTCACCCCTAGGTGACGCCAACATTTCAAACTACTAAAAATACTATTTTTTACTAACAAATTGTGAAAACACTAACAGGTTATAAAACTACCTTCTTTAGTGAGAACAAATGTATACAAAAAAAATGTTTAAATACTTACGGCCTTGTATATTCCGAGCGATTTTTGTTCATAACCTTCCGTTTTTGCGACATTTCTGTAACACGTGCTCTATGGAATACCGGCAGAGAAATAATGGCAATATGCAATTGCCGACTGAGTGCGTCATGCGCTTCATTAGGAGCTCCCTCTACCGCCTGATACCATTACTTACACCAAATTCATGCTAGTAAATGTATAATCGATTTTTGAATAAGAAGCACCTGTAGGTGACACCGAGCGCTAACGGGTTAATTGAATAAATGGCCATTAATGATCAAAAATCGTTAAAAATTAATTTATTGAATATTTCAAAAACTGGAACCAATTTTAAAAAATGGACTGCTTATTTAGATTCAGCCCCCCAAATTACCTTAGAAATAACTTTTGGTTGCTCAGGTCCAAAACCGTGTATACTTGTGTAAATTTAACTTTTTATTGTTATTAATAATAATAACAATAAAAATGTATGTATTGCTTTGTTGTCTAATGCATATTAAAATGTATACCTTTTTCTTGCTAATTATGGCTTTGTAATATTGAAAAATTGTAAGGCGTACATCAAAAACGAGTTTATTTAATTGTAAAAGTATGGGTAGTATACGCCCCACGCGGCGGAAATAGAGTTTCAATTTTGTCTGAAGTCCAGCAGGTCGATATTAGAGTTGGAAGTGTACTCAAATTCTAATTTAAACCTGTTCGTGATCATCTGAGCACGATGTGATCACGAAATTAGAGTTATACCTACAGCGGCAAACCAATACTTCAAAGAAATAAGGTTTTCCAGGTTCAGATTAGAGTTTAAATTTCGACTCGGGTAAAAGAATAATTTCATTTTGATAATCTGTTTACCGGTTTCACCATATATGATAACGTCATGTTCAAGACCTTCTCCAATAACACTCGTATTAGCAGGAGTCGTTATGTGCCTTGGATTGGTAGTTGTACTTTTTTCCAAGTTTTGCTTTTTACAAGCCCTCTCTAACATAAGTTCAGTTCCTGATAGCCTATGTTTAAAAAAACGCAATGTATAATATTATTTATAGGGTTACGGTACCGTATTCCATGCCATGTTTCAGTGAACGGTTTGGTTAAAAGTTAGGTTAAGGTAGTTAAACCAAATTGCTAATTATACTACAAAAGGCGTTTGTATATTATCGTTTTATTCATTACCTTTTTCTATCCATTTTTTATTTTCTACGCAATACAACATAAAAATAAATCAAAGATTCAACTACCGTGCCGAACAACAACAACAACCGACGGCGGTTTGAAAGAAACTAAAACTTGAGTAGCTTGAGCTAGAGATGTGAAACTATTGTGACTAACAATAAGTAGTATGCCGACAGAATCGATGTTTAGCCTCTATCGAACTATCGTTAGTAGTTACCGTAATATTTATAATAGAAAACGTTTCTATTCTACAAATGTTTTTATGAAAGCAGTGTTGTAATAAGGCAGTAAGTCAAATTGAAATCAGCTGATGCAACACGAAAAGGCGGCATCTAACAAGCCGCATGACAAATACTGCTTTCTTGTAATGTATCTTGCACTTACTGCCATTCTGGCTTGCAAACGCTTAGTTTTTCCAGAGAGAAAGCAGTAAATGTTTTATCGAATATTTACACAAAGTAAAATAAATTACTGCTTTTTTGTGATAAATTTGGGTACAAAAGTAATTAAAGATGTTCAATGGTACTAAAAAACGTACTTCGATTTTTTTGCTAGTTACTGCCTTTCTACATAGTTGGGCAGTATAGATATCACGACCTACACTCGGAAACCACCAAAACAAGATTTTTTGTAAAACGCATTAAACGCGGCACGTTTTTTTTATTGTGGTTTCCCCAGTAGGCCCATTCCACAACTGTCGTTCTAGTGTGCAAAAATGTGCTATAGAGTAAGATCCCAGAGCCCCCAGACCTACGTCATTTTAGCAAAGCTAATATTTTGTGAACAAATAGTGAGTGTGATGTAGAGGACCGGGATTTGAGAAATTTCAAAAGCCCAGTTTTTCTATTAAAAAGTGAGTTTGGGTCATGCACAAAAGACTAAACTAAGGCCAAGTCTTTGGCGAGTCGGGGCATGACGTCTCAAGGCGTCATTCCGGCCCGGCACGGAAATTCAAATGGTAAATTATAAATTTTTTTTTTAACTCAGTGCCAAATACTCGGTTTTACGGGCGTCCTCAACGCTTGTGAAATCACGTTTTACGCACCAATTTGTAAAAGGTTGCGCAGTGCGTGAAATAACCTGCGCAGTGCGTAAAATAACCTCACAGTGCGTAAAATAAAAGTGGCACACTCGAGATGATATCACTGCGGTTATTACTTGAAGTTGGCAGTCAGTGTGTCCAACGCCACGCATTCGCAGCACAACTGTACACAGCTGACGCTAGCCAGTGAAAGTGAGGTTATGAGAAGTAAAGTCTGTAACAATGAATGTGATGCGTGAAGATTCAAAAAATGTTGAGTATATTATTCCTGAAACACCGAACCAAGACGACGATGAGAATAGTAAGATTACTTTAATAACGATACTTTAATACAACGTACATCCGAGCCCCAACGAGTGTGATAAAATTGTCGAGAATAAAGAAAACGATGGTGCTCACGACGAGTTTCTAAACGATAAAAATGTTGAAATTCCAGAAGATGTTAAACAACAAACTAAGGAAGCAGCCAGCTGTGTGATACCAGAAGATTTAAAGAATGTTGACTATATAATTCCCGAAACGCCGAACCAAGACGACGATGACAGTGGTAAGGTTACTTTAATACAACGTACATCCCAGCCCCAACGAGTGTGATAAAATTGCCGAAAATAAAGAAAACTATTGTGCTCATGACGAGTCTCTAACCGATAAAAATGTTGAAATTCCAGAAGATGTTAAACAACAAACTGAAAAAGCAGCCAGCTGTCTGATACCAGAAGATTTAAAGAATGTTGAAAATATTATTCCTGAAACACCGAACCAAGACGACGATGAGAATAGTAAGATTACTTTAATAACGATACTTTAATACAACGTACATCCGAGCCCCAACAAGTGTGATAAAATTGTCGAGAATAAAGAAAACGATGGTGCTCACGACGAGTTTCTAAACGATAAAAATGTTGAAATTCCAGAAGATGTTAAACAACAAACTAAGGAAGCAGCCAGCTGTGTGATACCAGAAGATTTAAAGAATGTTGACTATATAATTCCCGAAACGCCGAACCAAGACGACGATGACAGTGGTAAGGTTACTTTAATACAACGTACATCCCAGCCCCAACGAGTGTGATAAAATTGCCGAAAATAAAGAAAACTATTGTGCTCATGACGAGTCTCTAACCGATAAAAATGTTGAAATTCCAGAAGATGTTAAACAACAAACTAAGGAAGCAGCCAGCTGTGTGATACCAGAAGATTTAAAGAATGTTGACTATATAATTCCCGAAACGCCGAACCAAGACGACGATGACAGTGGTAAGGTTACTTTAATACAACGTACATCCGAGCCCCAACGAGTGTGATAAAATTGTCGAGAATAAAGAAAACGATGGTGCTCACGACGAGTTTCTAACCGATAAAAATGTTGAAATTCCAGAAGATGTTAAACAACAAACTGAAAAAGCAGCCAGCTGTCTGATACCAGAAGATTTAAAGAATGTTGAAAATATTATTCCTGAAACACCGAACCAAGACAACGATGAGAATGGTAAGGTTACTTTAATAACGATACTTTACTTAAATACAACATACATCCGAGCCTCGATGAGTGTGATAAAATTGCCGAGAATAAAGAAAACGATGGTGGTTACGATAAGTCTCTAAGCGATAAAAATGTTGAAATTCCAGAAGATATTGAACAACTAATTGAGGAAGCAGCCAACTGTCTGATACCTGAAGATTCAAAGAATCTTTACAATAGTGCATATGTAAAATTTATCAAGTGGACAGAGGAAAGAAAAATCAATATCGCAAATGTCAAAACTGACAATACTCGTTTTGAAAAGGTCCTTCTCGGATATCTCCATTATTTAAGTAGATATGTGGTTCCACCGTCGTTATGGTCAACTTATTCAATGTTAAAAACAACACTAAATGCTTACCATGACATTGATATAAGTAAATACTCAAATTTGAAGTCTCTCCTCAAACGAAAAATGAAAGGCTACGTTCCAAAAGTTTCAAGTGTATTTTCCAATGATGAACTTAAACGATTTTACACAGAAGCCTCTGATGATAAATGGTTAGTCGTAAAGGTAAGGAAATAAAAAATTTTTGAAATAAGAAAATATTTCTCGTAAAATGCTTAAAATTAATTGTTTTTTTTTCTTATTAATAGGTTGGAATGATTTTTGGAATGTGTGGAGCTTGTAGGAGGCACGAACTACACAGCATCAAAGTGAACGATGTGCAAAAACATGATTCATCTTTTTTGGTCCAACTCGGTATAACTGAAGAGAATGATAAAAAAAAGAAAAAGTCTAAAAATAACGAGACACGTCAATTTGCAGTCACTGGAGAATTTTACAGAACCGTTAAAAAATACATTGATTTACGGCCAGCAGATTTTAAATCCCAAAATTTTTTTATCAAATACCAAAATGGACATTGCTCACGTGCAAACATTGGGATTAACACGATTGGTGGGTGGCCAAAAGATATTGCTACGTTTCTCAAACTTCCACATCCAGAGAAATACACAGGTCACGCCTTTCGTCGTTCGTCTGCAACTACGTACGTGAATTCAGGTGCTGACATCACAAATTTAAAAAGACTTGGAGCTTGGAAAAGCACGACAGTAGCCGAACATTATGTCGCAGAATGTAATTCCCGAAAAAGAAAAGTCTGTGAACAAATTCAAGATGCTATATTATCCACAAAAACGACTACAACTGGAAAAAAAGGCAAACAGTAATAAACGAACCTGTTCCACCTACATCATCTTGTGAAAACGCAAGCTCTTCTACTCCTCGTGATTCTTTGAGCAGTAACAGTGGAATAACCTTGACTATTACTAATTGCCCTAATTTTCACATTATATTTAATGATAGAAAACTGTAAATGAAAGAAACAACCAGAAAATGTATCTATATTTCTTTAAAAATATGCCAAATACTTATGAAGTTAAAAATGTGCCAAATACTTATGTGCAAAATACTTATAAGGAAGAAAGAAACCTAATTAATAAATGTATCTATATTTCTTTAAAAATATGCCAAATACTTATGAGGTTAAAAATGTGCCAAATACTTACGTGCAAAATACTTATAAGGAAACAGAAGAAACCTAATTAATAAATGTATCTATATTTGTTAAAAAATATGTCAAATACTTATAAGGAAATGAAAGAAACATAATAAAAAACGTATCTATATTTGTTTAAAAATGTGCATACAAAAATGTATATATATATATATTTGTTATGGTAACATAAGTTTTTATACTTTATAAAATGCTAATGATATTTTTTTTTGCAGATGTGGGGGGGGCTTCGCCCCCCCCAACCCCCCCGTCAACCCCCCCGCTGACCCCCCGCCCCAAACGTCCCGCCGCAAACCTTGTCAACCTCGTATTTGGCACTTAGTGACAAAAAATAGAATTCGTCATTCGGGCGTTCGCGCCGTTTGTAACTCGTGTGGTTACCGCACTCGCTTCGCTCGTGCGGCAAACTTCACACTCGTTACAAACGGCGCTTCACGCCCTCATAACGAAAATAACTATTTTTTAAACGTTTAGAAGATTTATCAAGCCTCAAAAGTGTTTTCATATAGGTTTTTGGGGTTGCTTGATACGATTCTGCAGTCAAAATTTCAAAATTCAAAGTGGCGGATCCAATATGGCTGCCTTTTTGAACTAAATTCAATATTTTTCAATAATAGTGTGAAATAATCTCTAAAAACTTATCAAGGATGAAAAATACTCAAAATAATTTTTGTAATCCTAGGAATGATTGTAATTCTGAAATCAATTGTGAAAATGTTGAAAGATTGATTTTTGTGAATACAGAAATAAATATCACCGTTGAAATAAATTGTGAAATCCAAAATGGCGGAACAATATGGCTGCCTTTCTGAACTACATTTGATAGTTTTCATTGAATATGCTTGAAATAATCTACATAAATGTTCAAAGGCTTGAATATTCAACTTTTATCTGCTATTCTGGACAAAATAAACACACTTATCAGAATTATTTCTTCAATGAGAGCTCGATCTCAGCATTACCCAGAATCAACGACGTGGACGTGTCGAGCATCTGATTCCATGTGCGGCTGTGTATGTGTATGTAATGTATGTGCATGTGTATGTGTAAATGTGTATGTAACTATTTGTATCTGGATGTATTTTACGTAAATTTGTGTGTCACTGCAGACCTTTTTTCATTTTTTTATTATTTTTTTTACTATTAAAAAAAATTTTTTTACATTTATATATTTATTCATAATTATGGTAAATCACTTTTAGTGTGATATATATAGAAACAAGGGGTTATGGACAATGGAATGGAATATTTATCACATTCAAATTTAGTCTCTGATCTTTTTTTATTCATGTTACACAAAGGGCATCTCTTTTTCCTTCCAGTAAATACAGGTAAATGTTTGCCCACAAGACGCGTAGATATTACCCGATTTAGTATAGGCTCATCTTTCAAATCAAGAATCGATAAAACAATTTTTTTTCTAAAATCTGGAAATGATAATCTATCATTGTTCAGATTATACAAAGCACGAGCATTTACTAAAGCCATATCAAGAGTAAGTGAAAAAATAATTTTTTATTCCACTTCATTGATTTTCTGATGGATTCTGTGAATGATAATTGCTCGTCAATGAGATCTATTCCTCCCATATTCTTATTATAATCGATAATGGAAGGTTTTATTTTATCCTCTTTTGTAAGATAGTCTTTTTTGCCAGTTTTTGCAAATTCAAATTCATGCACGGATGTTATCATGTATACCTCTTTTTTATCCTGCCACTTTAGGACCATCTAAAGCATATTATGAGCCATTTCAACTTCGCCTTTTTTGAGTTTCTCATTCAAAGTAGCCCTTTCCCATTTTTTCTAATTGTACCGCATAATCTAGTATCACGCTCATGCAAAAATTCCGTCAAAATTGGAGAGGAATACCAATTATCGACGTATAAAATATGGCCTTTTCCAAAATAAGGTCTCATCATTTGGGCTACAACATCACCTGAAACGCCTAGTTCAAATGAATCACATTCAGTATTTGCACCCGTGTAAACGATGAAATCTAAAATGATTCTGGTTTGGCAATCTACAAGCATGTATATTTTTATACCGAATCGATGGCATTTTAGTGGTAAATATTGCTTGGAGGGGGTTATAAAGTCTAGAATTTTCGAGAAATCGATTTTTTTTTATTGCACTTTATGAAAGTAGAACTCTTTCGGAGAGTTTTAGTGAAGACCGCACAGCGCTATCTTCAAAATTGCCGCCGCTATGAGAGTTCATTTTGTTTGATTTATGTGAGCTGGAACCTAGAACTTTTCATAGAAACCTGTCTTTCTCAAAAAACATGTTTTTCTAATCTTCCGTACATTGTATCTTAAAAACGGTAGCTCCGATTAATGTGAAATTTTCAGGGAATGTTTATACTATCAATATCTTTGGAATGAACTACTCTTATGCCCCCAAGTTGATTATTTCAATAATTACAGGCCTCTGTTTACTTAAAATGCCTATAAAAATCTACCAAATGATTTTTTCTCATCCATAGTAGTTCATTCCATAGAAAATAGTATTGAAAACTAAACGCACTTTACCAAATTGTTAAAGATCAACCGGTTTGGCCAAAATGATGTACGGAAGGAGACCGCGCGATTTTACCAGACAAACCTTCAATCACTGGAACGGCAATATTTTTTTTTTCTAAAATTCTGAAAAAAATCCAAAAATGTTCTTTAAGAATGAATAAAAAGGTTGTGTTAATTTCACTTTAATCGGGTTTTTCATATAGCCGTGAAAAAACTCCCAACAATGAGAAATTTTCGGTATTCTAGACTTAATAACCCCCTGAAAGCCAATCGCCCTTTCCACAGAACAAGGCTTTCATCAATACAAAGTTTTTGTCCTGGATTTAAAATATTTGAAAATTTGTTTTTGAGATGATCAATAACATTTTTTAATTTTTTTAGCGGATGATTGGATGGAATCTCATTATTTTGTAAATGCAAAATTCAATATCTGACGGTAGCGATTACGAGTCATCGTTTGAGGAAATATAGGAGTTGATAAAATAGGGGAAGTACTCCAATAATCTTTGAGGTCTCCTTTCTTGACATGTCCCATTAGAATAGAAAGGGCAAAAAATTGTAGAAGCTCTTTTCTGTCTAAATCTTCCCATTCCTTCATATTTACACGCTCGGGTTGGAGGTTTTGATGATAATAACGATTGGTTTCCTCACAAATAAGGTCAAGAAGAAAATTATCAAAAAATAATTGGAAATAATGAATAGGATCATTTCCACCTAGTCCGATATCTTCTTTCACACCAGATCGTAAAACGAATGGTTTTATAGATGGAAAAAAAACCTGTCACGAAATATTTGCAGACCTGAAATGTAATCAATATCATAAGGATCTATTTTGCTAATCTCATCATCAGAATCTACTTCACATTCTGATTCAGACTCCACTACTATTAGTCATTTTTGATATGATATCAAATAATGAAAATTGAAAATTCTGAAGATCACTTTAGCTACTAGAGTTGTATCGTGAATCTATAAATTTTAGGTTCGATAGATACCTGCAGCTAACTCTGACTTATATTTTCCAGAGTCACTTTACTTGTGAGTATTTCGATATTGGATAGTCGCCACCTAGCAGTAACTTTTATTACTAAGCAATGTACAGGCTACGAAAATATTCAATATAAGTTTGAGTAGCACAGTTAGAAATTTGGACCAAGTACAATATTATTTCGGAATTTGATGAAAAACTCAAAAATATAAATGTCTTGTACCGTATGTATCATGCCAAATTAAACAAGCAGATATACCGACACTGCCGAAACTTTACCGACGGTCAAGAATTTTATAGTTAGAGTTGGCTTGAGAAGAGTGCGCTGTGTGTGCTGCGTGAGAGCGAAAAGTGTCAAACGTCTGATTTCCCGATAGCTGTTAATTCAAGAGATCGAAGTGTTTCGTCTATTATTCAATACTTCGATTTTCCGAATTGACAGCTATCGGGAAATCAGACGTTTGACACTTTTCGCTCTCACGCAGCACACACAGCGCACTCTTCTCAAGTCAACTCTAACTATATAAAATTCTTGACCGTTGGTAAAGTTTCGGCAGTGTCGGTATATCTGCTTGTTTAATTTGGCATGATACATACGGTATACCGTATGTCTGACGGCAAGCGCAACACCACTTCGGCAGTTTTTACCGACGGTGGTCGCAAATTGCATTGGATCTAATGCAAGATTCCGCCCACCGTCGGTAAAAACTGTCGAAGTGGTGTTGCCCTTGCCGTCAGACATGCTGTATAGTTCAGGGATTTTCAATTAAAAAATTATCGAAAATAGTCAAAATTCAATCTGCCATTTTGAATTTCTTGACTGAAAACCGTATCTCAAAAGCTTCGCAATCGTATTTTCAAATCCAAAAAAAATGAAAAATGAAATAAAAAATAAAACGAAAATAGCTATTTCATATCCGCCATATTATATCCGTCATTTTGAATTTGCGTTTTGATTACAGAATTGTATTCGGAATACCTAATAACTCGAAGAAAGAAATTAGATAAAAAATAGGCGACCCAGCCGCCATCTTGGTTCCGCCATTTTGAATTTTTATTTTGATGACAGAATCGTGTTCAGAGATCTCAATACCCCCCCCCCTTTTAGTTCTGCTTAATTACTAAAAAAAAATTTAACGCCTCAAGGCGTCATCCCGATCCTCTAAAGGTTAAGAACGCATGCGTACTTGCTAGCTTGAAAGCGGGGCCCTTTTCCAGGTAATAGGTACAAAAGGTATCTACATAAAAACCTTACTCACCTACGTTAAAGTATGATAGCTGGTTTTTATATATTTTTTACAGAATATTTTTAAAGCCCAACATTCATTATTGCCAGACACTAACCGTGGGCCCTAATTTCCACCAGACGCTTTGAAGTTCGCAAAAAAATTAGGTAACCTACGTCATAGTAGCAAGCCTAAATTTTATATATGTTACTTGGGTTACTATTTTAAGACCTATTGTAAGCAGCCAGACAAATCCAAAGGGCCAAACATCCCCCCAGACACAATAAAAGTTACGCTATGAGTATGAGCGCGAGGGGATTATTCATGTGCACGAATGCAAGTGAGAGCATTAGATGGCATTATAAGACAGCTTGATGAAATTTAGGTTGTTTATTTGTCTTAATGGAATATTTTAATAATTATTCAATAAAACTTGAATGCCTAATTATAACAATAATTTCAATTCAATAAATTTGGCAAAATAAAAGTTCAAGAATTCGATGTTTTATTAAATTTCGGTTTTAAATGTAAATGTAATGAAAATACACAGTAAAAAATCGTGCGTCAAATTTAACATACCTATGTATATGGTGTGTAAAAAAGAGTTATACAGATGTATGATAAAAGTAATACCAAGCTGTGTTAAAATTCTCGGCGATTAAACTATGCATTTTTACAAAGGGTCTCGCCGTATTTCCATATGAAAAATGCCCCGGCACTAATTAACTTTGTTAAACCTTTTATTTATAGCTTTTTATCCAAAATACCTCCACAACAAATTTCAGACCGCTAACTTCACGTACAAGGGAAATAGGGGGTTAACAACAATTAACGTTACTATTTTTTTTCTCTGGAACTATAAAAGATATCAAAGTCGTTCAAAAACTAAATTGTAGGTCTTCGTGAGTAGTATATTATATATTTTTTCGACGGCATAAAAGCACTGTTTAAAGGTGTAAATTAAAAAAAATAGTTTTTGCAATGGAAAATTTATAACAATTGCTGGAGATACACCAACCAAAAAAATCATATAGAATCATCAATTAGTGAGCTGTTATATAAAAAAATTGTCAAATAGTTTAATTTGGTGGAAGACAGTAAAAAAATTGAAAAACCTTTAACGCGTTCACGCCGGCGTAGCGCGGTACTCAGTGCCAGCGTAAACGTGTTAATTCATATTATATTATGTATATTTATTTATTAATTAATTATGTATGCACAATATCTATATTGTTTTATAATATACATAATATACAATAATGTGTACAAAAAACAAATAATTCATATAATTTACATAATCTTTGTAAATGAGTTGGTTACATCAAATATAGTGGTAAATATTTCGGCAGGTCTAACGATTTTAGATTTTTTAGATTTAGCGGATACGTGACTAATAATAAATTACAGCAGCTATATGCGAACTGCATCCTGCTGTCCTACTGCCATTAGCACAATCAAAAGTAGTGTACCTTAGTATTTACATCCTTGTAACCTTTCACGTTTGGCTATTGCTGGGATTTTTTTCTTCACACATTTACGATAAAAATATTTCATAGGTAACGAAAATATAGCCAAACAACCTTGTTCCGTCGCACAATAAACGGACTTCTACATGTCGGTTCTTACCACTCGATATCGCGATCTATGTACCTCTCTAATCTAGAGTCAATCTCGCCATCAGTCACAACGGTGAGGCGGTATGTTTCCGTGAATCTAGGATACTAATGAGCTTGTAGCCCCGCGCCTTTCCCGAAAAGTCTAATTAACGAATGTCTTTCGTAGTACACACTCTAATAGATAGGTACCGCTATATTTCGAATGCTAAGTCAGCTTGTAAAGGGGAGAAATGACTTTTTGATATTGGTAAATCTACATTGGCATTAATATTTGATGGAACATATGTTAGACATGAAAAAAGTCGAAATAATGCTTATCAACGAAAATCTTATTCCGGACAAAAAAAAGTTCCACTGTGTAAACCTTTCACCATCTGCACAACAAAAATGGCTATATAGTTAATATAGCAGGACCATTCAACGGTACAATGAATGATGCCTCTATAATGAAAACCTTTTTAGAAAATGGATTAAAGTCTCTTTTGCAACGTGGTTATTTCTGCTTTGTTGATCGAGGTTTTCGTGATGCTGTAGAGAATATGGAAAATCTAGGATATAAGGTTTTTATGCCCGCTCTTAAGGGTAATCTCTCGTGCACAATTAACAACTGAAGGAGAAAATTTTTCGCGGTGGGTTACCAAGGTAAGGTGGGTCGTCGAGGCTGTTCATGGAGCCATAGGCCAAAAATTTCGATTATTACATAACAAAGTAGACAACAAGTTATTGCCTGTAGTAAAATCTTTATGCCGAATTGCTGGATTTTTAAACAATACTTTTGGAAAAAGGATTAATTCTGATCGGGAATTTGCCGACGAAATACTTAATTATATGAAAGAGCGTACAGTCCAGCAAAATACTTTGCAAACAGTAGTTGAAACGCAAAGTTTAAATCGCCGTAAAAAACCGTTCATAAAACTCTCTTCAACATGCCTAATAGATTTTCCGGAATTTACTGAAGACGATCTCAAGATACTATTTACAGGCACATATCAAATGTCACAAGCAATATGTTATCTCGCGGAAATAATGGATGACGAGAACACTTTAAATGTCGAATATTTAATGGACTCTGAAAATATTATCAAAATTAAAGTTCGTTCACGCCATATAAATAGTAAAATGTACCAGTGCTACATTGAATATCGGCACAAACGTGAATAGCTACAAGGGTATCCTAAGATACACTTGTGACTGTGCTAATGGCAGTAGGACTGTAGGGTGCTGTTCGCATGTAGCTGCCATAATTTATTATTTGTCACACAGCCGCTATAAGTCTAAAATCGTTAGACCAGCCGAAATATTGACAAATATATTTGACGTAACCACATTATGTACCACCGTTGAGGAGAATAGTGATGATGACTAAAGTCATGAACAGGGTCTGTTAATAGTAGGACAGTAGGATGCAGTTTGCATATAGCTGCTGAGTCAAGCCATGTCAAGTCGGACTCGAAATTTCCACTAAATCGCGGATTTCGGAAATAATAACTCTATTGCGAAGGGAATATGGCACTTACGTTACCGTATTAATATTTCGTGAAAATTCTGTTATTTGTTAATGTTATTAACAATCAAACTTTGAAGCGCAATTAAAATGAAAAATCGTTTTCTCTTAAACTACTTTAGATAATTACTTGAAATTTTGCACACTGATAAAGCAATGTTTACACTATCGAATAAATATTTGCTTGAGGTGAAATTGTTTTAAAAAATGTATTTTGCATTAATTTTTTTAAAACAATTGCAATTTTTCTTGCGGTCTTCACGCTATAAAAAAATGAAACTTACATCAATTCATGCGGCAAACGTTGGCCTTTTATAATCTGCAAAGAGAACTTTGTACTTTTTCTCCATTCCGGAGATACGAAATTGTTTGTTACGCGGTGCGCTCGTAGATCGCGCGGCGCGCTCCGCTACTGGCGTCCGCGACAACTTGATGGCCGCGCAAACTTGAGCAAAAACCGTTTGAACTTGCATGAACATGATTTTCCGAGTTTGGCAAACATAGACAGTTTTCTTGTCAGTTTGCTGATGGTGCTCGTGCGGTATACTTGCTTAAAAACTATTCGGTGTTTCAATATCATTAAGTGAAAATGGTTCGACCGAAGGAATGTTGTAATCCTTTGAAAAGGAAAGGTCATAATTGTGTTCGTCATAAGTTATTCCTCGCGCGTTACTGCCAAGTGGAATAAAAAATTCGAAGAATACATTGATCGATATATTCGTCAAATATGTCGTAAGGACATGTATAATGATGTTAAAATTGCTTTAAATGTAGAAAATGAAGACCCAAGCACCCAAGACCCAAGATAGTTAATACCGATAATTAATTGCTATACTGTAATACCTTCCAGGGAACGAATTGAATTTTTAACTGAATGTAAATATTGGATTTGAACAGTGAACAGTTATAATTACTTGGAAGTTTCTTCGTGGTTCACTATTAAAGAAGGTGTTACAGTATAGCAATTAATTATACAATAAAATATAAAAATAACACAGGTTTACAACAAAAAAAAAGTCCGGACTATTTGACCGGACCATGGTATTCCGAGGTATTTTTGCGTTCTGAATCCGATCCCGAGGTCATCTGAGCCCCATCACGTCAGAAAAACGAGATTTCGAAATAAATAAATAAGGAAATGGGACTGCCCTGAGCAGCACCCAGAGCATGACTCCAAGGTTCTAAGGCCATTACGGTCAGTGCTGGGTCCACTGTCACAGTGAACGGATCGCCGGAATTGGATGCCTTGACAGGGAGATCGTAATCCGCGAGATACAACGATCCACTGGGGTGGTTCTTTGATAGTCCCGGTCGAGATTTAGGACTCCATTCCAATGTTTGGAAGGTATTCAAAACCTAAACAGCTACCCTCCAACTCAACAGGTCGCTTGAGAAATTGTCCCGGATCCAGTTCCAAAAAATGGTCATTTTAACCTCTAAATGACCTTGAAATCTCATTTTTCTGACGTGATGGGGCTCAGATGATCTCGGGATCGGATTCAGGACGCAAAAATACCTCGGAATACCATGGTCAAATAGTCCGGACTTTTTTTTTGTAAACCTGTGTAATTAGTAAACTCACTTCGTGCTTGGGTCTTCATTTTCTACATTTGAAGCAATTTTAACATCATTATACATGTCTTTACGACATATCTGACAAATATATCGATCAATGTATTCTTCGAATTTTTTATTCCACTTGGCGGTAACGCGCGAGGAACAACTTATGACGAACCCAATTATGACCTTTCTTTTTCAAAGGATTACAACATTCCTTCGGTCGAACCATTTTCACTTAATGATATTGAAACACCGAATAGTTTTTACGCAAGTATACCGCACGAGCACCATCAGCAAACTGACAAGAAAACTGTGTAAGTTTGCCAAACTCGGAAAATCATGTTCATGCAAGTTCAAACGGTTTTTGCTCAAGTTTGCGCGGCCATCAAGATGCCGCGGACGCCAGTAGCGGAGCGCGCCGCGCGATCTACGAGCGCACCGCGTAACAAACAATTTCGTATCTCCGGAATGGAGAAAAAGTACAAAGTTCTCTTTGCAGATTATAAAAGGCCAACGTTTGCCGCATGAATTTATGTAAGTTCCATTTTTTTATAGCGTGAAGAACGCATGAAAAATTGCAATTGTTTTAAAAAAATTAATGCAAAATTCATTTTTTTAAACAATTTCACCTCAAGCAAATATTTATTCGATAGTGTAAACATTGCTTTATCAGTGTGCAAAATTTTAAGTAATTGTCTAAAGTAGTTTAAGAGAAAACGATTTTTCATTTTAATCGCGCTTCAAAGTTTGATTGTTAATAACATTAACAAATAACGGAATTTTCACGAAATATTAATACGGTAACGTAAGTGCCATACTCCCTTCGTAATAGAGTTATTATTTTCGAAATCCGCGATTTAGTGGAAATTTCGAGTTCGACTTGACATGGCTTGACTCTGCTATAATTTATTATTAGTCACGTACCCGCTAAATGTAAAAAATCTAAAATCGTTAGACCTGCCGAAATATTTACCACTATATTTGATGTAACCAACTCATCTACCAAGATTATGTAAATCATACGAATTATTGTTTTTTGTACACATTATTGTATATTATGTATATTATAAAACAATATAGATATTGTGCATACATAATTAATTAATAAATAAATATACATAATATAATATGAATTAACACGTTCACGCTGGCACTGAGTACCGCGCTGCGCCGGCGTGAACGCGTTAAAGGTTTTTCAATTTTTTTACTGTCTTCCACCAAATTAAACTATTTGACAATTTTTTTGTATAACAGCTCACTAATTGATGATTCTATATGATTTTTTTGGTTGGTGTATCTCCAGCAATTGTTATAAATTTTCCATTGCAAAAACTATTTTTTTAAATTTACACCTTTAAACAGTGCTTTTATGCCGTCGAAAAAATATATAATATACTACTCACGAATACCTACAATTTAGTTTTTGAACGACTTTGATATCTTTTATAGTTCCAGAGAAAAAAAATAGTAACGTTAATTGTTGTTAACCCCCTATTTCCCTTGTACGTGAAGTTAGCGGTCTGAAATTTGTTGTGGAGGTATTTTGGATAAAAAGCAATAAATAAAAGGTTTAACGAAGTTAATTAGTGCCGGGGCATTTTTCATATGGAAATACGGCGAGACCCTTTATATTTTATTGTGTTTAATTTACACGTGAAAACGAAAAAATTGTCTCATTTAAATTTTAACACGCAATTGTTTTATGCAAGGACGAACATTTTTTACTGTGTATATTTATGGAAATTAATATTTTTCAGTAACATAAATTCAATAAAATGATGATTTACTGAAATTTTTTTCTTATAACTATCAAAGATACATGAATTGAAATGTAAAACAAAACGTGTGGCCGCCACGCGCGAAGGTAGTGAAACTTCGATACCAGTTTCTCTGAATTTGATTCCGGTGGTATTAGTTTCAATGGGCTCTACGAAGAAGCATTGTAAAAGACTTGTATAGAGCCAATTGAAACTAATACCAACGGAATGAAATTCAGAGAAACTGGTATCGAAGTTTCACTTCCTTCGCGCGTGGCGGCCACACGTTTTGTTTTTTTTTTATCAGATACATCACTATTTTATTGTGTTAATTTAAATCCCTCTCTCCATTCTCGACTTCGTTCTGTACCAGTTTAGCTATTGCCTTCGTCATCGCTTTCTTTACACGTTGCCTGTCACGAAACTCTTTTGCCCGTAGTTTTCCTGTTTTTCCCATAATAATTTTATTACACACACACACACACACACACACGTGTACACACACACACGCGCGCGCGCGCGCGCGCTCGCGCACAATAATTCACAGTAATGCACGGTGGTTACTCAAGAAGGTCGCGACTCCGATCGCAGACTACACGAGCTCCGTATGGCCGGCCACTCGACGCGGTAAAATCCGGAAAACTAAAAATGCGACAAACGAAATACAAACAACTCACAACTAACTCTGCGCCCTCTAGTCTGGCTTCTCATATCATCTTACGGATACGCCAAAGAAAGGATCGTAAACGTTAGATTTATGTTTGCTTCATTTATTCTTCAGTTTCAAGTTAATAACTATAACAGTTGCGATGAATAGTAGATCTCCTCGGATTCGTAAATCTGGAAGACACTACTGCGTGACACGACTAGTGACCGAAAACGTGAAGAGGTGGATTTAAACCGTATCGGTTAGTTGAAATGATTTAACACTGCACTCACAATATTCCCAGATAGAAAAGTGCCACAGGATTAGTGCAGTGCCGCAAATATACCGCCAAAGTTGATGCAGACCTTGTCGAAGCACGTCGTGTCGGTAGAACCTGATATTTCTACCGTGGCATTGTACCGCAATTCTGGAGGAACTTTTCTATCTGGGTTACTGGTGATTATATTGGATTCAAAGAGATGCAGTAATTCCGTGGTGTAGCCGTGGTTTACAATGAGATACACTGCGAGGTTGTTTTAAGGGAAATGTGAGGGACTGCGAACGCATTCGCAACCTACATTCACCAAGACATAGCGCCCGCCTCGCGTTGCGACCAATGTACAGATTAGATCTATATTAACGCGTTACTTAGGTTGCGATAATAGTGATCGGTAAGAAATGACGTAGAAGTTCCCTTTGCGACGGGGAATACATATTTTGCGAGGCTGGCTCGCGAGACCGCCGCGCAAAGTCGACACATGGCTTTAGTCAACGCTCGGTCGTGAGCGGTGGAATGGGGAAGGGTGGAGAGCGGTGGGATGGGGCCGAGCCGAGAGCGGTGTAATGATGCAGGGTCGAGATCGCTGTATGAGTGAGTTACGTACGGTAGCGTTGGAGAGTGTGGGTTTCGTTACGGTTTTTTCGTTGTATAGAGCGCGCTTTTAGTACCCTCAGCAAAGAAGTTTCAGTTAAAAAACTATTAGTAAAAAATATCATTTATAATTATTAATTATCATATTATAGACTCTTAACAATTCTGAGGTCGCGCCTCTTCACCCAACGTTTCTGGTCGCATGATGAGGGCCGTCCCGCCCGTGTATTGCGGAGCACGATATTGCCACGTCATACGGCGATCAGTGGCGAGACACGACTTAAGGTTACCGCACACTAGGGCGTCGCGTCAAAATACCGACTGGATAAAATACATACAAATAAATGATCTACCGCACACTAGAGCGGCGCGCCATGGCGTGGCGCTGTGGCGTCTCGATAGCGATCGCCACGCCACAAGCGACCAACTACGACACCAAAGCGTGATCGGCAGGACGCCGATGGCAATATGTAGGATTAAGGTAGAGTTAGTCCATGGTCAATCCTGGACAAGATCGAGTCATCTTTTTGTTCCCAGAGCTGTAGCACGCAGCCTCGTGTGATGTCTGAAATAAAGCTACGTTTATTACATACAGTGTAGGGTTGAGTTCCTTCTCGCCAGTCTGACCAACGAGCTAGACCTGCAACACCTACAAATTGGTGACCCCGACAGTTCTTCGAGCGTGCAAACCTCTACGCGCAAACAAAAGCCAAAGTGTATTGCAACATGTCGTTCGGCGGACGCACGCCACCCACGTTAACATCAAACAGTGCAGCCGACAACGCGCCAAACTTCTTACAATCTCAGGGATCACGAGATGAATCATCTCAGGGTAAAAGCCAAATGCCCACACTCGAACCATTCAACGCCAACATTCCAGTTGATAACAGCTGGCTATTTACACTCAACAGACCACGGATACCGCCATTCATGAAGACCCAGCCGGAAACCTGGTTTATACTAATCGAAACCAATTTTGATTCATCGAACATCATCAGCGATAACGCCAAGTATAGTACAGTTCTAAATTCATTAGACGTAGAGACACTTGCTGAACTAAAAGACATCGTGAAGAACCCACCGATAGAAAATAAGTATACCCCAATTTAAAAGAAGCCATACTACAAAGAATGTCTGATTCTAGGCAAAAGAAAATTCACAAGGTTTTGAATGATCTAGTATTAAGGGATAGGAAACCTTCACAACTACTGCGTGAAATGAGAGACTTGGCCGAGGACACAATGAACGACGAAGTCATACGCAAAATGTGGCTCGACAGACTACCGAGTAACCTTCGTCCATTTTTGGCAGCGTCCGACCATCTAGACCTTACAGCCTTGGCGAAAACAGCGGACAAAATGTTAGAATACAGCCCATACGACATGGCTGTATCAGCGACTCACCACACAGTACCAAACATACAAAATTCCGTTGAAAAAAAACTGGACGCACTTCATCACCTACTGAACACATTGGTAGCAGAAAACAGGCAACTACAAACCATTGTAGCACAACGTGAAATAAAGCTACAAGCATTCAGTCAACCACCTCAGCAACAAGAGTATCGCTCCAGGCCTCGATACAGATCAAACTCACCCAGGAGAAATGAAACGAATGGAATGTGCTACTATCACAAGAGATTCGGATCAGCTGCACGCTGCTGCACCATACCATGCAATTACAACTCACACCTTCAATTAAACACCCAAAACACATCAGACGCTGGTTCAACACAGACAAAAAACTAAACCAGCTGTCTCCCCTCGGAGCCATGGATGACAGCCGTAATGGTCTCGCATCAAAAGAGCTCCGCTTATATCTACATGACGACTACACAAAGCAAACATTTTTAGTCGACTCAGGCTCAGTGGTATCAATTCTCCCTGCTTCAATCTTCAAGAAAACAACAATGGACAACAACCTCACTTTATACGCAGCAAACAGCACACAAATACACACATTTGGTTCTCGTACACTCACGGTTGACTTTAATCTTCGACGAAAACTTACCTGGGATTTCATTGTCGCTGACATATCAACTCCAATCATTGGAGCGGATTTCCTGACCCACTTTGACCTGTTGATCGACCTTAAAAATCAACAATTAGTTGATAAAACCACGAAATGTGCAACACAAGGCGTGGTACTGGCAGCACCACTTCACGGCATTTCCACGTTAAATTCAACAACGCCATTTGCCGAACTCCTGGAAAAGTACATAGATATCACTAAACCGCCAGCAAAACCAACTCGAAACAACACATCACACCAACATCACATAATCACATAGGGACACCCTGTAGCAGACAAGTGTAGGAAACTAGCAGGGGAAAAAGCCGCCGCAGCCTGGGCGGAGATAGAACACCTCCTTGAATGCGGCATCATCAGGCCTTCCAAAAGCCCCTGGGCGAGTCCGATCCATTTACAAAGAAAAAAAGATGGAACATGGCGATTGTGTGTGGAGACTATCGTAAGATAAACGCAATAACAGTTCCAGACAAATATGCACCACCTTCGATCCAACAAATACTCACACGCCTCCATGGAAACAAAATATTCTCGGTGCTGGATTTAAAAGCAGCATATCACCAAGTACCAATGGCAGAGGACAGCATAGAAAAAACAGCAATTATCACTCCGTGGGGCTTATATGAATACGTAGTGATGCCATTCGGTTTAAAAAACGCATCGCAAACTTTCCAAAGATACATCAACTCGATATTCCGGGACTTGAACTTCGTTGAAGTCTACATTGATGACATCATGGTAATGTCACAAGATACCGAGCAACACAAACAACATCTACAGCAAGTATTCGATCGACTACAGCAACATTCACTATACTTGAACGTAAACAAATGCCAACTTGGTCAACCAACAGTAACATTTCTGGGTTACACCATTAACGCCGAAGGTTTTGCGCCAACAACAGAGCGCATACACGAAATCAACAATTACCCAAAACCAGAGACCATCCACGAGCTCCAACGCTTTTTAGGTAAGATCAACTATTATAGAAGATCTATCCCTAGGGCAGCACACCTGCAGCAACCACTGGTCAAATATCTCAATACATCTAAGAAGAATGACAGGACAAAAATAACCTGGGATGACGAAGCTACAGAAGCATTCGAAGCATGCAAAAACAGTCTAGCCGCCGCTGTCATTATGACCTTTCCATCACCCAGTGCACCAATAACACTCTCAACAGACGCATCCAACACAGCGATAGGCGCAGCCCTTGAACAACTGGAAAACGACGTATGGAAGCCACTAGGATTCTTCTCAAGGAAACTCAGTTATACGGAAAAAAGGTATAGCACTTATGATCGAGAACTACTAGCTATCTTCGCTGCGACCAAATTTTTCAAAGATTTAATAGAGTGCCGACATCTCATTATTAAAACCGACCACAAACCACTTACATACGCATTTAAACAAAAGCTAGACAAAGCATCAGACCGCCAACTCAACCAACTTAACTACATTTCGCAATTCACAACAGACATAGTCTACGTAAAAGGCGACGAGAACGTGGTAGCGGATGCACTATCGAGAATATACACAGTAAGCACACCAATGGTAATAGATGCTCAAACGATCATGGAACATCAACAAGCGGATGAGGAACTACAAGATTTACTGCAACAGCCAACGTCACTAAAACTACAACAGCTAGAAATAGAGCCAGACAAGAAGATTTATTGCGATACCTCATCGGGCGTAATTCGACCATACTTACCTCGCTCTCTACGCACATTAGCATTCAACGTTATTCATAGTCCAGCTCACCCCAGTGGCAGAACAACCTCGAAACAACTCAAGGAGAAATACATATGGTCCGGTATTAAAAAAGATGCAATCAAATGGTCTCGCGAGTGCATACCATGTCAGAAGTCCAAGATTCACCGCCACAACAGACTTGCTCCAAACCACATCAACGTACCAGATAGCCGCTTCAATCACGTACACGTCGACATCATTATGCTCCCAGACGTAAGAGGATATAAATACTGTCTCACTATCATAGACAGGTTTTTGCGATGGCCAGTAGCAGTTCCATTACAAGACATCACAGCCGAAACAATAATCACAGAAATGTTCAACCACTGGATAGCTCATTACGGTTCACCTATCACAATCACATCGGATCAAGGTTCTCAATTTGAAGCTACACTCTTTCGAGCATTCGCATCATTCATCGGAGCAAACAAAAACCGGACAACGCCATATCATCCGCAATCGAACGGATTAGTAGAACGTTGGCACAGAACTCTAAAGGCAGCCCTGATGTGTTCCCCAAAGCCGTGGATAGACACCCTGCCAACGGTATTACTAGGCTTAAGGACGAGCTTTAAAGAAGACCTCAATTCAACACCAGTGGAAATGCTATATGGTACAAGTTTACGGATACCAGGGGAATTCTTCATCTCTCGCGACCAACCGGCGGATCTACAAATCTTCGTGGAAAGACACCGCGAATATATGAGAGCCTTAAGACCAACTCAAACAGCGCACCATAACAAAGCCAGAATGTTTATCCTCAAAAACCTCGAAACATGTTCGCACGTCTTTGTACATTGCGATCACGTTAAAGCACCGCTGGGGGCACCGTACGTGGGACCATACAAAATCATCGAGAGAGTGAGCGACAGAGTTTACAAGCTCGACATCGATGGCATGGAAAAGACAATCTCCATTGATAGATTTAAACCAGCTTACATCAGCAAGACTGACGCCGAACACGACCAAGGAGAAAGTACCCCGCAAGAGGTACACAAATGGGGCGCGTCACTAGACCCACCACCACGGACATACCAAAGACAACTCCCAAGGAGAGTGACGTTCGATTTTCCCGCGCAAAATCACTCGGGGGGGGGGGGGGGGAGTACTGTGGCGTCTCGATAGCGATCGCAACGCCACAAGCGACCAACTACGACACCAAAGCGTGATCGGCAGGACGCCGATGGCAATAAGTAGGATTAGGGGCCTATTTCACGGATCCGACATGTCGGATTGTCATATACGACAAGTCACTTCGATTGGCTGTGACAGAAAGTGGTGGTGGGGGAAATCTGTCGGACCGACGGTATTTTTCGTCGTACGAAAGTTGAGCAGTGGTTGCATTCAGCAGATCGAGCATAAACCGCTACCGCTCAGTACGCTCAGAAGTAGCGCTCTCTGTTCTGCTGACGACAAGTTTCGGCCGTGACCTTCGATACATTTAGGCGCGTGGCGCGGCGGACTTAAACGATCGACTTGTACTCAAATTTGGCTTTATAAAATTGTTTAGGAACAATCAATTTGAGAGTCAAATTCGATTTTAGTGCACATATATCTATAAGAATCACCTGTTCTGGTTCGAGTAACAAAATCACTATTGTCCAGTGTTATCTCTGGTTACAAAATGTTGTGTTGTTTATATCAATACCTCAGAGCTAAACAGTATAAGCACAATTTTTTTTCAAAAACCGTATTATATCATTCTGCTATTTTACATTGAAAATAGCAGAATGAAGAAATAATACGGGTTTCGAAAAAAATGGAGTTAATACTGTTTAGCTCTGAGGTACTGATATGGTAACAGATTGTTTTACGATTGTCGATGGCAAGAAAATGTAATTTTTTTCGTAATAATACATAAAATATAAGATGTTCCGTCGCACGACAGACGGAATTCGACACATCGGTTCACACCGCTCGACATCATTCATAAAATGCGCCAAAACTTCTTCCGGTGGAAGTGAGCGGGAGCGCTGGAGCGTAACTTTTCTTCGCTACAAAACATGGCGACCGCTACCACTTACGCTCACTTGGAGCGCTCTGTAGCATGCGCGTTCGGCAGATTTTTGCTGAGCTGCTCCACAACTGTTGCAGAGCGGTATGATCTGCTGAACGCACCCAGTGTCGAACTTCAAGCGACGGTTTCGTACGACAAAATATAGAGTCGTGCATGGCCGGGTGATGGCGCGACAGTATGTTACGTTCAACGCCACCGATGGCTATCTGAGAAATATTGACACATCCTGAATAGCGAAGCCGAGAAGCTCCCTTCGACTTGTCTTGTCTTAGCTCGTATTGTTCAATGCGTGCGTTTTTTGATTTCTTTTGAATTCATTTTACGTATTATAATGAGGAGCCGGACTGCCAAATTTCACCACTTGGCGACACCACCATTTCTAGACTGTCGCAGCGATAAACAGAAGTGTCGTCAATCGACCATATTTCATGCATTCGACAAAGTACCTGCGACGGACCCCCCACCCAATTTTTGCACAACGAATCGGAGTGACTTGTCGTATACGACAATCCGACATGTCGGATCCGTGAAATAGGCCCCTTAAGGTAGTTGGGACTCGATTTGACGTTTCTTAGGAATTACTTCAAATTTTTATGGTATATTCTTCATACCACAATGCATCTTTCTACCAAGTTTGAAGTCGATCTACCATTTAGAAGCTGAGCTATTAATTTTTGAAATTTTTAATTTTCCCATTGATCCAATGTAATTACACAGAGTAAACGTTTACAAAACGCACTTAACGCGGCATATCTCAGAAACTGTTCTTAAGAATTGTTTGGAAAAACTATCAAGTGTAGAATGATCCTTTCTCAACAAATTAAAACCAAAATGATATTGGTACACCATTTAGTTTTTGCAATAATTACGTAGAAAGCATCATACTTTTACTAATTTTTGTCGCATGGAGGGGAGCACGAAAGTCAATGTGGCAACGTTTCACGAGGCAGTCGGCGCGCGAGATTTGAAATGATAGGTTACATGGGATTACAATGAATTGAAACTTTTTAATTTTCAAACCTAAATTTTTATTTTAATATCAACTTTAAACTTGACATAAATACTTTTAATAATCTTTACAGGAACATTTTTAAATAAAATTTCTCAAAAATAATAAAATTTTATTAATAACTCTCTTATCTTTTGTAACACTTACTTTACCTTTGGCATCTTTTTGTGATAAAAATTGTTTAACTCCTTCCTCTCCGACTCCGTCATACAATTCTTTTAAAGTTATATCACCTTTACCAGTCAGTGCGATTTTCGTTAAAATGAATGGTGAAACAACAGTTTTTAACTTTAATAACTGAGGTAGCATTATTTTTTTCATGATACAGTCTTTGTAACAAATGCCCTTAGCAATTTTCCTGTCATTTTTACGTATCAGAATAACGACTGGCATGCAGCGTTGCCACGACTCTCTAGGACAGTTTTACGCGTGTGTGGCGTGATGTATGTACACACCAATGTCTATGTGGTAATGCAGTAACGTGTCGTTACAAGGTTCTAAAGGGCCCTACAGACGATCAACTTGGTTTGCAACTTTGTTGTCAACTTTATTGTTAGTCCTTGAATTGTCAATTACCAATCTGCCTACAGACATTCAACATCTCTTTCAATACGGCAAATTGGCAGCAAATTGAAATATAATTTTTTTAAATAAGTCCGGGGTTCTATTCATGATGATACATAAAATCGAGTCCCAACTACCTTAAAGTAGAGTTAGTCCATGGTCAATCCTGGACAAGATCGAGTCATCTTTTTGTTCCCAGAGCTGTAGCACGCAGCCTCGTATGATGTCTGAAATAAAGCTACGTTTATTACATACAGTGTAGGGTTGAGTTCCTTCTCGCCAGTCTGACCGACGAGCTAGACCTGCAACACCTGCAGCGCGGCGTGGCGCGTCGCGTCGCGTCGCGGACGGGGATTCTTCCCTTCGAATCCTTGGCGTCAAACGACGCGTCCCGACGGGACGGTCATAAAGACGGGTCGGCTTTGTCCGTCGCGCTATAGACGAAATTCGGAATATCGGTTCTTACCACTCACTATCATCGCGATCGAAATACCTCGTGGTTAATCTCGCGACCAGACGGGCGAATTCTCCAAGACTGGCGCGTTTTTTATTGATAGGATGGATCCACATTCTCTTCTTTCTATTTCTTTCTGACATCAATGCTACCATAAAAGCAATTTCCTCATTGGAACTACTGCTGCCGTCGTACATCTTGTTGCACTGCTAGATACACCGTCTGATTATAATATATTTTATAAAATTTACGGACATTCAAGTCCGAATCTGTCGGTTGCGCCGGAAAAATGGGCGATGCCACCATCCATCGCGGAGCGTCACCGAGCCGTGACGTAAAATTTACTAACATTCAGGTAAGAATCGCCAAGCATCGCCGGGCATGTCGTAAAATTTATGGACATTCAGGTAAGAATCGCCGGGCATCGACGCACCCCGACGCGACGCCCAAGTGTGCAGTAACCTTTATATTGCGTTGTCGCTGGCAATGTCGCAGACCAAATTTCTACTGCGAATCTGGTCGCACAGTGAGGACGACCCCGCATTTTCCGACTCACGTTTCATTAAAATATTTTTTTCAATTTTTCCACTGGGTGCAGAGCTATCATATTATAATTATCGTATTCGTGACACTTCAATGAAGGAATACGTAGCCGGTGATCATTCAAATCGAAGTAGTTAAGCAGTTATGACGATTTAAAAAACAAGTGCGGGGCCACGCTCTACACGCGACTTCAGAGGGGTCTTCGTTGTCATCATCGTCAAAGTTTTGTATTTTGTCATCCAGGCAATCTTCAAATTGAATATTTAATTCATCATGACCATCGTCTGCATCGTTATTTAATTCCTCTTTAAGAACAAGTAAATTAATTAGATCGCGAATAGCTACAAATACATGAAAATAATTTAAAGTGAGAATAAATACCTGGTTCATTTTGAAGTGATTCACTGACAAAACTTGGTAATTGATCACCATCGAACCAATTATAATTACCAAAAATATGTACAGAACCGTTTTCAATAAAAAGGTGAAAATATGTCATTTTTACGGCTTGGGTATAGGGAACACGTATATAAGTGTCTTTGAACAAATTAGAGGAGGTGCAGAATACCTCAATCTCTATTTCACCAAAATTTCAAATTTTACAGAAAAGTGGTTTTGGAGAGGAAATACCTTAACACACACAGAGTAGTCCATGCGATAAGAAAGAGAGATCCATGCGCCGAATACATCTCACTCGCACTCGTGCGCGTGAATAATGCCCTCGCGCTCATACTCATAGCGGAACTTGTATCGTGTCTGGAGGGATGTTTGGCCCTTCGAATTGGTCTGGTTGTTTGCAATAGGTCTTAAAACAGTAACCCCCAGGTTACCTAATGACGTAGGTTACCTAATTTTTTTGCGAACTTTAAAGCGTCTGGCGGAACTTAGGGCCCACGGAAAGTGTCTGGCAATAATGAATGTTGGTTCTTAACAATATGCTGTAAAACATTTATAAAAAGCTGTCATACTTTATGTATAATAACTACCTTTACGTAGGAGTAATTTGTGGTCACATGTACACTCAGGTTTGCCTGTATAAGCGCAAGTCGGAAGGCCTGCCTTCGGGCAATACAAACCGTATCGTGTATGAGGACTTTTTTAGGGACTTTAAACGGAGGAGAGCGAGTAGAGACACAGGAGGGTAACGGGCCGGAGTCAAGTACCCACCACCCCATGGGGAGAAAGAAGAAGGCGACCACTATAGGGTGAACGGCGCAGACATAGACTATATGTGTAGCACCAGCGGTTCTCCGGACGCATCAAATAATTGGGAAAGCAATTTTTGAAAACGGAGATATTTCAAAAATTACGCCAATTACAAAAAAATGACCCCAGTGTAATATATGTAGGGAATTTAACTAACAAAATTATGGAACACAAAGAACAAAAATTAATTAAATATATCGAGAGATATCGTTTATTTACTTGAGTTTTTAAACAATTGCATGAAAAAAAAAGTATCATATTATTTAAGAAATAGAGAATTTCTTAAGCAATTTAAAAAAAAGAAGCATTCGAAAATGTTAAATTTTCTGTTTTACGATTTTTTTTTCACCCCTAACGTTCGCGCGGCTCTAGAGGGTAAACCGTGGGGAGTGGGGGTAAACTGTGTGAACCTTTTTTATAGCGAATTTTAAGCTCTACAATTTTGAATTTACTCTTTTTTCGATATCTCGCTTAGTTTTCGAGTTATTTTCGAATAACTCATTTTTAGGGTATTTGTTATTATTTTTCAACTATATGCCGTGGACAAAAAACCGCGATACTTCACCCAGAGCTTTATAGGGTCAAATGACAACGTTAAACAAAAACGCAGCCTGGTTCTCAAAAAGTCGTATTTCAGAGCTTCGTTTACTGGACTATTTAGATAAGTTATTTAGTTGTAGGATTCTCGATTATGAGGAGTAGCTTAGAACTGTTCTTACGATTAGATACCTAGACAGCAGAGAATATTGGTAAGTATCGTTAGAATATTTGTAAATATTGCGATACTAGCGATATCGTATAGATACAATTTTACTCCCATTGTGAATGATATTCCGATAGACCTTCTTTCAATTAACGCTTCATAGAATCTGTGATTGGTAGGAATAATAAATTTGACTTAACCCTCGAATCATACAATTTGTAAATTTAAGGTGAATTGATTAGAATAATTATTGTGTACATTGCATCCATTCTTTCTTCCAAAATCCGATTAGTAATTGATCGGATCTAGTAGACTAATATTATCTGTGGGTATATAATAAGCGCAGAGGTTGCGTGTAGTAGATACTGATTTACATATCTGTAGAATATTTCTGAAATATTGCTAAAATATCCATAAAATATTCGAATTATGTTTATAAAATATTTGTTTCACGTACAAAAGCGACCATTCAGATATTTGAAAAATATGTTATGGACATCCTCTGAATATAAACAGATACCTCACAGATATTCAATATTTATCCTCGAATATTCTTACAACATTTGTAGGATATATTTCTGCTGTCTGGGTAAGTTCTCTTACTCTAGTTTATATTCTGGAGAATACACAGTAGAGGAGAATGAGGTAGGTTGCAACACGTGTAGGTTGCAACACCAATTTTTTTCTAACAAGAAACCCTCTAGCGAGAGAAAAATTATAGGGTTAGAGTTGAGTCGTAGCCCCTTATCAGTGGAAAGCACTACGGTATGGGCACAATTCTGTCAATTTTATAAAAAGTGTATTTAGGACGAGCATATTCTTTATGTACTAATAACGACGCTTATTTTATTTGTATTAATTGTGTTTCAGAGTATTTAAAGGAGTTCTGTTAATAAATGATATGCTAATAACTTAATAAGTATTAAAAAGTTCTTCGAAAAGTTAAGTGGTTCAACGTGTCCAAACACTGATGCAAAATGCCCCGAACGTGGGGCACATTACAAAACGCGCATAGATTATTGTTTTCCTTTATAACTCCGTTAATTTTTTTAATGACTTTAATTTTGTTCCACAGTTTTATTCCGAATACGTTAAGTTATATTACATAACTCTTGAAAACTAATTCTCATTTTTAGTAAAATAGGGAAAAAATGAAACATATTTGTTGCAATCTACCCCGGTCTCCCCTATAATTATTTGTATACAATATTTATAATGTATTTTACCTGAATGATGTTATTCATTTGAACCATGATATTTTGGAGAAGCGTAATCTCGTCTTCGATTCCAATAAGGATCTTGTATTTCAGCTTTTCCCTCAAAAATTCTAACCTACAGATCTCTGCATTATCGACTTCCTTACTGTAACATTATACCGACATCTACAGTGAATCATTAAAAATACATGGCGGATACGTGATCACATGATCATCATGGAATCCCGCAATACCATTCTCGCTGCGAAGGAAATATGGAAATATTAGAGCCGTTTCACACTCAGATTCCAGAATCGCATTCTGGAATCCAATTCAGTGAATGCCAGAAGAATTTGTTGCGTATTCCACTGAGATTCTGGAATCTCATTCCGGAATCCGATTTAGTAAATAACAGAAGAATTTGTTGCGCATTCTAGAATTATATTTTAGTTCTTTTTCTAAACAAAAAATGGCCTTCCAAAAAGTTTACAAACATCGATGCTACACTCCTGAATTCAAAATTTGAGACAAAGAATCGCAATGGATTGTACTGTATGCTATTTCCCGATCTCTGTCGCGATGATAAGAAATTTGTCAACTTGCGAAATAAAATCTTCAGTATTGATTTCGTCAACTATTTTCTTGATACTCATTTTTCCAAAAAAAAAAGTGGCCTTCCAAAAAGTATACAAATAACCGATGCTATGCTCCTGAATTCAAAATTTGAGGTAAATATTCTTTATCCCAATGTGAAAAGATGCATGCTCGACAAGGGTCCGCTTCTAGAATCGGATTCCGGAATGCGATTCCAGAATCTCAGTGTGAAACGGCTCATATAAGCACATGGTTTTCAAAGAGAAGAGCAGCGAGTGACTGAATCTGTCTGCGATTCCCGACTAGAAAGGAAATTCTTCCGCGATTCGTCCGCCGACGGAATCCGACCGAAATTCTCCAGAATCCCAATGTGAAAAGATTTCGTTAAGATGCATGCTCGACAAGGATCCGCTTCTAGAATCAGATTCCGGAATGCGATTCCGGAATCTGAGTGTGAAACGGCTCTTATGCGTTAACGGTAACATACCTTTCAACGAGACGAAATTGTTCGCATTGATTTTTTAAGCCATTGAGCGGTTTCTCAGCACTTTCACACAATTCTGTCCACCTTTCGTTCAGCTTCTCAAAAGTCGAGAAGTACATAACTAAGCCTTTGTGCAATTGCTTCTCCATGACTCACGTGGGGCTCGTAAAATTTGTAGGTTATGTTTTCGGATAGTGCACATCTCATCATCCATCATCTGGATGATCTGGATATAACGACAGCTTCATATAACGTCATGAACGTCACGTGACCGAGCTACGAATCCGATTACCCGCACCGTAAATAAATTTCCCAAAAGTTTAAAAACCGGACTGTCAAAGACTTCATGAAAATCTCCTAAGTTACTCGTTGTGTAGAAACACTTAAATTTTAAGTTCTAAAAATTGCTTAAAATTATTCACAAATTTACGATTCTGTACCCCGATAGCAAATGGCGCCAGTGACTGCACACTGCTTTCACGCGGTGCATGCACTGGGGTGTCCATCTGTCTGTCCACCGTGAAGCCACACTGCAGTCACGCAGTGTAAGCACGGTGGAAAAAGTAGAATTTTGCAAAAAGGGGGCGATAAAGTAGGATTTCCCGCCTGCCTTATCCGCCTACCCCGATACCCCGATAGCCGCAATTAAGCGTGACTTTCACCCGAGCGTCACGCGGTGGCAGCACGTCTTGTTGGCACGGGAACCTCACTGTGCCGCCACCGCGTGATTGTCACCGAGTGACGTTACTCATACGTTACTGGGATGCCACGGAGTGACTGTCACTGGGTGACGTTACTGTGACGCCACTGTGACTTAATCTTTGAAAAAATCCAAATTGTTCAATAAAAATTAAAAATTATTATATTAGGTGTTGGAATTAATTCGTAGCGTTTTTTTAATGAAAAAATATCATGCCCAAACTTTTAAGACGTTTTCCTACTGGTGATAAGTCAACTCCCAACTTGGTTGTACATAACCTTTTTTCAAATCATAAATAACATTTTATAATTTATTGAATATATCAAAATTTATGCCGAATAAAGTGTTCTTGCGGGGAGTTTTGCTTCATTGTTTTAATATGAACAAAAGTACAGCTAAAGCTCATCGTATTTAGTGGAAGTGTACATGCTCTAGCTGCGAGCAAACGCGTCGGAAGTGGTTTGCACGTTTTAAAGCTGGTGATTTCGATTTGGACGACAAGGAGCCGAATAAATTTGAAGATAATGATTTGGAGGTATTAGTCCATCAAGACTCATGTCAAACACACTTATATGTATAAAGAATTCTTACAATTAATTGTGATGTTTACGATATTACATTACTGTCGGTAACAACGAAATACTGTACTACCTGCATGCCATTTATTGTTAAGATCGACGCTACAAATTAATTCCAACACCTAATAATACAAAAATTCCATCGTGAACTTAACCCATTATAAAGCCCAAATTAATTTCTGGTGGATTTTCTTTACAAAAATTGCATGATTTGTTACTCAGAGGTTATGAGAAAAAAATTCCAAATGGCCGTCCTATACATATGACGCTGGGCGCTAATGGGTTAACTTTACCATGATTCTTGACGAATATTCTACTATAAATAGTGAATGAATAATTATCATAATCGCTACTGTTTTGAAAAAGAACATATCAAATTATTTTAAAAAATTTAACGAGAACCTTCGAGAGCAGTCACTGTCGTGTCCGGCTTCTATATATGACTGGAGTTGACCAACATCTCTCGAAGAGTCGGTGGCGTAATGCGAAAACGTTTCCCAGTCTCGAGGCATCTGGCATAGGATATCCTAAAGATCGCAGGTTCAAATCCCGGTGGGGCACGGAAAAAAAAAAGAAGCAACACCTCTAGGCGGGTAAACCGTATGTCCTACTCTGTACCGTACCCCAATAGCCAAGTTTCGTCACTACGAGCGCACTGTGCCGTCACGCGGTGGAGTTAGGAAACATCACAGTGACCTTATCGTGCGTGCCCCCACGGACGTCACAGTGGCGACACGGAGTGGCAACGGCGAGTGAGGTTACTGTGACTGCACAGCGATCGTCACTACTACAACAGCACTGTGCAGTCACGCGGTGCGCTTTCAAAATAATTGTCGGTATGAAGATTTGCAAAAAGGGAACGCACACAGTGACTTTACCCGCCTAGAGGTGTCGCTTCTTTCTTTTTTTTTTCCGTGCCCCACCGGGATTTGAACCTGCGATCCTTGGGATGTCCTATGCCAGATGCCTCGAGACTGGGAAACGTTTTCGCATTACGCCACCGACTCTTCGAGAGATGTTGGTCAACTCCAGTCATATATAGAAACCGGACATGACAGTGACTGCTCTCGAAGGTTCTCGTTAAATTTTTTAAAATAATTTGATATGTTCTTTTTCAAAACAGTAGCGATTATGATAATTATTCATTCACTGTTTATAGTAGAATATTCGTCAAGAATCATGTTAAAGTTAACCCATTAGCGCCCAGCGTCTTATGTAGAGGACGGCCATTTGGAATTTTTATCTCATAACCTCTGAGTAACAAATCATGCAATTTTCGTAAAGAAAATCCACCAGAAATTAATTTGGGCTTTAATGGGTTAAGTTCACGATGGAATTTTTGTATTATTAGGTGTTGGAATTAATTTGTAGCGTCGATCTTAACACTAAATGGCACGCAGGTAGTACAGTATTTCGTTGTTACCGACAGTAATGTAATATCGTAAACATCACAATTTAATTGTAAGAATTCTTTATACATAAGTGTGACATGACATCATTATCTTCAAATTTATTCGGCTCCTTGTCATCCAAGTCGAAATCACCAGCTTTAAAACGTGCAAACCACTTCCGACGCGTTTGCTCGCAGCTAGAGCATGTAGGTACACTTCCACTAAATACGTAGCTGCACTTTTGTTCATATTAAAATAATGAAGCAAAACTCCCCGCAAGAACACTTTATTCGGCACAAATTTTGATATATTCAATAAATTATTATAAAATGTTGTTATTTATGATTTGAAAAAAGGTTATGTACCAACCAAGTTGGGAGTTGACTTATCACCAGTAGGAAAACGTCTTAAAAGTTTGGGCATGATTATATTTTTTCATTAAGAAACGCTACGAATTAATTCCAACACCTAATATATAATTTTTAATTTTTATTGAACAATTTGGATTTTTTAAAAGATTAAGTCACAGTGGCGTCACAGTTACGTCACCCAGTGACAATCACTCCGTGGCATCCCAGTAACGTATGAGTAACGTCACTCGGTGACAATCACGCGGTGGCGGCACAGTGAAGCTCCCGTGCCAACACGGCGTGCTGCCACCGCGTGACGCTCGGGTGAAAGTCACGCTTGGCTATCGGGGTATGTATCATTCCGAATTAAACAAGCAGAGATACCGACATTGTCGAAACTTTACCGACGGTCAAGAATTTTATAGTTAGAGTTGGTTTGAGAAGAGTGCGCTGTGTGTGCTGCGTGAGAGCGATCAAAAGTGTCAAACGTCTGATTTCCCGATAGCTGTTAATACAAGAGATCGAAGTGTTTCGTCTATTATTCAATACTTCGATTTTCCGAATTGACAGCTATCGGGAAATCAGACGTTTGACACTTTTCGCTCTCACGCAGCACACACAGCGCACTCTTCTCAAGCCAACTCTAACTATAAAATTCTTGACCGTCGGTAAAGTTTCGGCAATGTCGGTATATTTGCTTATTTAATTCGGGATGATACATACCGTATGTCCGTCTCTGTACTGGCCAGTTTGAAAGTTACCTTCGGATAGGCTTGGTCGGTAATCGAGACACATTTACCGTAATTATAATTATTTTCGTAATTTCCATTATTCGCAAATTCTCAATGTCGAAGTTAGACGCCTCGATCTCCCGAATTGACATCAACTCTAACTGACAACTCGACTTCTACCGTATTAAATGACTCGAGTACCGACCAAGCCTATCCGAAGGTAACTTTCAAACTGGCCAGTACAGAGACGGACATACGGTACGGTACGGGCCAGTTTGAATTTACCTTCGGGGAAGGTTGGTCGGTACTTGAGTGATTTAATACCGGTAGAAGTCGAGTCGGTAGTTAGAGTTGGTGTCAATCGGGAGATCGAAGGGTCTAACCTCGAAATTATGGATTTTAATGGAATTGAAATTACTCACCATTATTCACAAATTCATAATTTCGAGGTTAGACGCTTCGATCTCCCGAATTGGCACCAACTCTAACTACCGACTCGACTTCTACCGGTATTAAATCACTCGAATACCGACCAAGCCTCCCCGAAGGTAACTTCAAACTAGCCCGTACAGAGTGGGACATACGGAAGTCACTGTGTGCGTTCCCTTTTTGCAAATCTATATACCGACAATTATTTTGAAAGCGCACCGCGTGACTCCACAGTGCTGTTGTAGTGACGATCGCTGTGCAGTTACAGTAACCTCACTCGCCGTTGCCACTCCGTGTCGCCACCGTCGCCACTGTGACGTCCGCGGGGGCACGCACGATAAGGTCACTGTGATGTTTCCTAAATCCACCGCGTGACGGCACAGTGCGCTCGTACCGTACCGTATGTACACCCGCGTGCACGGATTCTAAGCGTAGCGAATTTGAAGAGGAACTTAAGCAGAGTCGCGTATAGATGCTCTGTACGGGAGACCCGGGAGACTAATCGCCAGGTAAAGCAACGCCCGTCAAATACGACGTTGACAGGTTACGGGGTTATGGAATGGTGAGGTTAAGTTTTATCAATTCGATGTATAAAAATAAATTTTCATGAAAAGTAATAGTGTAAAGTAGTGGCGACTAAACTGAAAGAAAATTAAATTAATTTTACTTGAGCGAAGTGTCGATAAGTGTAAAGTAAAATGAAATATTTATTTAAACTCCGAAAGAGTGTAAGTATAACCATTATAATTAATTAAAGTAATAAATAAATTTTATTGTTTGTGTGCGCAGATATTATATCTCTTTATTTATTAAATCATTATCATAACGCGCGTGCGTGCCAGGGATATGGAATATATAAAAGTTTATTTATTTCAACTATCCAAGATTTACTGAAAAGCTTTGATGTAAACCAAACCCTGTCATGTAAATTGTGTCCATATAATAGCTTCATCTTCTTCTGGCGCGCGCGCGCGTTGTGATTCTATAAGGCTCATTATTACAGCACTCATCCTGTAGAGGCTCGTCTTGTTTGATCCGTCTCATCCTACGTTGTTACACCATGAGTAGTGCAATTCAAGATTTCTGCTATCTCCGCAGTTCGCACACCATTTTCCAACATCCTTCGAGATCTTCCTAAATTTTCAACCGACGATTAAATTTTATTATTAATGGAATGTTTTTATCGGAGTATATTGAATATTGTATACCGTATGTCCAATGGCTAGTCGAGCAGGTGCAGCGACCTGAATTTTCCTGAAACTTGACTTCGGCAGTGTTTTAGTTAAAGGTGGCTTTGGAAGATGGCGCGCATACGAGCGAAACGTTTGAAATATCTAATTTCCCGATAGGTAAAAGCGGGAGGTAGATAAATGCGGGAGATCGAAGTGTAACCTCAAAATTGTGAATGTTGGAATAATGGTGAGTAATTGTTTGAAACGATAAGACATAATAATTCGGATTTTTTTTCGATGTTCAACTAAATAACACGACTGATACCTAATTGCAGAGAGAAGCGACTGGCAGTCGTGGAGGAAGGGACTACCGTCAACGTGATCCTCGTCAGAGTGGTCGAGCTCTGCCTCGGCGACGAAAGGTGCAATTAAAATGAAATGAAAGCCTGAGTCAAGGTGAAAATTGGAAGGCGTGGAAAGAAAACGCGGCAGAGTCGCCAACAGAAGGAGTGAGTGAAGTGCGAAAGAAAAGTGCAGTGGCGCCGAAAAACGTCGCATGTAGAAGACAGTGACGAACAGCAGCAGCAGCTGGTCGACACTGCTCAACTCCGCACCAGCTCCTGAATGATATCTCGCCGATCGCGATACGCGGCAGCTCCTGTGGACAACGATTCCAGACACTCGAGTCGTAGTCGCAGCAAGGACAGCAGCAGCAGCAGCGTCGACGGCAGGGCCACCGTTGGAAAGCGAAGGCAATCCAAGACCGACTCGGATAGCTGTAAGAGAAAGACACATCGGCGGAAACATAAAATATCGAAGCAAGACTTGCAATGAGAGTGTGGTAAGAGGAAGAAGAAAAATGACAGAGACAAGGCGACGAGACGGAGGAGGAAGTCGTCACCACGAAGGGTTCCTGAAACGGTAGCAGTACTAGCACCGTGCGAACAGTTCCAGAGAACAGGCCGTCTACACCCAGTCGTAAATCATGCCGAATTCCTGTGACACCCGACAGCGGCATCACGTCAGGAGTGTGAACGGTGGAGAAGAACGGGAGCCTCACTGAAAAAGGAAGAAGCAGTGTTGGCGGTGGTAGTGACAGCTAAGGAACCCTTCGTGGTGACGATTTCCTCCTCCGTCTCGTCGCCTTGTCTCTGTCATTTTTCTTCTTCCTCTTACCACACTCTCATTGCAAGTCTTGCTTCGATATTTTATGTTTCCGCCGATGTGTCTTTCTCTTACAGCTATCCGAGTCGGTCTTGGATTGCCTTCGCTTTCCAACGGTGGCCCTGCCGTCGACGCTGCTGCTGCTGCTGTCCTTGCTGCGACTACGACTCGAGTGTCTGGAATCGTTGTCCACAGGAGCTGCCGCGTATCGCGATCGGCGAGATATCATTCAGGAGCTGGTGCGGAGTTGAGCAGTGTCGACCAGCTGCTGCTGCTGTTCGTCACTGTCTTCTACATGCGACGTTTTTCGGCGCCACTGCACTTTTCTTTCGCACTTCACTCACTCCTTCTGTTGGCGACTCTGCCGCGTTTTCTTTCCACGCCTTCCAATTTTCACCTTGACTCAGGCTTTCATTTCATTTTAATTGCACCTTTCGTCGCCGAGGCAGAGCTCGACCACTCTGACGAGGATCACGTTGACGGTAGTCCCTTCCTCCACGACTGCCAGTCGCTTCTCTCTGCAATTAGGTATCAGTCGTGTTATTTAGTTGAACATCGAAAAAAACCCGAATTATTATGTCTTATAGTTTCAAACAATTACTCACCATTATTCCAGCATTCACAATTTTGAGGTTACACTTCGATCTCCCGCATTTATCTACCTCCCGCTTTTACCTATCGGGAAATTAGATATTTCAAACGTTTCGCTCGTATGCGCGCCATCTTCCAAAGCCACCTTTAACTAAAACACTGCCGAAGTCAAGTTTCAGGAAAATTCAGGTCGCTGCACCTGCTCGACTAGCCATTGGACATACGGTATATTTACAATTATATATATTATTTTATATTTTTTTTAATAAATAGCGATGTTTTAGAGGTCTAAGAGTTTTTCAATAAATTAATCTATGTTTTTAAAAACATCTGTTAACTTATTATAATATATATACCGTATGTCCAATGGCTAGTCGAGCAGGTGCAGCGACCTGAATTTTTCTGAAATTTGACTTCGGCAGTATTTTAGTTAGAGTTGGCTTTGGAAGATGGCGCTACGTACGAGCGAAATATTTGAAATGGTAAAAGCGGGAGGTAGATAAATGCGGGAGAAGTGAAGTGTAACCTCAAAACTGTGAATGTTGGAATAATGGTGAGTAATTGTTTGAAACGATAAGACATAATAATTCGGGTTTCTTTTCGATGTTCAACCAAATAACACGACTGATATTTAATTGCAGAGAGAAACTGATGCGACTGGCAGTCGTGGAGGAAGGGGCTACCGTCAACGTGGTCCTCGCCAGAGTGGTCGAGCTCTGCCTCGTCGACGAAAGGTGCAATTGAAATGAAATTAAAGTCTGAGTCAAGGTGAAAATTGGAAGACATGGAAAGAAAACGCGGCAGAGTCGCCGACAGAAGGAGTGAGTAAAGTGCGAAAGAAAAGTGCAGTGACGCCGAAAAATCATGTGGAAGACAGTGACGAACAGCAGCAGCAGCTGGTCGCCCTGGCGAAAATGAAGCGTGTAATTGAAGTGTGCACGAAGTGTTCAGGGAATGTTAGAATACTTCAATGATCCAATCTACACTCCCTGGCACGAAATTGTACACTTAATGCACGCTTCCTATTTTAGGGTTCTTGCACGCTTCGTAACGGTAAACCCGGACGAAAATAAAGCGTGCAAGTAGCGTACACGAAGTGTGCAATCTATGTTTAGTACACTCGCTGCTAGTGTCATGTACACTTCGTGCACGCTTCCCTGCACGCTTCATTTTCGTGTTCCGCGAGCGTTCAAAAAGTGTGCAATCTATGTTTAGTACACTCGCTGCTAGTGTCATGTACACTTCGTGCACGCTTACCTGCACGCTTCATTTTCGTGTTCCGCCGAGCCTTCAGGCGAGCTCGCAGGGAGTCTTCTTATTAACGATTTCAATAGATATATTTTCTGTTGCAAGAAAGTTGATGAAAGATAAATAAAATTAACTGTCTATTTTAAGGAACTGAAAATTATATAAAACTGTCAGTTCCGAAATATGAAATTTATTCTGTTAATATCTTGTTTCTTTCAAAGAAGTAAATAGTTTAATGTTACATTACATTTTTAGTTACGTTAATGTTATAAACATAAAAAAAGTGATATATGAAATAAAACGTGGCTTTCAAAGTCAATAAAATATTTCTTTTTTAAACAGTTAATAAACATAACTTTTTTTATGTTTATAACATTAACGTAACTACAAATTCATTGGCGGTTCGTAGATTGTAGGATGTACGCTATTGGTCGGAGACGTAAGGACGTCGAATGATTGGTTCTGTCGATCGCCGGCAGACGTCATTCGTCGCGAGAGAAATTCCCTTGTGTGTAAGACGAGAAAGTATGGCGGGTGACGCGTATGCGTCTTTACAGAGTGGAATTTTTCGGAGTAATTGTATTTTTTGGAAATAAAACGTGGTTTTCAAAGTTAGAAAAATATTTCCATTCGCGAAACGATTTCCCTCGCGTTGATTTTGACCCTCGTACGCGCTTGCTAATAAAAAGTAGAAATCAGTTAAATTTGAGTAATGAAGGAAATTGGTTATAAACTCGTGATAAATGTAAAATAATTAACGAGTTGCAGAGACAAGTGAACCGATGTGGAAGATTACAGTGGCCAGGCATTTTTGAGTAGGGTAAGTGTTTCTATAAATCGAGAGGAATTTAAAAAGTATGAGTGAAATAACAAAAATAAATAGTTTTGAAGTAATTCAATTTGTTTATTATTTACAAAGGCAATATACTACAAAAATCATTCGTAGAATCAAAGAAAGTGCTGAATCCTTCGGAAATCACTTCGACTATATGAACGAAGCAAGACGACGCTAAACGAATGGATGACGGAAGAGTTCGACAATGTGCATCAGCCTCCACGAAAAAATGTGCCGAAGACGAAGGACGATTGGTATACCGCTGAAGAGCTAGAAATAAATGAAACGTAAGATATTATTGATACAGAAAAAGAATGTAGTGCAGGTATTTATTTACTAGTATGACTCACATTACAATCCGGTAACCAACATGATTGAATATTTCAGAAAGCATCGATAACCAGGACCATAGTGAATGACTTTATGTTTCGCAAGTGTGCCTGTGTACAGCAACCTGATCGGGTGCTTTGTACGAGTCCTGGGTTGGTGCTTCCCGCAGTAGTGTCAGATTGCTCCTGACTGAAATCCTCCCTCGTTTCACTCTGCCGTTGAACAACGAGCATCAACTCCCCGGAGGACACGAAAAACTATAACATCAGGAAGACTGTGAAAGGGTGGTAACGGTTAATTAAATTATCCAAAACGATATCATGAATGTAAGTAAATCCTTTTCATATCATGACATTTTGCTGAAAACTCACCGCTGCTTTACCTTTAAAGCAAGAGATGTAAAGACAAGAGATGTTCAAAATGATTCCCTTGCTCAGATAAGCAATAACCCAAGCGGTCGTAAAATGCAGACCACATTTTGGATCGCTTCCTGAGGGGTCTCCTCACAAATCTTTGTTATTTCCCAGTCGAGGTTCTCAATGATCAGGAGTGGGCGACGCTCGTTGAATAAGCTGCTCCTTCACATAGCTCCAGAAAAAATAATCCATCACCGTCAGGTCGGGCTATCTCAGCGGTCACGGAATTGGACCCCTTCTTCCTAATCAGCGGTCAGGGAATCGCTAGACTTGTATTATCGAGTGTGCGGGAGCACCGTCGTGTTGGAAATACACATCGGCTCCAATCTGTAAGTAACAGTAATTAAATGGCACATTTAATTCATAGATTTTTTAACTCAGTCATCATCGTACGATTTGCTTAATAATTTGAAACATCAAAGCGCGTAATATTACAAGAATGAAAATAAAAAAATAGTATTCGAATTTAGTTGTGCTTTGAAAGAGTCCTTTCTTTTCATTTTAAATAGTCAATGTTCAATAGCTTACCATGGGGCACTAATAACGTGACTGCATTCTAGTGATACTTACTTCTTGCAAGAAAACGAGCAACTGTATTACGAAATATCTCAGAAGATCGAAATATATCTGGCTGCTCAAATTTTTCCGAAAGACAATCGGCCCTATGATTCGGTTACCGATTATTCCAGCCCAGTCATTCACTTTAACGGGGTACTGGGTCGTCACATCACACAGTATCCTGGGATGTATCTATGTGTAAAGTTTCATACGTGCTACTACTTAGGAATTTGTTATTATAATGTATGAAACTTTTCGAATTTTATACCTCCTCAATCGATCAAAAGAACTATTGAATTGGTATAAAATTTGAAAAGGTCAATTTAAAAGAGACTATAGGTATTTAAATTTTGTTTCAGAGCCACTTATCAGCTAAACGAAGTAACGGGACATCTGGAGAAAGCATCGAAAGCAATTTTATCGCTTATTACCACGAAAGCCCGAAAATCGAAGGTTTCCAGCGAAATTTTTAAACGTAGCTAAAGGTAAAGGACAAGACGAAGTTTAATATTTGAATCAAAATGATTATTTAATGTTTATTTAATTTCATTGTTATTTATTTGTAGTTCACTATCGGAATTTGCTTTTAAAAACTGAGTACAAGGAACCCCACCTTAGCAACCGTATTAAACAAATGGGAGCATTTCTGTCAGATCGTGCTACTGACATGATAGGTCACAGCCCAGGTAGCACACTAACGTCGAAATGACGTTTTTTGAAGGTCAGTTCTGACGTCAGATGACGAAAAATATGACGTCATTTTAACGTCGCCAAGACGGCTTAATTGCACATCCACACGACGTCAGACAAATCACGTAATAATGACGTTCTACCGTACGTTGTGAAGACGAAAAAAATGACGGTTCTAAAAGGTTAGGTCTGACGTACACCCGGCGTCTTGGATTATGTCGCTGGTGACTTTTTTTTTAATGTTATTTTTAAACGTACTAACCAATGAACAATTAATTCTCATGCCCTCATTAGCTACGGTAGTGTCTACTCTCGTTAATAAAAGCATGAGAATTGATTAATCCATTGATTAGTACGTTTAAAAATAACATTTAAAAAAGTCACCAGCGACAGAATCCGAGACACCGAGTGTATATCTTTTCATCGTGAGCGGTCACCCATCCAGCTAGTGTCCGCACTTTTCGCTGCTTAACTTCGTTGATCGGTCGGTGTCCTCGAGTCCTCATCTGCTGCACGCTCCTGTGATTAAGAATATTATTACTATGTATTAGTGATCATATAAAGTTTGATGAATAAATGTATATTACTTTTCAATAAGAAAGAGCGTGAAAAAATAAGATTTTATAATTGTATTATTCTTTCCTCAACATTTTCCTAATTTATGATTGTCTTTTGATAAATATTCTTGCATAGACGCAAATTGATACTAATATCAATTTGCGTCTATGCAAGAAATAAATAATAAATAAATATAAATAAATAAATAATTATATGAATGTTTATTTATCCTACATTAATTGTCTTTCATTTACTTTAATAATCTGTGCTTTTTAATAAACAGTATAGTTTATAACTTGCTCAACATACTCTGGAGACTAAATGAAATAATTTATTGATTTAATAATTGAACAAATTACAATTTTTGTCCATTTATTCACAAATAAATTTTAAAGTCCCTATATATGCAGGAGACGGAAATTATTCTAAGTCTTGTTCGTCATTAAAAATGACGGAAAAGTTCCGTCAAAAAGACGTTGAATTTTGACGTCCAAGGTACGTCGTAAATATGACGTCCCTGCGACGTTAATATTACGACAACTGACGTCTGAAACCCTATACTGACCAAAAAATGACGTCTGAGACGTTATTCTAACGTCAGTGTGCTACCTGGGAGACGCGTGAAAGAATTCGAGTCAGCCAATTTAAAACAAGAATTGCAAGATCCAGAGTACGTACAATTAATATTAACAATTTTTAAATAAAATAACTTACCTATTCTATATGATATATTCTTCTCAAAATAATTTACGTGTAAAATTTCATACGTGCTACTACTTTGTAATTGTTATTATAATGTATGAAACTTTTCGAATCTTATACCTCCTCAATCGACCAAAAGAACGATTGAATTGATATAAAATTTGAAAAGGACAATTTAACAGAGACTATAGGTATTTAAATTTTGTTTCAGGAACACTTATCAGCTAAATGAAGCAACGGAACATTTGGAGGAAGCATCAGATATATTAATCAATCCTTACACCGGGGAATTAGAAAATGTTGTAATATAATTTTAAGCTGTTCCACGTTTTTTTTACAAATATATACTTATCAATTCTGTTTTAAAATGTGAATGTTATTCACATTTCAATGTTACCTCTATTATCATCCTACACTTACTTAAATACCGGTTCCCGCCTCGTAATTATTCTCTTATCTTGGAAAAAAAAGTTCTGTCCGATCTGCTTTCAATCTGCGAATTTTGAGGCGCGTAATTCTTTAAAAAAAATGAATTCTACCTATCGCCGATCTTAAATTTCGTAGATTGAAAACGGGCCGAACATATCGCTCGTTGAATGCAATAGTGGCACAAGTCAAAAAAAAAGAATTCTAGTGGTTACTAGAATTCATTATCAACAAAATATCAGAATTCATTTTTTTTTTTGACTTGTGCCACTATTGCATTCAGCAACCGATTTTCTTTATCTCTGGGTGCGTACTACACTTCATGTATGTACACTTCATGAACGTTTCTCGCGATTATAAATGCACGGCTTCGTGCACCGCCGTTGCACGCTTCGTGCATAGCCGTTGCACGCTTCCTCCACCGCCGTTGCACACTTCGTGCACATTCCATTAACACTCGCGCACACTCGATGCACAGCCGGTCTGCCGTACAGTGCACGCTTTCATGTACACCCGGGCTCACGGAATCTGTCGCTGGTGACTTTTTTTAAATGTTATTTTTAAACGTACTAACCAATGATTAATCAATCCTCGTGCTTTCATTAACGAGAGTAGACGTCACCGTAGCTAATGAGGGCATGAGAATTAATTGTTCACTGGTTAGTACGTTTAAAAATAAGGTTTAAAAAAAGTCACCAGCGACAGATTCCGTGAGCACGGGTGTACACTACCCCAACACCTCCGTACTAGAGGGCGCACACTTCGTGAACACTTCGTAAACAGTAGGTTCACACTTTACACTTTACACTTCAATGATCCAATTTACGCTTCCTGAGTGAAAAATGTACATTCCGTGAACGGTTCGTGAACGCTTCGTGAACGCTTTGATTTAGACCTTCCAGCACACTCGGTAAACGCTTTGTTTTCGCCAGGGTTCCTCCACGACTGCCAGTCGCATCAGTTTCTCTCTGCAATTAAATATCAGTCGTGTTATTTGGTTGAACATCGAAAAGAAACCCGAATTATTATGTCTTATCGTTTCAAACAATTACTCACCATTATTCCAACATTCACAATTTTGAGGTTACACTTCACTTCTCCCGCATTTATCTACCTCCCGCTTTTACCATTTCAAATATTTCGCTCGTACGTAGCGCCATCTTCCAAAGCCAACTCTAACTAAAATACTGCCGAAGTCAAATTTCAGAAAAATTCAGGTCGCTGCACCTGCTCGACTAGCCATTGGACATACGGTATATATTTTTTTTTTCACAATTATATATTTACATCCGAGCAATCAGTAAATTTATACAAATAATTTACTCCGAATTTCCTATTTGTTTGAATTTTATCATGTCAGTAAACTATTCGCTTCTCTCAAGATCAGATTCTAGCGCTCGGTTAATTCACAGAAATAAATTATCCCAGATAGAAAAGTATCCTCCAGAATTGCGGTACAATGCCACGGTAGATATACCACATTCTACCGGCACGACGTGCTTCGACAAGGTCTGCATCAACTTTGGCGGTATATTGGTGGCACTGATTAATCCTGTGGCAGACTTTTTCCCATTATTATACAGGGTGTTCGGAAAAAACACCGACACAGAAATAGGGGTGATAGGTTACGTCATTACAAGTATTTTGATATAAGGGACCTATACCCGCAAGCGCGCCCCCTTCTGGAGATATCAACTTTTCAAGTTTATAACGACCGAGGTTGATCAAAGTAGAATAATAAGAAACGTATCAAGATGGTAACGAATATTTAATTTTACGAGATACAAAAACAATGTACTACAGCAAATGCTCAACATGACGGCCACCCATGTCCATGCAACATCGGAAACGATTCTGGATAGATGTGCCACTGCGCAAACTGCTTGCGGAAAGGATAACCGCTTGGCTCAAGTCCTTGTACTTTTCGAAGATGATGCGGATACAAGGAGTTTTCATTTGTTTTTCAATTGTACGGGTAGACAAAAAACTCAATATTATTCTACTTTGATCAACCTCGGTCGTTATAAACTTGAAAAGTTGATATCTCCAGAAGGGGGCGCTTGCGGGTATAGGTCCCTTATATCAAAATACTTGTAATGACGTAACCTATCACCCCTATTTCTGTGTCGGTGTTTTTTCCGAACACCCTGTATATATACGGTAGTATACCTGCACAGCGTGCTGGTATTATACCGTCTTCCTGTACTGACAGTATACCTGCATTTTTTTTTACCTCCAATATATATGCCAGAATTGAAAATCTCGCAACTTTGTGGTACAATGTCACGACAGAAATATCAGGTTCTACCGGCACGACGTGCTTCGACAAGGTCTGCATCAACTTTGGCGGTATATTGGCGGCACTGCACTAATCCTCCGGCACGCGCTTTTCTATCTGGGATCTTAATGAATGAACAATCGACGCCGATCGATCATACACTTCTTACTAGGATAGATTCAAAGTATTCAGATAACTTATAGAAATAATCAACCTCGAGCTCCACGTTGAATTTCCTGCAAAAGTTTAAAAGTTTACCCCAAATGTAATTTAGATATTAAGATAAGTTAAATAAATTAACCTGCTGATGAAAGGCTGCAAGAAAGATTTGTTTGGGAGATAGAAAGGAGTAGCAATGTATCGACTTAGCGTTATGATAATAATTTAATAAATAAAGAGATATAATATCTGCGCACAAACAATAAAATTTATTTATTACTTTAATTAATTACAATGGTTATATTTACACTCTTTCGGAGTTTAAATAAATATTTCATTTTACTTTACACTATCGACACTTCGCTCAAGTAAAATTAATTTAATTTTCTTTCAGTTTAGTCGCCACTACTTAACACTACTACTTTTTATGAAAATTTATTTTTATACATCGAATTGATAAAACTTAACCTCACCATTCCATAACCCCGTAACCTGTCAACGTCGTATTTGATGGGCGTTGCTTTACCCGGCGATTAGTCTCCCGTACCGAGCATCTATACGCGATTCTGCTTAAGTTCCTCTTCAAATTCGCTACCCCGATAGCCAAGCTTGACTTTCACCCAAAAGTCACGCGGTGGCGTCACTGAGTGACGTTACTCTGATGCCACGGTGAGGATCCGGAGTGCGAGTTTTTGCCAGAACGGAATACTTGATCCTGATTGGTCTATTCGCTGACGCCGTACGGAATTTTTATTCGCGTCGGACACCGCTGTATGGTGGCGTTTCGTTCTTCCTAAGATGGCCGTCGTTGCGGACCGAATGTCAAGATAACCACGTAACATAAACAAAGTATTTGTTAATACCTAAAAGTAGTTTTAAAAGTGCAAGTGCAATAAACCCAATTCATAAGTGATGAATATCGATATCGAAGATATCTTGTCAGTTCTAGGAGAGTCAAAAATGCCGCTAGTGGAAGGAGAAGCGGTATTGAAAAAGCAGTTTGTATTTTCCTGCTGAATCAAAAAGAGAAACCAAAATACAGTGAAAATCGTCGCTTCTTGCGTACAATCGTCACATGTAACAAGTGCTCCTCACGAAGTTGAAGTGAACATCTTACTAGTAAACAACAATAAAGAAGTAACGTGCAAGTGCAGCTGGGCCAGAGGTAGACGCAAACATGTTTTTGCAACGCTTCTGTACATAAATCAGTACGGCAAATAGTTCCATGTGACGATTGTACGCAAGAAGCGATGATTTTCACTGCATTTTGGTTTCTCTTTTTGATTCCGCAGGAAAATACAAACCTGCTTTCAATACCGCTTCTCCTTCCACTAGCGGAATTTTTGACTCCTAGAATTGATAAGATATCTTCGATACCGATATTCATCACTTATGAATTGGGTTTATTGCACTTGCACTTTTAAAACTACTTTTATTTATAAATTCTTTGTTTATGTTACGTGGTTATGTTGACATTTATTTTGAAAAAGAAAAATATCAAATTATATTTTACAAAATTTAATGAGAACCTTCGAGAGCAGTCACTAGGTTCGTTCCAACTAACACGAGGACTGGTTCTTAACTCGACGGAGTGTGCGCAGTCTGACCCAGCTGTTCCAACAAACACAGAACTAGTTCTGGAACGATTCCAATAGAGCGTTCCAACTGCGAACTGTAATAGAACTGGTTCTCGAACGGTAATTTCAGTCCCTAGTTCTGAGTTGGAACGATTTTCTAGCACATGCGTAGTAAGGCGCGAGACGCACTCTATTTGAATCGGTGAGTCCAAGAACAGTACAAATGCATAAAGATAGTTTCGAGAAAAAATGAAAAAACGTAATAACTTCACAATGAGTTAATGGCCATCATTTCAAGCTCTTGAAAACTGTAATGAGGGATGCTAAATACTTGGATTTTCTTATGACTGATAGGAATCGGTTCTTGACAATATATGGAGCTTAGAATTTTAAACATTTTGGCTACCTATCTTAACTCAAAACGCCATTTTTTGGACTTATACTGTTCTTGGATTCACCGATTCATTTCTATTCGGAGGCATTGAAGGATATTTTAAAATATGCTAAACTCTTGCTCTAACAAATATCGTTTACTGGCAAAGGTTTAAGTACTAGTACGGAGAAAAAACTGAAATGTTAATTCCGATGATAACGTTAAAAAGGGTCAAAGGAAATTTTTAGAAATTGCGGGAAAAACATGATGGATAACAGAAAACATTTTTTTATTTGGTAATATAATATGTACATGGTTCTATTATGTGTATATTATCCTATTCTTTATATAAAATACTGTACGACTTAAGCTATTATATCATAGTATTTTCATTCGCAATTTTTTTCAACTGCTGTTACATATAATGATTCTGAATAAAAGGAGATAATTTCCTTGAGAAATCCAGTTAACAAGCTGGTAAAATTAAATAGTATCATATAGAATACATCGTTGGGAATTATTAAAATTCTTCATTGTATGAAATGATTTCATCCTGACGTAAATTTTATACTTCATGTTCAGGCATTCGTCCTTCATTTTGAAGTGTTCGTTAAATCTGAAAGAAGCGTACCTATTATCAAAACGATTATCATCAAATGAAATATGAATATTATAAAATGAAAATATCCTGATTACAATCTGATAATAATTAAATAAACTTACTCCAGAAAATCGAAGTCGATATTTGAATGTTCACTCTGTATAAGCGCCCAGCAACCCCGGAAGAAATGAGATAAAGGAGGAAACTTAAACCTTGGTATAAAGTTTAGTAACAGTATCTTCGGATACATCTGTGGCTTCATTGTATACGTACGAAGATATATTCTAAGCCAAGCCCTTTGCAATGTTTCCTCCGGATACAGAGGAAAGTCAGGATTATCTATAACTGAAAAAAGAAATAAGAGATTTTGTATTACTTCTATGCTATAAAAATTATTAGTTTGTGGTAAATGGATAATTTGATTACCAGCAAATTCAATAAAATGATTGGATATGTCAAAAGCCTCAGTTAAAAGCAGTGTACTCATAGTCAATGAAAGTAACGCTATTTTCTTTTTCATTGTACAATACATTTCCCAGTAGAAGATCATTGTGAGCCTATACTGTAGGACTATCAAGTTCTGAAAGAGTTTCCTTTACACGTTCACTGCGGATCATGCGGCTCCTGCGTGAGGGTGTATGTATTTTAAAGCAGGAGCTGCGCGGTCCGCAGCGAATGTGTTAAGCATTGATGTTCCTTTTGAAGCACCACATAAGGTCGGATTAGCCATTTGAATCCTGAAACAGAAGAGTATTGGAATACTTTACACAATTAAAATTAGATATCAAGCATACTCCGATAGTTCACTTCGCGTCTTTTGCAGTATCCCTGAATCCCTTTGGCATGATCTAAACACATGATGATAAACACAACCCAGATCCAGAAAATGTATAATACAGGTGGACACGAGAATGCGACCCCTTCAATCATTTACGCCAATAAACTGAAAATGTAAAACACGAGTCAAGAATGTTTACAGTTGCATTCCGGGACGTTTGTAGGTTAGAGCAGCGCGAAGGTGATTATCCGTAACTTCTAAATGGTGTCTATTTGAAAAATAGCAATTGAAAGAAAGACTTACGTTTCAACAATTAGTTGAACTCACACATCCGCTTAGGATTACCCGTGATTTTCCACAAAATGTATACAAAAGGTGGAGAAGCCTCCCTGTCTGTTATGTCCGGTTTCTATATCATGACCGGAGTGAAGCAACATCGCGCTCGAAGAGTCGATGGCTCAATTGGTAGAATGCAAGCATTCCCAGTTTCGAAGCATCTCGTATCTTGAAGATCGCAGGTTGAAATCCCGGTAGGGTGTGAAAAAAAAAGCGACACTACTAGGCGGCGGCACTGCACGGGGACACAGTGAAAAACCTCGGTAAAGTTACTGCATGCAAAATCCTACTTTTTATCCTTTTGCAAAATCCTACTTTATCCTTTTGCAAAATCCTACTTTATCCACTTTGTACACTGCGTGATGCCACAGTGGTACCCCAGTGGGCACGCACCAAGACATCACTGTGATGTTTCTCAAAGTCACCGCGTGGTCCCACAGTGCTACCACTGTGAAGCCACCTGGCTATTGGGGTACGCTTAGAATCCGTGCACGTGGGTGTATCATGCCAAATTAACCCCGATAGCCAAGTTTTGTCACTACGAGCGCACTGTGCCGTCACGCGGTGGAGTTAGGAAACATCACAGTGACCTTATCGTGCGTGCCCCCGCGGACGTCACAGTGGTGACACGGAGTGGCAACGGCGAGTGAGGTTACTGTGACTGCACAGCGATCGTCACTACAACAGCACTGTGCCGTCACGCGGTGCGCTTTCAAAATAATTGTCGGTATGTAGATTTGCAAAAAGGGAACGCACACAGTGACTTTACCCGCCTAGAGGGGTCGCTTCTTTTTTTTTCCGTGCCCCACCGGGATTTGAACCTGCGATCTTTGGGATATCCTATGCCAGATGCCTCGAGACTGGGAAACGTTTTCGCATTACGCCACCGACTCTTCGAGAGATGTTGGTCAACTCCAGTCATATATAGAAACCGGACATGACAGTGACTGCTCTCGAAGGTTCTCGTTAAATTTTTTAAAATAATTTGATATGTTCTTTTGCAAAACAGTAGCGATTATGATAATTATTCATTCACTATTTATAGTAGAATATTCGTTAAGAATCATGTTAAAGTTAACCCATTAGCGCCCAGCGTCTTATGTATAGGGTGAACACACCGGTTGTCGGACACCTAAGCAGACGATATTTCTAGTTCTCGGACGTATCCCTTTCTTCCTCCCCCAATAGCAAAGCGTGCAGTTAAGCCGTAGTGCACGGTAGACGCACGCAGTGCTGACAGCCTGTGGCTCCACCGTGACTACACGATGCAGTTTCTTGGTGGAGTTGCACAGCGTGAGCGCACGGTGTCTGCACGGTGAATGATCTGGTGCTCTGGGCGGGAAGTCACAACGTTTGCACTCAGTACAACCACTGTGTTTGCACTTTTTTTGCACCACGTGCCCAAAACCTTGTGAAGCCACAGTGAATGCACGGTGCCTTCACTCATCGTTTATAATAAATTATTTGCAAATTTAACAAAAATATGGACTTATAGTGGTTAAAAATAATTTACAAATTAAACAAGTAATTTTATTTTTTTATCTTGACCACAATAGAGTCTCAAAATTTGTGAAAAGTCAATTAAATCATAAAAGTCGAGCACGTGGACTTCAGTTGCGTTCCAAACCTCAAAGTATTTGCAACTACGTAAGAGATGCGCAATTCCTTTTTTCAATAAGATTTTATGCAACTGTATAAGTAACACGTAAAAATTGTGTTCGTAGCCCAGATAGAAAAGTCTACCACAGGATTAGTGCAGTGCCGCCAATACATCGCCTGTCGCATATGCAACTACGTACATACTTAGATTAGATCTTAAGATTATATAGCGGTAAAATTCAAAATATTCTATACTAATTCTAGAATGCTCGGGAAAAAGAGTACAAGATAAAAAAGGGTATTGCTCAGAAAACACCTTTATTTGTTTATATTGAAACACAAACTGTTGAAAAAATGTATAAAATGAAAATAACACTTCTCATAAGAACCGTTAAATGCATGTAGCACACAAATATCTCTAGGAATCATATATCTCATATTGACTATTTTTTGACTTATAAGTACTCTTTTTCCCGGGTATCCTAGAATTTAGGGCTGCTATTCTATCGAGAAATAACGAGCGGATAAACGGAATTCGACACAATGATTCGTACCATTTATTAGTATCCCAGTCATAAATACTTCGCCAATTTATAGCTAATCTCGGGATTTGCAAAACGGCATATTTCGGCGAATGTAAGTCTTACAGTGAGTGCAGTGTTCAGTTTATTCGTTATCCATTCCCGCACCTTTGAAGCAGAGTGCTTTAGCGCTTCACGGGCGCGGACCCGCCATCTATAGACGACCTAGACCGGCTTGGTACGTAACACGCCAAAGTTGAGTTGAGCACGTCGTGTCGATAGAACCTAATATTCTTACCGTGGCATTCTACCGTAATTCTGAAGGATTCTTTTCTATCTGAGAGTAGTACCTGAGGGGGGGGGGGTATCTGAGGGGTAGTAGTATGTAAAACAGTTTTAAAAAAGGTACGAGTTTCTAAAAATATCACTAAATTAATTAATAAATCGTAGTAAATGTTGTACTACAGAGAAATTGAGGTTATGTGAAAAATTTAGTTGGCCATTTGTTTGTAAAATTTTATGTATTTATTATAATTGGTTTAAAAAATTTGTACTTTGGTTTGTCTTATGACATTATTGAATTCATTTTTTTTCTCATTCCCAATTGTACTTTTTTCTTTGTTAGGATCTTGACGAAACTCGGCATTTTAGTAGTGTTATCTTTGTCAATCGTACGAGGAAGCAGCATGTACGCACTCTCTCGCATCTAACCGTCGCGTCGCGCCCACTTCCTACGTTGCGTCCTATAGCAAATTTCCCTGTAGTACGCGCATCTTGGCTAGCTCCGATAAATTTCAAAGCCTTACAACCGTGACTCATGACCGATTTTTTGCAGGTAGGGTTATACCATCGTGTTTGCAATAAAATTATCTTTATTTTCATATATAGTTTAATTGGTAAGCAGATCGGTGCAAATTGCTCATATCAGCTCACCTGTTTATATAGTTTTAAGGGTAGTCTTGAGCATATTTTATTAGCCTACCCATACGCGATATGTTCATTGACGTATTATGTTTGATAAAAAATACTTTTCATCCGGTAAGCAGATCGGTGAAGAACGTCTCTAGTTCGGATCTTAGACTATATGGTCTAATTGAGGAGCAAGTTATTAAAACGCATTATGTCCTTTCGGAGTATTGAAATCAATACTCTCTGAAAGGACATAATGCGTTTTAATAACTAGCCCCTCAATTGATCGCGGACATACGGAATGAAAATTGAAGTTTAAAATGTGTGAAATTATTAACATTATCTCTCTGGTATTAGACAAACATTCAGATGACCCATTTTTTATTGTATTTATGTTTAATTGTGGAAAATGAATGAGAAAAATAGGTAAAGTACAGCAATTATATAGTTTGAAAATTGCGAATATTGTAAAAACCTTTAAGTATGTGTGTTCATGAAAATTCAATAAGACAAAGCTTTTGAAGAATTTTCATTTCTTTCGAAAATAGTCTCTTCGTAAATTCGCAATATATTATTATACTTGCAATTTTATTAACATTAAACTTTTGTATTTAACCTATTTCTCCCATTCATTAAAAAACTTGCTATGTACAAACCTTTATGGAGTAACCGACGCGCGTGTTTATTGTTTTATAAATAAAAGCAAACATAAATTTGAAATGCATTTTCAATTCATTTAGTCGATAATTTTAAAAAATTAAGTACCTTACCTAAAATAGTATACATTCGCAATAATGTCACCAATGTCGTCACAGTGCAAGCACTGTGCCGTCACCCCGTGCATTTTCTTTTCCTAAAGTTCACCCCATGTGCACTTGATCAAACACTGTGCTGTCACGGTGCCTGCACGAAGTGTCGGCACCGCGTGCAGGTACAGTACCTGCAGACTGGACATGCACCTTGGTCGCACCGCGCTAAATTTCAAGTGCACCGCGTGCAGTCACAGTGCAGCCACGGTGGCTCCACTGTGCTATATTGGGGATATCTATTTCATTCTCTATCCGACAACAGGTAGTGTCCGGCTAAAGGCCATCACACGTGAAAAAACGTAAGCAGTAACAGTAAGGATTGACCAATCAGAAAGCCTGTTTAAGCATAATTCCGTAAGAATAGTATTTCTGATTGGTCAATCCTTACTGTTACTGCTTACGTTTTTTCACGTGTGATGGCCTTAACCGGTGCTTTCACCCTAGGACGGCCATTTGGAATTTTTTTCTCATAACCTCTGAGTAACAAATCATGCAATTTTCGTAAAGAAAATCCACCAGAAATTAATTTGGGCTTTAATGGGTTAAGTTCACGATGGAATGTTTGTATTATTAGGTGTTGGAATTAATTTGTAGCGTCGATCTTAACAATAAATAGCACGCAGGTAGTACAGTATTTCGTTGTTACCGACAGTAATGTAATATCGTAAACATCACAATTTGATTATGTAAGAATTCTTTATACATAAGTGTTTGACATGAGTCTTGATGGACTAATGCCTCCAAATCATTATCTTCAAATTTATTCGGCTCCTTGTCATCCAAGTCGAAATCACCAGCTTTAAAACGTGCAAACCACTTCCGACGCGTTTGCTCGCAGCTAGAGCATGTACACTTCTACTAAATACGATGAGCTTTAGCTGTACTTTTGTTCATATTAAAACAATGAAGCAAAACTCCCCGCAAGAACACTTTATTCGGCACAAATTTTGATATATTCAATAAATTATAAAATGTTATTTATGATTTGAAAAAAGGTTATGTACAACCAAGTTGGGAGTTGACTTGTCACCAGTAGGAAAACGTCTTAAAAGTTTGGGCATGATAATATTTTTTCATTAAAAAAACGCTACGAATTAATTCCAACGCCTAATATAATGTTTAATTTTTATTGAACAATTTGGATTTTTTAAAAGATTAAGTGTCACAGTGGCGTCACAGTAACGTCACCCAGTGACAATCACTCCGTGGCATCCCAGTAACACTCGAGTGGCATCACTCGGTGACGTTACTCATACGTTACTGGGATGCCACGGAGTGATTGTCACTGGGTGACGTAACTGTGACGCCACTGTGACTTAATCTTTTAAAAAATCCAAATTGTTCAATAAAAATTAAAAATTATATATTAGGTGTTGGAATTAATTCGTAGCGTTTTTTAATGAAAAAATATGATCATGCCCAAACTTTTAAGACGTTTTCCTACTGGTGATAAGTCAACTCCCAACTTGGTTGGTACATAACCTTTTTTCAAACCATAAATAACAACATTTTATAATAATTTATTGAATATATCAAAATGTGTACCGAATAAAGTGTTCTTGCGGGGAGTTTTGCTTCATTATTTTAATATGAACAAAAGTGCAGCTACGTATTTAGGAGAAGTGTACATGCTCTAGCTGCGAGCAAACGCGTCGGAAGTGGTTTGCACGTTTTAAAGCTGGTGATTTCGACTTGGATGACAAGGAGCCGAATAAATTTGAAGATAATGATTTGGAGGCATTAGTCCATCAAGACTCATGTCAAACACTTATGTATAAAGAATTCTTACAATTAAATTGTGATGTTTACGATATTACATTACTGTCGGTAACAACGAAATACTGTACTACCTGCGTGCCATTTATTGTTAAGATCGACGCTACAAATTAATTCCAACACCTAATAATACAAAAATTCCATCGTAAACTTAACCCATTAAAGCCCAAATTAAAATTTCTGGTGGATTTTCTTTACGAAAATTGCATGATTTGTTACTCAGAGGTTATGAGAAAAAAATTCCAAATGGCCGTCCTATACATAAGACGCTTGGCGCTAATGGTTAACTTTAACATGATTCTTGACGAATATTCTACTATAAATAGTGAATGGATAATTATCATAATCGCTACTGTTTTGAAAAAGAACATATCAAATTATTTTAGAAAATTTAACGAGAACCTTCGAGAGCAGTCACTGTCATGTCCGGTTTCTATGTATATATGACTGGAGTCGACCAACATCTCTCGAAGAGTCGGTGGCGTAATGTGAAAACGTTTCCCAGTCTCGAGGCATCTGGCCTAGGATATTCCAAAGATCGCAGGTTCAAATCCCGGTGGGGCACGAAAAAAAAAAGAGAAGCGACACCTCTAGGCGGGTAAAGTCACTGTGTGCGTTCCCTTTTTGCAAAATCTACATACCGACAATTTTTTATTTTGAAAGCGCACCGCGTGACTGCACAGTGCTGTTGTAGTGACGATCGCTGTGCAGTCACAGTTACCTCACTCGCCGTTGCCACCCCGTGTCGCCACTGTCACGTCCGTGGGGGCACGCACGATAAGGTCACTGTGATGTTTCCTAACTCCACCGCGTGACGGCACAGTGCGCTCGTAGTGACAAAACTTGGCTATCGGGGTCCCGAATTGACACCAACTCTACCGTATGTATCATCCCGAATTAAACAAGCAGAGATACCGACATTGTCGAAACTTTACCGACGGTCAAGAATTTTATAGTTAGAGTTGGCTTGAGAGGAGTGCGCTGTGTGTGCTGCGTGAGAGCGAAAAGTGTCAAACGTCTGATTTCCCAATAGCTGTTAATTCAAGAGATCGAAGTGTTTCGTCTATTATTCAATACTTCGATTTTCCGAATTGACAGCTATCGGGAAATCAGACGTTTGACACTTTTCGCTCTCACGCAGCACACACAGCGCACTCTTCTCAAGCCAACTCTAACTATAAAATTCTGTACCGTCGGTAAAGTTTCGGCAATGTCGGTATATCTGCTTGTTTAATTCGGGATGATACATACGGTAGGTAACTACCGACTCGACTTCTACCGGTACCCCGATAGCAAAGTGGCGCCACCGTGACTGCACACTACTTTCACGCGGTGCATTCGAGTGCATGCACTGGGGTGTCCATCTGGACGTCCAGCGTGAAGCCACACTGCAGTCACGCAGTGTAAGTACGATGGTAAAAGTAGAATTTTGCAAAAAGGGGGCGATAAAGTAGGATTTCCCGCCTGCCTTATCCGCCTACTAGAGTGTCGGTTTTTTTTTCTCAAAACCGACCCAGCCAGGACTCGAACCTGCGATCTTTAGAAGACTGGGAACGCTTCTCGCATTCTACCAATTGCGCCATCGACTCTTTGTGGTGGAAGTCGACTAAGAGAGTTATACATATAATATCAATACCTGAAAGCAACTACTGTGACTAGTGAGATAAACCTGAAAGCCGATTTCGAGCTATGTCAAACGTAAGCTAAAACCGGCCTTTATACAATGCAACACTGAGATATCTCAGTGTTGCATTGTGTAAAGGCCGGTTTATATATATCTCATTAAATTTTTAAAAATAGTTTGATACTTTCTTTTTCAAAACAGTAGCGATTATGATAATTAATCATTCATTATTTATGGAATAATTCAGTACAATTTGCACTGTTTGAAAAATCATTATAATATCAATTTTGTTATTTTCTAACCTAACACATTCGCTGCCATTTTTAGATTGATTGCATCACGCTCAGTGCCGGTAACAGACTGAATAATGTAATATGCACGACAATGTGTCTCCGATCGGAGCCGGCGGCACAGGCGCAAAGTGTCAACTGGCTCCAATCGGAGCCGGTGGCAGCGAACGTGTTAAAAATTTTATGAAGACAATGAATTTACCGACATTCATGGTCGGTAAATTTACGAAGTGTGCACGTCGAAAAGGCACCGTGACTGCACTGAGTGTAACCACTGTGTCTTTACGCTGTGAACCACTCAGTATGTTCACTGTGTAGCCACGGTGCTTTTAGTTTGTGTACGCCACGCGATCATGCCACGGTGAGCCCACAGTGGTGCCACTACGTGGCAGCACTGCGTGCGGCTAGCGTGTAAATCGTGTAAATCCACGCTTTTTGCTGTCGGGGGTATTAAATGTTTCGATTACCGACCAAGCCTCCCTGAAGATACCTTTCAAACTGGCCCGTACAGAGTGGGACATACAGTATTTGCTTGTTTAATTTGGGATGATACATACGGTACATATCGTATGTCCCACTCTGTACGGGCCAGTTTGAAAGTTACCTTCAGGGAGGCTTGGTCGGTAATCGAAACATTTAATACCGGTAGAAGTCGAGTCGGTAGTTAGAGTTGGTGTCATTTCGGGAGATCGAAGCATCTGACCTCGAAATTATGAATTTGTGAATAATGGTGAGTAATTTCCATTATTCACAAATTCATAATTTCGAAGTTAGACGCTTCGATCACCCGAATTGACACCAACTCTAACTACCGACTCGACTTCTACCGGTATTAAATGACTCAAGTACCGACCAAGCCTCCCCGAAGGTAACTTCAAACTGGCCCGTACAGAGTGGAACATACGGTACGGTATAAAATTCTTAACCGTCGGTAAAGTTTCGGCAATGTCGGTATATCTGCTTGTTTAATTTGGGATGATACATACGATAGTGAGATAAACCTGAAAGCCGATTTCGAGCTACCGTATGTCCGAGCCCAAACCGCTCAAGCGCCGATACCTATGGCCGATAACTTGAAATTTGTTTTCGGCAGTGTTTGCCGACGGTTGAAAATTTGATAGTTAGAGATGGCTTGAGAAGAGTGCGCTATGTGTACTGCGTGAGAGCAAAAAGTGTCAAAGGTCTGATTTCTCGATAGCTGTCAATTCGAGAGATCGAAGTATTGAATAATAGACGAAACACTTTGATCTCCCGAATTGACAGCTATCGGGAAATCAGACATTTGACACTTTTCGCTCTCACGCAGTACACACAGCGCACTCTTCTCAAGCCATCTCTAACTATCAAATTTTCAACCGTCGGCAAACACTGCCGAAAACAAATTTCAAGTTATCGGCCATATGTATCGGCGCTTGAGCGGTTTGGGCTCGGACATGCGGTATGTCAAACGTAAGCTAAAACCGGCCTTTATACCTACAGCATGTCTGACGGCAAGCGCAACACCACTTCGGCAGTTGTTACCGACGGTGGTCGAATCTTGCATTATTTATGGTAGATCCAATGCAATGTTCGACCACCGTCGGTAAAAACAGCCGAGGTGGTGTTGCGCTTGCCGTCAGACATACGGTACAATGCAATACTGAGATATCTCAGTGTTGCATTGTATAAAGGCCAGTTTATTTATATCTCATTAAATTTTTAAAAATAGTTTGATACTTTCTTTTTCAAAACAGTAGCGATTATGATAATTAATCATTCATTATTTATGAAATAATTCAGTACAATTTGCACTGTTTGAAACATCATTATAATATCAATTTTGTTATTTTCTAATTTAACACATTCGCTGCCATTTTTACGTGGCAGCACTGCGTGCGGCTAGCGTGTAAATCCACGCTTTGCTATCGGGGGTGTCTTCACGCCGTGAACCACTAAGTGTGTCCACTAAGGCTCGACGCAAATCGCCATATCTTTTTCTACATGCCTCGTGGATTTCAATAAAGTCGACGCGTTTGAGCATTTCCTCGTGAGCTTTTTCTTCTCGGATAATACTCGCCGTGATAAGAGTTTGCACGCCCTTTTTTTTACTTTCACAGTCGCGCCGGATTCCAAAGACTTGTCACAAATAAAGCACGAGCTCATTGTTATCGACATTCACAAACGATTACTCTATCATGAGAAACTGATGATCACGGGTGTTTGTTCGCGAGCGTTTTGTGAATGCCGCCGCGGAATCCCGCACTTAACTAAAAGGGCTAGGACATAAATTCACATGCGAATGTTCAGTGATGCTGTATTTGCAACACGCTTGTTGGCCGCTTCGACGGTGACTGACTGGTAGGTTACAAATTGTGTTGGTGGTGAAGTCGAACGAGGAGGAGAGAGTATGTGCAATTTCCTATAGTTTATGATAGGAAAAAACCGGAGAGACTCGAAAAAGAAACTGTGTAGGCAAGGCATCTGGCAACCAACTGTGTCTCGAGGAAAGCAGAGAACAAGGAAAATAAAAAAGATTGTAAAACTTTCCCTGTGGGTTTTTCGCGGGACCGATCGAATTCAGGTGTATGAGGCCCTGCTGCATGAATTTGCGTGGTTGGGTAAAAACTGTGAATCTTTGGTACGCGACAACGGGAGCCGTTCTAGGTTACGACACACCGATCCGATTGAACGCTCAACCAATCAGCATGCAGTCAGTTTCGCAAAATTAATGTAAAACGCGTGTTCTTAGCATAGATTTAACGAATATGTCGTTGATTTTAAGTAATTTGCGTTATATTAGTTACAAAAGCGAGAAATGCAGCGCGAACCGCGAACTCGCCAAAGCGCGACGCGCGAGTATTAGAGGCTTCAAAATAGCACGATAATAAACAGCGCAACTTCGAGCGTGGATTGGCGGGCGAGGAATCAACCGATCGGGATGATTCTTTTTTTAAAATACTGGAAATTGAGTCTAGTTTAAATAGTAAACTATCGGTAGGTGTCTCTGATGCACTGGAAAAGAACTGCACGCGGAAAAACCGGGCGCAAGAACTTTTGGCAAACAACTTTTAACTTTGAACGCTAATAACTTTTTTCCAGTACGTTGGGGAGTTTTACTTGACATAAACTCAGTTAAAGAGTAAATCCTGACGAGTCCAACAACCCCAGAACGAATGCTGTGGGATTATTAGAACGCGAGATATGAGTAGTTAAAAAAAAGGAATCCAAGATGGCGGCGGTCGGGGCAATTTGGAGAATGCGCAAATTCAGGGTTAAGGTCTCCATCGAAGACCCTTTCGAATGAGCAACAAAAGATAAAATGTTTCTGAAATTTTTGGGTCACACCTATAAAATATTCCTAAATGCACTGGACTATTAGTTTGTGTACGCCACGCGATCATGCCACGGTGAGACCACACTGATGCCACTACGTGGCAGCACTGCGTGCGGCTAGCGTGTAAATCCACGCTTTTTGCTATCGGGGGAGTGGAACATACGGTATTAGACTCGGGTTTGAATCCTAGCGCACCGTCTGACCTCTCCTCTGACGTCACGCGCTATTGCCACGTTTTCCCCTATTCGTTCAAAAATTCCGTTTTCTCGAAACCTTTTACTAAATTACGTAAAAACTACTAAGTGAAATTGGTTTAAACTGTGCAGGATAGAAGTTTATGACTACATGCAAAATAAAACGTTTTCTTTTTATCATTTCTTCCATTTTAAGAGCTATGACTATCAAATCATCGATCCATAAGGCTCCATGTTAATCAGTGAGTTTTGACATGAATTTAAAAAAAACGGTTAAGTGAATTTATTTCAAATTTTGACATTAGCGTTCTGATGAAGTGAAGATTATAAGAAAAAAAATCTTAGTAATTGGTCCATTTTCATTTTACTGATGTGCAAATGCGAATGTTTATGTCACAAAACTGATAGCTCTGCCATTCAATTGTTTTCGAAGTAGGTATACCGCTCAGGTGCCGTTGGAGTCATTTATAATTAAATTTGGCTTCAGAAGAGTGCTCTGCATTTTTCGAAAAAAGAGCGAAAAGTGTCGAACGTCTGCTTTTCCGGTAGCTGTCAGTTCGGGAGATCAAAGTGTCTAGTCTCGATATCGTGAATTTGTGAATAATTTTAAGTAATTTGTAGAAGTGATAAGAAATAATCATTCGGGTTTTTAAACACTGGGGGAATTTCATCGAAGAAATCCGTATGATTATTTCTTATCACTTTTATAAATTACTCACCATTATTCACAAATTCAAGATTTCGAAATTAGACGCTTCGACCTCCCGAATTGACAGCTACCAGGACACGCTAACTGTAGAAACTGAAAGGTAAATTGTAATTTTGCATCACCGTGTGTAGGCCGGTTTATATAGCGGAATTCTACATATTCTACAAGTCTTATAAATGATTAGCTACAGTTGTAGAATTTTTCCCTATTTCCTACAAGTGTCGCGGTGAAGTTTGTGTTACAGAATATTTAAGGACTTATAACTACAAGTGAATTTCTTACTAGTCCTACACTTGTTACACTTGTATGGCCCCAGATAAGTTACTTTCTAAATGACCGTTTTAACCTCATTCTGATTACGTATGAAGGATAAATATCTTAAAGGTCATTCCATTTTTGGTTTTCAATATTTCGTGCGAGAACGGGACGAATCGATGGGTCAATGAATAAATTTCATTTTCCTTCACCTTCCTGGCACGACTTCAATTCCTGATAGTGAAGGAAAATGAAATTGATACCCTCTCTCTCTCTCTCTCTGTACCTATATCCATCAGGTATACTCGGGCAGCGGCACTTTCTAAGTTCGATCGGTAAAAGCACAGCCACCCCCGCCAACTTCGTTATACTGGACCCTCAGTCTTACGAGTTACAACGGGGTGGGGAGGGTTGCAACGGGGATGGTGGGGGGCAGACTTAATCGCACTGTCGCTTCTGACTCGTGGCACGAGCGTAAGCGCTGCCAGAAAGCATTCGCGCAGAGGGACGTCTCTAGTACCCGTTCACGTGTCCACTTCCTCCATCGATTCAGCCGCGTGTGTCGTTGACGTCTGTCGTGTTTTTGCCAACCCTCGCCAGGATCCCGTCAGTGTCGAGGTTCGATCGGAACGGGTCGGTGTTCATATCCGCCACTCTCATACCTGCGAATGTTACTTCGCTGGCGACAATAACGCCGTGCAAATAGTGCTGTGCGAGTGTGCGAGAAAAAGTGCAGTGCGCCTCCAGGAATGGAGGAGACAAACGAAGAGATGCACCGAAAGGATGGAGATTCGGGGCCGCTCTCCGCGGACATCCTCAACCCCTTCGTGCATCGCCTTGAACTCAATACGACCTACGATAAGCTCAAGGTCAGTTATACGAGTTCATTCAATGTTGCCAAAGTTTACGAAATATAATACGAGTTGCGTCACCGGGAGGGAGGGAGGGCAAACATTCGAAATGTCCTTGTAATAAAATTACCGGAGGATAAATTAACGATTAAAAAAGGAAGGAGCGACACGGGAAAAATATTTATATAAAATTTTATATGTGATCATATGTAGTTTTGGATGTAATCGGATCCGAAATTTGTTTTTATCTGAATATATGTGAAAAACCGGAGATGCTGTTCAATATATCCCAAGCTACACACCAAATTTGTTTTCCATCAGATTAATGTCAAAGAAAATCTCATTATTTTGTCATTTCCGAAACACATTAGGTGTCATTTTGATTAAAAAAATGAAATAAAAGTGAAATGCCATTTTAACCAAGTTGCGTTGCTTGGGATAGCTGCCGCGGTGAAACTTATACCTACGCGCGCACTTTCTATGTACCTTTCTCCGCAACGATCTCGCACGTTCGGACTCAATTTTTTACGCTACCGTCGCCTCGCGACAACACAATCGTCAAAATGCGGTATTATACGACGATGTCCTTAGAGGAAAGTCGTGTCCCCTCGAGGGATGCGTATGCACATACGTATACATATAAAGTCGTACGAAGAAGCGGATTTACGGACGAGTGATGGTACGCGATCGGCACCGGACGTGCTCTCAAGGAAGCCTGTACGCTGAATTTAGTGAAAGCAGATTTCTAAACTCCGCCTCGATCGCCGCACGTGACCTAATCTCGAGCGCAGTGCCTTCAAATAATCGTTAACTTATAACGTAGCGTATCACTGTATATTGGTACTGAGCGCGCGTGTATTTCATTGCCAAAGCGCGAACACGTGGTACCAACGGACATGCGTTCGTCATATATATCGGGACTCGCGAGGGTTTCGTGCCAAGGCCTAAACAAAATATTTTACCACTTCACTTTACTAGCATTGTTGTACTTTATTAGCATTGTAAGAGGTGTGTTTTTCATCAGTGCATAAGGGGGTACGCCATTTATTTCCGTTACTTCTCATTTTACGCGAAGATCTTTCGAACGAAAATTGTTTAGCTTCGAGGGAGACGTATGATTCCTGTGACAAGTTTTTGATAATATTCGTTGCTTATAAGAAACAAAAGTCACCTTCATTTTTTTAAATGGAATTCATATTTTCATTCTTATAAAAGTTGTCAAGCTCGTCGAGGCTAATAAGAAAGGTATAAGATGAAATGTCCATGCGTTAAAAGATTTGTGAGACATTGCCACTTAAAGTACAAGAGGTAAGAAAAAGTGAATTCATTGAATATTTACGATTAAATAATGCTAATCTTGATGATTTATTTTAAATTCAATATTATATTAACAATATTACCATTTTCACTTTTATTTAATATTTTACATGTCATTCAATAATCCGTTAATGAATTAAAATAATGATATAATATTTAAATAAGTAATTAGTAAATCAAACATTAACTTTGTATTTTATAATATATATTATTTGTATAATAAATTAATATGTTTATTATTATACTAAGTCTAAAGTTAATGTATTATAATTGTAACGATAATGTAACGATATCTAGACTATTAAAACCCTCTCTTATTACATCGTATTTTTACTTATTCTTGTATTTTAAGCGGCAGAAAAAACACCTATAAATTCGTACAGTGTCCGAACCAGCCCCCTGCAACTCACACGTATATTCCCATTAGATATCTTTGACCACGCTTTGTCACCAGTCGTACTAATCCGCTACGTGGCGCCCTATCGCTGGCCCTGTGTTGGCTGCTGCTGGCTGCTGGCTGTTGGCTGCGCTGGCTCATATAAAATTCGTTCGAGCATTTACTGGACTATTTCTGTTACTTCATAAAATTCCTTATCCCTACATATTTATTACAAAATGGAATAATGCTTCATTGCACTCAAGCCCCTTCATTCACACCTCATTCGCCCGCTTTCAGCCGGGCCTGCCGGACCAGCGACACTGCGCCACCACGCGGTTGGTGACAACGGTTTGGCCATGCGAAACGCAGAGTTGCAGGGGGCTGGTCCGAACCACGGTGGACAGTAGCATACGTATATAATGTAATATGTACAGTGTGTATTTCAGGAAGCTTGACATAGACGATATTCCGTAGTAGGTACACTCTAAACCGCACGCTATTGGTTGTCGAATTGAGGATGCTGGTAATCGTTTCCGCAGAAAATCCCTAAGCCTTGTCCCTCTAGTAGTACTTAGTTTTAAAAACATGGCGCGTACCGCGTCCGGAAGAGATGTCGAACATCGTAGTACTTTAATAATTTTTGAAATGATTTAAAATTATTGGGTTTCGATATCTATCCTTAAAATTTAAATATTCTGCTTCTTAACGACAATTATTACACGTCGAATTCTTTTGACGGCAAATTAGGCTACACCCGCTATTACTATCCTGAGCGGAGCACCCTGCATATATCAGGTATATATTACTTATTTATATATGGGGCATTTCACAAGAAAACGACAAAGCGAAACCCACGGGGGGTCGGGAATTTACTTCATATATTTTTTTTCTTAAAGGTTCTTGGGTTCTAAACATACTCCCGAGTGGATTTTTTTTATTGCCTTTGTTTAAACGGGATATCTCTCGACAATATTGAAAAATGTGATTTTCAGGGCTAATTTTCGAATAAAAGAAATGATAATTTCAAAAAACTTCAAAAACATAAAGGTTTTGTTTTTGAACGTATTTTCTGGAAAAAAATATCCAGTATTACCAGTACCGGCAGAAACGAAAATAACCACTATTGTTTCGCCTCCTGAAAATACGCCATTTTTGATTTCAAGAAAAACAATTTTAAATTAATCTTCAAGGAATTACAAATTTTTTAAGCCGTCACACAACATGGAATGGCGATTTTTCAATGTTTTATGCACTATTTTAGAAAAAAAAATTCAAAAAAAATGTTTTGTTTCATTAGTATCAAATATTTGCTGAAACTTAATCACAAAAAAATTAACCGTTGAGTAAGTTATTTACCAAAAATCGCGAAGAGGAAAGCGAAATGTAGGACAAAATTGTGACAAGTCGACTCATATATTATTTATAATGAATTATGATTTTATTGATATTTATTAAGTGTTTTATTGAATAAAATTTGACATAACATCTACTGTTTTGTCAATATATCAAGGACATGATAGTCTGGCGAAAATGAATATCTTTTTGTTCTAATTTTTCCATTTCGTCAGGAATAATGCAGTGAGAGCGCAAGGTATCACGGATGGGCTTTGCGCGACAGAAACAGCTAATCGCACCATCGGAGGGCCCTTGCCCTGTGCATTATGCCAAATTGCTTGCATCACGACTCGTACACGGTTTACACTTTTTCTTGAATCATCAATGATTTTTTTAAATCATTTATACCAATGCCATCAAAGATGATTTACTTCTCAGACGGGGCGCCACAGCAATTTAAAAATTTTAAAAATTTCTGTAATATTTATTATCATTTTGAAGATTTTGGCGTCGCTGTTGAATGACATTTTTTGCCACAGCGCGCGGCAAGGGCCCTTCCGATGGTATTGGGGGAACTGTTAAGCGATTAGTTGCTCGAGCAAGTCTGCAATTGCCAGCACATGAACAAATAATGACTCCAATGGCTCTCTATGAATGGTTATCTAAGCCGGATAATCTACCGTCACTAACATTTCGTTACTGGGATGCTACGAATTATAATGTGATAAAATCGGAATTATATCAGATTGCTTCTGTCGCGCAAAGTCCATCCGTGATACTTTGCGCTCTCACTGCATTATTCCTGACGAAAATGGAAAAATTAGAACAAAAAGATATTCATTTTCGCCAGACTATCAAGTCCTTGATATATTGAAAAAACAGTAGATGTTATGTCAAATTTTATTCAATAAAACACTTAATAAATATCAATAAAATCATAATTCATTATAAATAATATATGAATCGATTTGTCATAATTTTGTCCTACATTTCGCTTTCCTTATCGCGATTTTTGGTAAATAACTTGCTCAATGGTTAAATTTTTTTGTGATTAAGTTTCAGCAAATATTACTGATGAAAAATTTTTGTTTTAAATTTTTTTTCTAAAATAGTGCATAAAACATTGAAAAATCGCCATTCCATGGTGTGTGACGGCTTACAAAATTTGTAATTCCTTGAGGATTAATTTAAAATTGTTTTTCTTGAAATAAAAAATGGCGTATTTTCAGGAGGCGAAAAAATAGTGGTTATTTTCGATTCTGCCGGTACTGGTAATACCGGATATTTTTTTTCCAGAAGATACGTTCAAAAACAAAACCTTTTTGTATTGGAAGTTTTTTGAAATTATCATTTCTTCTATTCGAAAATTAGCCCTGAAAATCACATTTTTCAATATTGTCGAGAGATATCCCGTTTAAACAGGCAATAAAAAAAATCCACTTGGGAGTATGTTTAGAACCCAAAAACCTTTAAGAACAAAAATATATGAAGTAAATTCGCGACCCCCCATGGGTTTGGCTTGTCGTTTTCTTGTGAAATGCCCCATATATTCTTATTCATGAATTATGTAACGGCAATTCTGGGAGAGCTGCCGCACTTTGGTTGGCGTCATGTTATTTATAAACGTCTTCTAATATCTGAGTCTCTCGTCATTATCAACATTTGCCACATGACATCGTCGTCACATATTCACAACCCTATATCATCTATAATACCCAATAAAAATTCAACTGTATAATATACATACAAAGAGAACATATTATCTACTACATATATATTTTGAGGAAAAATATTCCTCAGTTAAACGTATATTTTACATATGTCGGTATACGTATTCGAGAAATGTCAATATCATACAAGTGTTAAATGAATATTGAAAGTACCTATATACAATTTTGTACGTACTTTATCGATTGAAAAAATGTATATATCACATGCAGGAATATTACTTTATTTAAAACGTTACAAAATGAGTACGTTACATGTATTTACATGCAGTGGAAATCGCTTATAACGACTTTCAAGGAACCGTTGCTACGCATCTTTATAACCAATGGTATTTTATCTGCGTAGAATTCGACTGGGGCTTCCGGATTTCATCGTTAAATCCGATAGGTCTTAATAATTGATGTCATTATAAATAGTTTCTACTGTATATTACTGAACATATTTTACATAATATACATATATATTGATGCCTTACTTTGAAAACCTCGTAAGTTCAATTTTTGGCAAAAATGACATCTATAGCTTACTACGTTAAGGTTGAAAAGCTTAATGCAGTAAGCTATAAATGTCATTTTTGCCAAAAATTGAATATACGAGGTTTTCAAAGTAAGGCATCGATATACGTTTTACCTCTGTATTATGATATACTCATACTAAAAATATTACAAACAAACATCTATTATACGTAGGTATAGTATACGGGTGGATATTTATTGGATGTGCAATATGTAGAAAATTACGGCACAGAACCACCTAGTGGATATCGGACACCTATACAGCAGCTTGATATTTGCTGAACCCCGAGAGGTATGTATACAGGGTGTCCCGGAAAATGTGGGAAATCTCTCGGATTCAAACAGAGCATAAAAAAATAAGATGACAAGTTCCTATAAATTGTTTTCCTACAGGCCCTCCTTACGAAGATATTTGTCCCTGAAGGGGACGCCGCTGGAAATCTGTTTTTCTTGAATAACTTTCAAAGTACTTAATAGAATTTTATAAAATTTGAACATGTGTTAGACACTACTAAGGACCGCTCGAAATAATGTCCTTGACACATTATTAGCTTGTTTAGTTTGTCAGTGGCGGACTAAGTTTTACAACTTAATGCCTAAATTGTTAACACCCTGTGTGATAAAGACTTAAAACAATAAAAATCAGGTAGCTTGAACCTTACACTAAAAAAAGCTACTCTTTTTTATTATCGATAAAGTGGACCGTTTTCGAGAAAAATAATAATAAACGATAAGACCATATCACTTCTCGTCGTACATTTACCGTATCTTTGTATTTTCGTAGGGAGGGCCTGTAGGAAAAAAATTTATAGGAACTTGTCATCTTATTTTTTCATGCTCTATCTGAATCCGAGAGATTTTCCGGGACACCCTGTATATGTGTGTCTCATTGTCAGTTTACTCGTATATCTGTTGACAATTCATGTATACTTTCTATGTGGCTTCAATATTTCTGCGTGGCTATAAGTATGGGTAGTAACGCGTGAGATACGGGTATCGAAATTTATTATCGTCAAAAGTTCATCTTTGCATACATTTAACTCTTTCGTAATCATTATAATGATAGACATACGTTACCGAAAATAGTGGTCTACCTAGAAATACAATGTGGGCCACGATCTTTCGGTCTTACTTTCCTTCGATTGGAAACGGACCTGGTATACCCGCAGCCGTTCCGGCAGTTCAAATCTCGGACGAGAATGTGGGTTACTGACCGCGTATGGAGAATCGACTTCATTATTTAATCTCGCCTCGAACCGTTAGGCGCAATTCACACAGAAGTGGCGCGTGGTGGTGGCGTGGATCTGGCGTGGAACGGGCATTTGCCACTTGCATTTAAGCCTATGAAGGACCACGCCAGTCCACGCCAGTCCACGCCAGTCCACGCCAGTCCACGCCACTTCTGTCTGTATTGCCTCATAGGCTAAGGGCCGGTTTTACCAACAGGTATAAACGCGGTATAGCGCTATACTGAGAATAACCATAAGGCTTATTGCTGGTTATTCTCAGTATAGCGCTATACCGCGTTTATACCGTGTTGGTAAAACCGGCCCTCACATGGAGGTGGCAAATGCCCGCTCCACGCCAGATCCACGCCACCACCACGCGCCACTTCTGTGTGAATTGCGCCTCAGCTATGGCGTATTGAAATATTCTAATGCGACACCTCTTTACCTCTTATACGTTGATGCTAACTTTTTTTATCTCGGTCACGTCTTTGAGAAAATCTCCTAAGCGCGCAAATAGCGCCATACGCGCTACGTATAATAATAGATAATACTGTAAAAAAATATGTAATAAATTTAATGTGTAATTATAAATAAAGCTTCTATCCAATATAATGATTATGAAAATTAATATACTCCGTTATAAAATTTATAAAGATAATTTCATAAGGAAATATATTAATTTTCATAATTATATGCGTATTTAAGAAAAACTTTGTATAAAAGTATAGGTATGTTGAAAAAACGAATTTATTCTAAAGTGCACGAAAGTAAGGAACACTAAAAACGATATTCTGCTAGTTCAAATGTTCCGAACTATCGGAGAAATGAAGGATAATATTTTTTCTTCTTATAGAAAGTTACCAAACTCTGCTAGATTCTTATAAAAGGCGTTGCTAATAGGTCGCAAGATGTTTGGACGATTCTTGGTCGTGAAACGAGTGTCATGCCAAATTCGAATAGTTGTTTTGCGATTATACCGTTTATTTGCTGGAAAAACAACGTAACTCGAAAATGGCAATTTGAGTATTTTTATAATTTTCATAACGACATTGCTATTACACGTGCAGTAAAAGCATTTTCTTCTTCATCGGTAAAAATCCTTGGTTTTCCCTTTTTGGTCGGGTGTATTTCTTTTTCAGTTTTACCCAGAGAGTGTTATAATGTATTTGATACTTTTCTGCTGCCTTGCGTAAACTAAGTTTCTTAGTTTCTACTTCTGTGAGTGCAGCATCTAACGTTTCGGGTGTGCAATTCTTATAACTTCGCGCGTCCCAAGTTGACGTTTATGTTCACGCGGCATACTGAAACATAATTGTGTGCTGCAATTCGTGTTTTTGCACAGTTTACGTAGTTTTAGTTTGTCATAAAGTAAGCTCTTATATTGTTTATTTTTTACGTAATTTGACGCAGTTTTTTCAAAAATAAGGAATTAAGGTAAAAATCAGGCCATGCTTTCCCAAAAAAGACCATATTTCAATATGCACTTACCTGATTTCACGTATAAAATTCACAACACGCTTGCCAACACAAAGTTTATGCTGAACGGTGCAAAGTGCATTTTTGTTAACACTCTTTGACAGCTCGTATAGTAGTCCAGGACATTTAGTAATCATCTTCTAAAAATCGAGCTCACCGAATTTTTGTTATTTTAAACTGCTTATTATGATGTACCAATATATGCCTGAAAGTTACGCCACCGACGCACTGGAGCTTCGTGACATATAAGAGGTCAAAGGTCGCGGATTTTGTTATCTCGCTTCCTATCGCTCCAACGTGAAAAAATACCTATTACAAAAGTTGAAGATCTCAATTTTTAATCCCCCCAAAAAAATATTTGACGTAAATACGCCTAACCGTTCTCGAGATATGTAGCTGAATATGTGGAAAAATTCAAAAATAGCTAAATTCAGGTATGTAACATGTATCGCCGCATTCTTCTCTCTTCCTACTACTCAAACGGCAATTACACCTATATAATTATATTTTTATGAATAAACGCCTTTCTAAAAAGTCCAGTTTGGTTTTCGTACGCCTACCTGTTCTCGAGATATGAGACACGAAAGATAAGTTTTGGTAAAAAAATACTACATCTGTTTTTTAACGCTATTATCTCGTTCTCTATGACTCATACAAAAATGAAACAAGTTATTCCTGTTAGACCATGAAATTATCTAACTAAATGGCCCCATACACATTCCAGATACACCTTACCGTTTTCGAGATACGATGCTGCGAAGTTTGTGGAAGCATTCATTTCCACATCACCGTTGAGGTAGAATGCGCGGCGCGTTTTTTTTTTATATGGTTTCCCTAGTAGGTTTTTTCCCCTTTTCCCGTCTTACTCGGCCTATAACTCGGTTGAGACTGAATATAGTCAAATAAAAACCCGAAATTATTCTTGAAACAATTGAGTAACGGTCGACGAGACCGTTCCGGGAAATAGGGACCTGAGAATTTGGCTATTTTTGCATTTTTTCTCATATTCAGCTAGGGGAAGGTGGGGTAAGATGGGGTACTTAAAGTTCAATTGCTTCTAGAAAATTAATTTTCCCAGGAAATTGAATGAACAATTGCACTTCGTATTGTTCAATAAGTTGTTGACTATATTCGATATACAGAAGAGCGACTAAAAGTGATTATGAACATTAAATCGAATTATAATGAAAACATCTAAAAGTCACCATCTTGCCCCACCTACGGGGCAAGATGGGGTACCATATATACGTATGGAACTAATTACGGAATACGCAAACGTGCGCCACATCGTTATTTTTCTCCTCTTCTCCAGCACAGGAGTAATGTGCTGGAGCTTCCGATATTCACTCAGGCTTTCTAAATGTGATGAACTTGAATTTCTTTTAAAAATCAACCACAACCATTCTTTTCCAGCTTCAGTTTTATCGAAGTTAAAAGGGTGTTCTTTGTTTTTTCGAATCACCAACTGATATGCTAACTTTTTCAAGTCAGAAGTAGAAAGACCAAAAAGTCGACCTTCCATAGACGCCCCCATCTTGCCCCGTATATATGTCCCCATCTTACCCCTACATGATATTTTGAGATTAAATGTGTTCAAATTGCTTACACTTTAAACAAAATTATATTAACTATACATGATATTAATCATAAAGAAGCAAATATTAAGCAAAGGCATGCAGTTTATATTAAAATGGCACTGTACTTACGATAACTGCACTGAAATCAGCTTCGAATAAAATAGCAATCTCTTAGGACATATAGCACGACATATATATTCTATGACAACATGAGAATAACTGGCGCTAGCGTCGCCAGACTTACAGCAAACACTAATAGGCGTATTCCCAAGCCATTTTTGAGGTAGTTTGAAAGTTGGCACCACTATTAACATAAATAATAACGGGTACCCCATCTTACCCCATGGCCCCATCTTGCCCCACCTTCCCCTACATATCTCGAGAACGGTTAGGCGTATTTACGTCAAATATATTTTTTTAGGTATTAAAAATTGAGATCTTCAACTTTTGTAATAGGTATTTTTCACGTTGGAGCGATAGGAAGCAAGATAACAAAATCCGCGACCTTTGACCTCTTATATGTCACGAAGCTCCAGTGCGTCGGTGGCGTAACTTTCAGGCATATATTGGTAAATCATAATAAGCAGTTTAAAATAAAAAAATTTCGGTGAGCTCGATTTTTAAAAGATTGCATGATTTTCAAGCTAAATGTCCTGGACTATAGCACTAGAATGCTGTTGTGGTTGGCGTCGGCAATTAGACAGTCGCGCATAACAGTAAATATAGTTGCATACCCATTAGGTACCGGCGAAGTATTATTAAAAATTTGTGCGCAAAATTTGAGAGTTTATAATTTCATAGTCTGTCACAATGATACCCCCCAGTCACAAAGTATCTTCTACTTTACGGTACCTACTTAATGTATCTAATTCATTGATATTGGTTTGAAGTGCGATAAATATATACTTTCAAAAATACAGTGCTGTTGTAAAAATTGAAGGCTCGATCGAGTGCCTTGAACCTCGAGTAACAGGAAAGAGGGAAGGGTGCGCAAAACAGAGAAGAACAGGAACGGGTTTCTTTTATAATTGGCGCAAGTCGTTGCCCCCTCGTTCCGACCTATTCCTCGTAATCTGCGGAGATAATATCGTGAAATGCAAATTTATTTCTTTTCGCTCCTACCGAGTTCTTATTCTCGCGCAATCAACCACTCCCGTAAGACAATAATAATATCTTACCTTTATTAAGAAATCTTAAGGCGAATCAAATAGAATATCTAATCGACAATTGAAGAGTAGGGATGATTTTGGGACATTTTTCATTAAAATATTTCACTAAATAATAAGTATATTTATATGTTTAAATGATGTTATTTTCAAATATTCAACAAATAATAAAAAATAATGGTTATACTCATATCCCTAGTAGCAGAGGATATCTGTCAGACATCTACAAGATGTCTATATGTCTAGAAAATTATATCTATATTTGGTATAAATGTGGTCGAAATCTAGATATAGACAGCGCGCGTATATATAGATGTCTGACAGATATCCTAAGTTGACACGAATCGATATTCTGTGGTAAATATAATAATTTCATAAAATATAAAATTAATAATATTAAAAAAAGGGATTACAAAGCACTATAGGGTCTTCTCGTTTTCTAATCAAATGCTAGCTGCTAATTCGTTTTAAAGTTTTTTATTAAAGAATGAGAAGACTAATGTAGAGCTTTATAATTAAGTTTGTTTAATAGTATTAACTCTTAATTTTACACCATCATTATATTTACCACAGAATATCGATTCTTGTCAACTTAGGATATCTGTCAGACATCTACGCGCTGTCTATATCTAGATTTCGACCACATTTATACCAAATATAGATATCATTTTCTAGACATATAGACATCTTGTACATGTCTGACAGATATCCTCTGCTACTAGGGTAGGTGCTGATCATGGGAGATGTTCCGATTTGAAGGTCACGCGTTGCATAGAAAATATATACGCTACACACACACACTCGAAGGAAAACATAGTTGAGGTCATCCTTTATTCTTTTTTATAGTACTGGAAACTAAAAATATAATTGGCAGTATCGAAATGAAGTATTTCTATAATATATCCTGCTGTCTACTAAAAATAGGGTAAAGTCGGGAAAGATGGCGCAACGGGTGAGACGGCTCTGTTAAATAATTTCTTTGTCTGTGTGGCAACATTGACTCAGTTGGAGACACAGATGATTAGTGCGCATGTGCAGTAAGTGTGTGTTACCGAACGGCTGTTTTTCTCATCAAAAGGTAAAATAAATATAACAGTATATATTGTATTGGCCCTGATTATTTTTTTGTGTAATAATAATTAGGCATCCAGTAAGTTATTATTCTGATTTGAATGGATTTGGTTTGGTCATTTCACTTGATAAACTTGTAAATATTGTTCCTAACCTCAAATTTCGTTCCGTGCTTCATGTACAAGAAAGACGATGATTGCAACATCTAACCCGACGAAGTCGGGTGAGTTGGCGGAAGCCGTCTAACCCGACTGTTCGGAATGCACCAACTATCCAAATATGTGTTTGTGATGTGGCAGAAAAGCGAAATAACATTTACATGTTACTATTAAGATGTATTATTTTTTAAAGATGTTTTAAGTTTATGTGGTTGGAATAATCAATACTTTCGTATTTTTCTTTAAATTTGATTATTTAAGATGATTTTGTATTTTTGTTTCTGTTATTTGGCATTATTATAACCATCAAAAGTAGTTACATTTTTAATTTTGAAGCCTATTCTTGAAGAACCGTCATTTTTTCTACTGCGCCATCATACCCATACTAGGGCGGGTGAGTTGGTTTTTGGTATATTTGCTTTTGATAAATTTTTTACAAAACTCGATATCACTTTTGGTTGTTCCTTTAAAAATTCCTATATTTTATTGTTCGCTCTATCCACATTATCAATTAAGTATTGCTTATCCTACAAATATAGTTTTTGTACCACTTAAAAAAAAGGTACGCCATCTCTCCCGACTTTTTCCTATAGTTGGTAAACTGGAAGCTTGTTGATGTATTTTACTACTGTATCTTGAATCATTTCTTTCTCAGCATAAAGACACATTTAATAATTACTTTCAGGAATTTCTCGTCGCAAATTAATAGACCAAAACAATTATAAACTAGAAGGGTGTAGTTCTTGTTCCACGTACGATAGGTAACGTTAATATATCGATTATTTAAAAAATGTGGCGTTCGAAATTAAAGAAGAAAAATGAATAAGTCATTCTTAAAAGTACTTTTAATTTACGATCCACAGCTAATGTTTGGTTTGCGTGACAGTCAGAAACACCTCCGCTACATCGAAGCCGTATATGACGCGGCATAATTTTAGTCGGAAGGGGTAAATCTGCTTACAATTAAGCTAGGAATCCACTACACTTGACTCGACTCGACACGACACGACTCGACACGACACGGTGACAAAAATTTGCGTGGTGTGTCCACTGGAATCGACGCGACACGACTCGACGCTACTCGACACGACGGTAGTGCTTCGTCCTTTTAAATTTTAACGTACAAGGATGCATCGTGTATGGCTCTATAATTTTTCCAATTATTGCTTCTCTGTAACATCTATACAGATAGAAATTTACTATATACCTATTTATGTTTACTTGGTCTATTCAAGGCTTTTGAGATTTCAAACTATGTATATTTTACAGCATCTCATATGCTCTAACTTTATTAATGAGATCCTCCTCCATTCCTCTGCGAAATTAATGTAAAATCTTCGAACTGTTCTTCTCGACTCTTTCCAAGCAAGACTGCCGCAATTCAACTGTTCGCTCATCGGTCCATATCTCGATGTGCACGCAAACCGTGTCCACTAGGCTCGACTCGACTTGACTCGACTCGACGCGACAAATTTCTGCCCAGCCAGAAAAGTGTCGTGTCGAGTCGAGTCGAGTCGAGTCGAGTCGTGTCGAGCCTAGTGGATTTCTACGCCATTTAAATACATGGAAAATCATGCGATCAGAAACGCGTCGTGTCGAGTCGCGTCGAGTCGTGTCGTGTCAAGTCGAGTCGAGTCGAGTGTAGTGGATTCCTAGCTTTAGTCTTCACCGTCGATTGGATGAAGGTTACGAAAGAAATTCACAAGGAACTCTTATAGCGAAGTGTCGGTTGATGCCAGGAAAGATATGACCTCGTTTCATTTTACAGTTATGCCGAATAGAGGGAATTATCCTAGAAGAAACTATTGGGTCTATGCATAATTCCGTAGCGAAAATTGAGTAAATTTCAAACGCAAAATATTTAGAAAAAAAAGCGATTTTAATCAACTAATAATGTTCCATTCTGTTCAATGACTTTCTACCATCTCTCCATGAGCTTCATTATCCCTCTTTCATAGAAGTCCTGAGATTTTTAGGCAAAGAAGTCATCCAAGTGGTTTTTGAGGCCGTTCAGGGAACTGAAGGTTTTGTCATTCAAATTGTTCTGTAGCGCCCGAAACAAGTGAAAGTCTGAAGGTGCTAGGTCCAGACTATATGGTGGGTGCACCAAAATATGCCACCCAAACCGCAATAATTTTTGCCGAATCACCAGAGAAACGTGTGGCCTAGCGTTGTCTTAGTGGAGCACAACGCCCTTTCTGTTCGCCAATTCAAGCCGCTTCTGATCAATTGCTTGCTTTAATTTAGTCAGTTGTGAGCAGTACTTGGTGGAATCAATCGTTTTGTTGGGTAGCAGCAATTCATAATAGACGATTCCTTTATAATCCCACTAGATACTGAGCATGACCTTCTTCGGGTATAATCCTGCCTTCGCGACCGTTTGAGGAACCTTTTCGCGCTTCGATCGTGATCTTTTTCGGCTGATATTGTTGTAGACAATCCACTTTTCATCGCCAGTGATCATCTGCTTTAAAAATAGTTAATTTTGATGGCGTTTGAGCAGGAGTCGCAAGCAGAAATTCGGTCCATTAAGGCGAGAAATGCCTTTAGAATTTTCAAAAAATCGATTTTTTTTTACATATTTCGAAAGTATGATACCCAAAGAATATACTGACCAAAGGAAAACTCGAAATATTGAATATTTGCGGAGTTATCGCATATAGTCTAGAGCGCGGGGACAGCATGCGGTCAGGTAGTGAGTCAATCTTAAACGCGATTATCTCGAAACTATTTCTTCAAAAACTACTCGTGTTGTAGATCAAAAAGTTATCGACCGATTTGGATGAAATTTTGGGAGGTTACTCTCACTAATATTATCGGAAGGATATACCTCTATTTTGAAAGGTAGCGTGTAAATAAATAATTTTTTGGGGGTCAAATATGTCGAAAAAATGGTTGAAAATTCGACCTTTGGAGTAAAGGCTCCCAAATTTTCAATTTTGCACTTTTTCACTATTGTTTGAGGTATATCCGTCTCCTTAATATGCCAGTAAACGAATGACACTTTTTAAATCTTGCTCAGAACAACAGAAAAAGAGTAACAACTGCAGCACTTTTCGACGTCGCGGAAAACAGGCGTCCGAAGACCCTAACTCCGCCGTTTTGTTGGTCATCCCAAAAAACAAATTTTTTTTAAACTTGACAGTTATAATAAACTCACATGTCCAAATTTGAAAATGATCAGATTATTTTATCCCCTCTAAACAAATTCCCGAAAAATACCTATTTTTCACGCTTCTAAAGGGATTTCTCGCCTTAAATGTCTTTCGCTTAGTTTGTGCGGCACCCAAACATGAAGCTTGTTTACCTACCATTCCAAACTTCCGTAAATGCCTCAAAACAGTTGATTGGTTAATGTTAAGGTTATGTCCGATCTCTGTAGTCGTCAAATGCCGGTATTTAATTTGATTTCTAAATAATCGAATAAACATTTTTTTCTCGGTTCTGATCCCTATTGAAAAAATATTACAGATTCTCATACATTTTTATAGAAAACTTGTAAAAATCCCAGAATTTCCATAGAATTGTATTGGATGTATTGGATTTTATGTGTATCTGTAAAAACAAATAAAATCTTGTCAGGTTCCATTAGTAATTACAAATAGAATAGCTCGTACAGGAGTTTTGTTATCTTTTTGGAATTCTACTTGTTTTCACGGATACATATGCGATTCGATAAATCCCTATCTATCATCTCGGATACATATAGAATCCAATGAATTCCTGTTCAACCTTCTCAAACTTTTCTAGAAGATATCTGGAATTGCCGTGTCTAAAAAGTAGGTACCTACGTCAGATTCCCACAGAAATTGTCTATAGGATTCTATTGGATCTTTTCAATAGGGATGACAAATCTGCACCCTCTAATATGGATGCAGAATTCGAAACGATGGAAAAAGACACGAAACGGCACCTGTACCATTTCTAGTTTTCTACTACTTGATTAGCATTTCAAATTCGCCTCGATTAATACTAGTAGTGAAAGCGGCCAATCTGGCACGAGAATATAATTGATACAAATCGTAAATCTTCCAGTAGTTGAACTATCTAGCATCGAAGTATCTCTACTAGGAAGAGAATTTAATGAAATATATTTATTCCATCACTGGGGTGAAACGAACAATTATTTTTTTCTGACATTATTATTTACTTGCAAGCAAATATGGAATATAAAAATGTATTTTTTAGCAGCTTACAATAATTAATTGTTAAAGATCAGTCGTTAATAATTTAAGTCAATTTATTTAAATGAACTTAAATTTGTACGTTAGAGGCTTAAATCTGTGATAAATTAGATCTTTTACCACGTCCTAAGTACGAGGGCTGTTTAAAAAGTAATGATAAAAACGCTCTACAGAAAAAAATATTTATTCACTCTTCCAAATCTACATGCTCTTTTTCGAAGTAACCCCCCTCGGTCCTAATACATTTTTCCCACCATCCCTGCCACTTTTTAAACACGAACGCCAGACCATCTTTCGCGAGCTCCTTGCAGCGCGCCTCCACATAGCTTCGATCGCCTCGCGATTGGTCTTGAATGGGGAAGTTGCATAAAATGTTATTACGCATGAAACACAGCAAACATAATAGTTAGTTATTCAAAACACAGTACCAATAGTAAAAACATAAAAAAAAATTCTACCCCAAAAACATTACTTTAAAAGTAGCATGGCCACGCCTCCCTAGTGAAATGCTGCGTTATGGGCGGCACTGGTATCGTGACGTCACGAGTCATTAACGGTTTGCCTGCGCGCCTTCTAGTACTAGGGCAGTCGACAAGTGCATTAATAGCGGGAGAAATTCCGGACAAGCTGGAAATAATTTTAATTTGTTTGATTTGGTGTTAAAAAGTACGTATTAAATTTGCACCCCCCAGAAAGCCTGGATTTGGCCGCCATCTTAAGAAAAGGGGCTAAAAAACATTTTTTCTTTATTATTTGTCAATAACTCGATTTCTATAAACTTTAGAGCAAAAAATATAATTACAAAAATTAAAGCAAATTAAATTATCTATAAAAATGTTCTATGTGTTTTTTCCGTGCGACCATCTGGTTCGAAGTTATATGGACATCAAAAGCTGGATATATTATTATAGGCATTTATTATTTTCTTTATTCTAGGCATATTTAAAAACAAGCAACTGCTATTATGCTTTCATGATTGCATTCATATTTTGTTTTCTGTCGGCCAACCCTACTCCTCCTCCTGTTGTATACGGAATGTTTAACTCAAGGTCATTAACCTAGACAAGGAATGTCGGGTGTAAGCATCTGGACAGGGAAAGTCGGGCCTTTTCCCGATCGAGCTATTCGACGGGAAAAGGACGGTTCGATCTATTTGATAAATCACAATTGAAAATATCTCGCGAAACATACGGTTAATCTTGCCAGATAAAACCGGTCTAATTCGGCGAACGTAAGCCGCGAATGCCGCGATCGTTGCAAACCGTTTCTGCAATGCCTACTCGATGGGGGATCACCAGAATGCGAATGCCGAGCCGGACTAAAGGGAGGGAATGTCGAATTCAGTCGATGGCCAGGGGAAATCCAATGATAGCGTATTCAGGTTACCAAACCTAGCATCGTTCCGCCAACCAAAGATGCAGCTCGCTTGTACTCCTTCCGTACTTACCATCAGATACAGCTACGGCATGGAAATGAAAAATCAGCTTTAAATTGGGGATGTAAAATTTCAAAGAATGGGTTAATGCCCATTGCTACTTTACAAGATGCAGCTCCCCAAGAATTACTGAAACTTATTTCTTGTAAATGCGCTAAAGGTTGTAATGCAGCTTGTCACTGCCGCAAAGCAGGTTTGTATTGCTCAGTACTGTGTGCATTTTGCCAGGGCAAATCTTGTTCGAATACTTCGGAAGTGGTCGAATTAGACGTCGAAGACTATGAGGAGAATTTCCCTATCGATATAGAAAGAAATATAAACCAATCAATAGAATATTCTGCATACTATGAACCAGATCCGGAATATGAGACAGATGTTGAAAGCATTCAGCATGATATTAAGGATTATATTGAACAACCAGTAACATCAAAAAGGCGAAAAAACTCTGATGAGCCTACAACCTCAAAAGAAACTTGAAGTCATCTAAGTTGGTGGCATACTGGATTAGGCCTATTGGGGAGACCACTTTAAAAAAAACGCGCCGGGTACTTTACCTTTATGTGCTATGGAAGCAAGTACAAGAGAGAGTATGTGATATGATTTCTTTACCAAATAAAAATGTATATCACCAAAAAGCAATTGAATGTGTTTAAGAGTGCCTACAATAAGAAAATTGTTAAGTTTCGAGAGTTCGACGCCAATACCTTCAAAACAGGTAGTCGTATAAAAAAATGTACCTACATAACGTTTTTAATAGAGTACCCAGGTAGCACACTAACGTCGAAATAACGTTTTTTGAAGGTCAGTTCTGACGTCAGATGACGAAAAATATGACGTCATTTTAACGTCGCAAAGACGGCTTAATTGCACATCCACACGACGTCAGACAAATCACGTCATAATGACGTTCTACCGTACGTTGTGATGACGTAAAAAATGACGGTTCTAAAAGGTTAGGTCTGACGTACACTCGGCGTCTCGGATTATGTCGCTGGTGACTTTTTTTAATGTTATTTTTAAACGTACTAACCAATGAACAATTAATTCTCATGCCCTCATTAGCTACGGTAGTGTCTACTCTCGTTAATAAAAGCATGAGAATTGATTAATCATTGGTTAGTACGTTTAAAAATAACATTTAAAAAAAATCACCAGCGACAGAATCCGAGACGCCGAGTGTATATCTTCATCGTGAGCGGTTACCCATCCTACTAGAGAGTGTCCGCACTTTTCGCTGCTTAACTTCGTTGATCGGTCGGTGTCCTCGAGTCCTCATCTGCTGCACGCTTCTGTGGTTAAGAATATTATTACTATGTATTAGTCTTCATATGAAGTTTGATGAATAAATGTATATTACTTTTCAATAAGAAAGAGCTTGAATAAATAAGATTTTATAATTGTATTATTCTTTTCTCAACATTTTTCTAAATTTATGATTGTATCTTTTGATAAATATTCTTGCATAGACGCAAATTGATACTAATATCAGTTTGCGTCTATGCAAGAAATAAATAATAAAGAAATAAATATAAATAAATAAATAAATAAATAATTATATGAATGTTTATTCATCCTACATTAATTGATTGTCTTTCATTTACTTTAATAACCTGTGCTTTTTAATAAATAGTATAGTTTATAACTTGCTCAACATACTCTGGAGACTAAATGAAATAATTTATTGATTTAATAATTGAACAAATTACAATTTTTGTCCATTTATTCACAAATAAATTTTCAAGCCTATATATGCAGGAGACGGAAATTTTTCTAAGTCTTGTTCGTCATTAAAAATGACGGAAAAGTTCCGTCAAAAAGACGTTGTATTTTGACGTCCAAGGTACGTCGTAAATATGACGTCCCTGTGACGTTAATATTACGACAACTGACGTCTGAAACCCTATACTGACCAAAAAATGACGTCTGAGACGTTATTCTAACGTCAGTGTGCTACCTGGGTATCTACTCTTCTTTAATTTTGATAACTACATATTTTGCTATAAAATTGATAGTAATCGAGATATTTGCTAATATTAAGAAACAATTCCTTTTTTTTGGCCCTTTTTCAGCATAGCAGCTAAATTCGGGCCTGTGTTTGAGGGTGCAAAATTAATAGGTATCTTGTTGGTCAAAGGAAAACAGATTAAAATTTATTCCAGCTCTTGTTCGGATTTGCTCTCGCTATTAATGCACTTATCGACTGGCAACTCGAAATTTTGGGCATTAACACTTTTACTACTGGATCTTCCTAGTGTCTATTACTACTAAATGCAGTTGTGTACCAAATTTGGTACACACAGTAGTAAAAGTGTTAAAAAACAGTAGGCAGCGAAAAATATTAATATTTTATAAGGAGTATTATATCGAATTCGTATTTCAGATCAGAGGAAGAGCATAAGACCTGGTGCCCCACAGGCTACGTCATAGGACCATGCAGAGCAATCCAGTCGTCATTGAAGATTTGACTCCACATCTCCCGAAGACTCTTCGACAACGATATCCGATTCCATTTAAGAGGAATGTGTGTGTTTTCTCTAGTGCCATTAGACGCTGAATAATTCTTTGTGGCAGTCAACGTGTTAAAAAAAGGAATTACAACCCAAGTATATAGCAGAATATATCTGTCAGACATCTGCAAAATGTATATGAGCCGTTGAAAACCAGAATGGTGTAAGTCATATTTCATGTAAGCTGAGATTATTTGACTGCAAAGTTAAGTATAATTTGAAAAATCTGTCTAGATGATACAGACAGATATTTTAAATCGTACATATCTGCTTTGTATCATCTAGACAGATTTTTTCAAATTGTACTTAACTTTGCAGTCAAATAATCTCAGCTTACATGAAATGTGACTTACACCATTCTGGTTTTCAACAGTTCAAATATGTCTAGAAAATGACATCAATACTTGCTATAAACGTGGTTGAAATCTAGATATATGTAGATAGAGCGCGTAGATGGCTGACAGATATCCTAAGTTGGCAACAATCGATATTCTGTGGTAAATATAATAAAATTTCATAAAATATTAAATTAATAATATTAACACATTTTGACTGCCGTCTACGATATTTGTTGGCGGCGTACCATTAGACGCTGAATAATTTTTTGTGGCAGTCAACATGTTAAAAAAAGGAATTACAAGGCTCTAGAGAGGGTTTTCTCGTTCTCTAATAAAGTGCTAGTTGCTAATTCGTTTTAAAGTTTTTTATTAAAGGACGAGAAGACTAATATAGAGGTTTATTATTAAGTTTGTTTAATAGTATTAACTTTTAATTTTAAACAATCATTATATTTAGGATAGAGAATATCGATTCTTGTTCACTTAGAATATCTGTCAGACATCTACGCACTACCTATATTTAGATTTTGACCACATTTATACCAAATATAGATGTCATTTTCTAGACCTATAGACATCTTGTAGATGTCTAACGGATATCTTCTGCTACTTGGGTAGATTTACGGATGGTTGCGACGTTTTGAAATGGTAACTTTGGCGGATAACTTTCTCGACATGTATACAACTTTAGTCCGCGCTACTATACCTTTCTTGTCTAAAACCTCATAGATTCTTAAGATAATATTACTTCTGTTGCCTGTAGTTTGATATTAATTTAACTTAACTTTTATTAGGTAATAATCAGGTCAAAAAACAACAAAAATCACTGCACGTCTGACGTTTCGGTTCCTCTTCGAACCCTCTCCGGAGACGCAATGAAGGATTCGTTCGAAGAGGAACCGAAACGTCAGGCGTGCAGTGATTTTAGTTGTTTTTTGGCCTGATTACTACTTAATAAAAGTTAAGTTAAATTAACCTCATAGATTTATCAGATAATCGAAATTAAATAAGTCGCCCGTCAAATTGACGGGGTTCCGTAAACCTAGTGATAGTGAAGTAATAGAAACAAAAAAATTTTACCTGTCTTAGTATAGTATAGTATTATATATAGATTATTTGTTTAAATATATAATGCTATCGCTATGTATTGTAACACAATTTCAATTATTAATAAAAGATGAAAATTTAATTCTAACCTCAAATGTTCTTCGTTACCGACAACGCAACCTTGTCCCAAGCGCCATAGTTTACCTAAATACAAGCTTGCATAGCATACTGTCACAACATTAAAATGCGTAACCGAATTGCCTTGCATCAGCCTCGTTTTGCAATCTTGCCTCAAGGTTCTATATCTTGCAAGCCAACCTTTCAGCAAGCTTAATTTTGGTTACGATTTCTACCTGGGGACACGCGACATAAAAATGCAGGATATAACATCAGTTTTTGAAAAACACGATCACGATGACTCCAAAAATTTAGCTGCATTTATCCGGAATTTTTCCGGTGCTGTCGCCGACGATTGCCGATCGTTGCCGATTGTTGCCGAGTGTCCCGTAGACGGACACTTCGACATTCCCGTGCCGATGCACGGTAAAGGTTCATGAAGGCAACTACCTGACCGTTTTGCCCCGCTACCCAAGGGAAAAAAAAGTAGGTATCTAACCTTGATACCTACCCTTTGCCGAGGGTACGTCTGAGGCAGGAAGGCGTACGAGAGGCAGTTCGCCTCCAGACTTTTAGCAAGACAGTCACTAACAGCACACTACCCCAAGGCAGCTCCGCTAGTCTTTTCATTTCCCTGTATTTTCAACAACCTACATCCTTAACGATTTGCGAAATGTAGGTTAATCGCCGCCTATCTATACCTCTCTTTTTTCCTGTTTCTACTTCTAATAGTCGGGGAGGCAGCGACACTTTTACCGTGGTCATTTTACCAAGGCTGGTTTTCATTCACATGATAGATTCCATACTGTGTATGAGCGAAATGCTTGTCAGCTGCCGCACCGGCGGTGGGGGTGAGTACAGTAGAGCCTCAAACGCGTAAAAAAACTAGAGAAATAAAGTGATATCACCAAAGTTCAATTCTTGTTTATGGTTTATTTACATTATGTAATTATAAAAAATCGTAGTCAGCCGGACATATTTCGGGGGGAAATGTGTCAGCTGGGACAATAAACATGTAGCGCGCCGGCTAAAGAGGCTCCGATTTTATCGACTTTTCCCCCGCAATTCGGCTAGCTGATTTTTATTTACCTATATTTAATACAAGTAATACTGGTTCGTGCGATCAAATTTCAACGTCAGTACTATAAAGAGACATTATATATTTTGCCACAAAAGATTCGATGGTTTATTTACATTATGTAATTATAAAAAATCGTAGCAGCTGTTGACGTATACTTGCGCAATACAGACGCCACGCAAACTAATACCACCATACTTTAAATTATGTGATTGCTAATTCATTATATTTTATGAAAAACATCATCAGCTAGGTGTATGGTGGGGATCAGTCCGTCAGCTGGGACAAAAAACATGCAGCGCACCGGCTAAAGAGGCTGCGCATTTATAATTTCAGCTGACGACTTTTCCCTCGCAATTCAGCCAGCCGACTTTTATTTATATCTAGTACGAATAATAATGGTTCGTGTAATCAAACTTCAGGTCTGGTAGTATAAAGAAACATGAAATTTATTGTCTAAAAAGAGTCTATCTTGCTTGCAAATTTAATGGCGATAATAATTATTATTGTAGTTAATTATGTTATTTATTATTATCTAACTATTTAATAATATTTGTTAGAAATAAATAAGTTATAGAAATCAATAGAAGATTTATTGTATAGAAGGCGATATTCATAAATGTAAGAGTAAATATCTAAAAGCCATGCGGGGTACAGCTGAAGTGCGGATCTCTGGTAGATCTTTTGTAGCAATAAATTTCATATTTCTTTATACTACCGCAGCTGAAATTTGGTTACACGAACTATTATTATTCGTACTAGATATAAATAAAAGTCGGCTGGCTGAATTGCGGGGGAAAAGTCGTCAGCTGAAATTATAAATGCGCAGCCTCTTTAGCCGGTGCGCTGCATGTTTTTTGTCCCAGCTGACGGATTGACCCCCACTATACACCTATCTGACGATGTTTTTCATAAAATATAATGAATTAGCAATCACATATCTTAATTTAAAGCATGGTGGTATTAGTTTACGTGGCGTCTGTATTGCGCAAGTATACGTCAACAGCTGACACATTTCCCCCCGAAATATGTTCAGCTGACTACGATTTTTTATAATTACATAATATAAATAAACCATAAACAAAAATTGAACTTTGGTGATATCACTTTATTTCTCTACGCGTTTTTTTACGCGTTTGAGGCTCTACTGTACACACCCCCACCGCCGGTGCGGCAGCTGACAAGCATTTCGCTCACACACAGTATGGAATCTATCATGTGAATGAAAACCAGCCTTGGTAAAATGACCACGGTAAAAATATCGCTGCCTCCCGGACTATAAGGGCCGGTTTATACCGTGTTGGTAAAACCGGCCCTAAGATGTCTCTTAGCAGCCTCTCCTTATTAGTAAGAACAACGCATGCGCACTAGTCTTTCTTCTTCACAAAAATTTTACCGTGCCAGTACCAGAATTTTTCAGGTGCTCATCACTAATAAATACGCATGCGCACCAGACTTTTTCTTGGTCTGGACGTTTGCACCACGATTCAGGGACAGCAGAGTAATTTTTCTTGAACTTTCCCTAGAAAATTTCTTGATTTTTTCTTTCCGTGTAGTCTGATCAATCTGCTTTGTGCACGTATTTACTAACTATCTGCGAAGGAAACAAACATGCTTGTTTCAATCTAAGGGCCGCGACAGACACGCATGCAAGTTTATCGTTTTGCTTGTACAGTTTTAAGTTGTAATGCAAGACGGAACACTAGGGGCCGCCACAGCACACATGCTAGTTTGTCGTTTTACTTGTACTGCAAGACGGAACACAGAGCAGCCCACAGATAAATCTTTCGTTTGGAACACATTTAATTTTTAATTTTGTTGCATTTTAAAGAGATTTCTTTAAATATTGCATCCAAACGAATGACGTTTTCTTAATTTTATTGATGAAAAATGCAAAACAATAACAATACTAAATAAAGAAAATAAAAGTTAGGCTACATTTTCATAAATATGGCTTTTTATCATTATAACATTTTATGTGGTTTCAATGGTGACAGCCAGAGGACATGACGTTTCCAATATTTTAGATCAGTTTTAAAAAAATTGAAATATTTTTTTGCAAAGTTATATACGAAATGAGTTGACAATAATAATCCCCTTTTGTAACATTCATAATGAAACATTTTTTATTCGTTCTATTAATGTTAAATATAAAAAGAAGAGAAAGCAGAAGATCAAAAAGAAGTGGTCAAAGAAATGGTTGCTATTGAGAGAGTTCACACATATTAATTTGTTAAAAGAACTTAAGCTAGAACCTCAAGATTGGTTTAATTATTTACGCATGGATCAACAAACCTACAATGAATTACTTAAAATTATAACACCACGTATTAAAAGAAAATTCACGCGACAATAATCGTAAATCAGACATTTTGGACTATCTAAAAGACTTAATGCAAATCTACCGCATACCCAGATTCACCGTCTTCGTCGCCAGCAAGACGAAACACGCTCGAAAAATCAAACCTCAGTTGATTTCGTTCATGCCAAGCAATTGACGGTACGCAACTAATAAGACGGATGAATTAATACCACGCACACTCCGTCTTGCATTACAACTTACAACTGTACAAGCAAAACGACCAACTAGCATGCGTGTCTGTGGCGGCCCTTAGAAAAACTTAATCACTCAGGAAAACAGGCGGGCTAAATGGATAATAATTATTCATCTTACCCTATCCATTTTACCCACAGGCGACTTTCAACAGTAAATGAAAATAAAAAATAACCTCACTTTTAGTTGATCATATTGAAACTTACGTATTTTATGGCTAAAAGTACATTGATTTAGAAGACATATTTGTTGAAAAGAAATATCCATTAAGAGAAAAAGATACAATGTAGTTTCTTACCTTGAAACATCGAAAGAAAATTCACAATATTAAATTTTCAGTAATTGTGTCTCGACGCATCGTAAACAAACGTCGATCTGGTGGTCCAGACTAAAAATGATGAATTTATTAAAGAATGTGACGCGAGGTGGCAACATTATGTCAAGAGACACGGCAGTGTCTCGCGGCATGTTCGTTCAACGTCGCAGCAACCGTGTTATCATCATCAATCATTATCTTTACAGGAAAAATGTCTGCCCCCTTCACCCCTCTATTTTTACATCGAGTTTTCTCAATAAATATATGGTTATAACCAAAACTATGCTTAGTTACGCCATATAAATTGATTATTCTCTATTGATAGAGACCAGAATAAATTTTATAAGTTACATATTAACAGAGATTCATCCTTAACACACAACGCGAAGCCACGCCTCTCCCGCCTAAAACTCGAGAATGTTAGATTTCTCGGCCGATATCTATATGTCAAGATGTCACAAAAATAGACCTTTTCATTCTGGGCGGAAGTAACTAGCCCGCCTCATGTGTAACTAAAAAGCCTGGCGCAAAAAGGTTAAAAGTTTCGGACAGTTTTTAATCGCAATGGTCTCCACGCAACCATTCGTAAACGTGGAATTATCAGAGAAAGATGTTCCGGGAGCGATTTTAATGTACAATACAATTGAAGCACACAGTGTACTTCAATTAAAACGTTGGCTTCAATGTAGGAACCAAAAGACTGAGGGAAAAAAGCAACATTTAATTGATAGGTTAGGAGACTAGAGGATGCACTTTTATAATCTCTTAAATTCATTTTCAAAATATTTATCTTATTGCAGAGTGAAATTTTGTCTTCAAAGAAAAACGCCTATTGATTCGCATGTCGATCGTGGTAAATGGTTAGAGATAAAAGCTACAAATTTGAGGTCTAATGTCATATCACAGTTGCAACAAGGACCAGACTATCCAAGCTATTGGAATACTTTCCCATCTTGTTCAATTCCACATGCATTCAACATTGGTTGTATGTATGAATATTTTATGAATATTCAGATGATCGATACCAATAATCCCCAAAATGTTCATGTGAAGAAAATTGATTGTGGAACTTCCAAACCACTCGCGCGAGGAAACATTTATTTGCTGAGTAAACATGTTCAGGATATCATGGACTCAGTTATTGCTGATAAAAAGTTTTATTATCTGAAACACAAACGTTCAAGCATCTTATAACAAAAATATTAGGTATTCAGTGAAAGTCATGTTAGAGTACAAATCCACAAAAATTATTGATGGACAGTGTAATTGCAAAGCATCATCTCTAGGTAGGTGCAGCCACGTAACAGCATTATTATATGCCTTAAAATCTATTAGCAACTCTCTTTCGAATTCGTCCATTGCAGTTTTTTTTATAGTTTGAGTCGTAGCATTCCGTCGTTCCATCCTTTTTAGTGTTTGCACTCCACAATTCCTCTTGTTGGCCTTTGTGAGACTCACTCCACAACCCTAAAAATTGAAAACAATAAAACAACATTTAATATATTGTAAATTGTTGGCATAGATGTATGTATAATAATTGTAGAAGAGGTTACCTGTTCCTTCGCTCGTTGCGATTCATGCTCTTCGTCGTAGTCATCACCAGTATCGTAATTTTTTACATCTAGTACCTCACAACCCTAAACATTGAAAACAATAAAACAACATTTAATATATTGTAAATTGTTGGCATAGATGTATGTATGATTGTAGAAGAGGTTACCTGTTCCTTCGCTCGTTGCGATTGATGCTCTTCAATGTAGTGATCGCCTGTATCGTCATTTGTTACGATATCCATTACCTCACAACCCTAAAAGTTGAAAACAATCAAACATTTAATATATTGTAAATGGTTTGCATAGATGTATGTATGATTGTAGAAGAGGTTACCTCTTCTTTCGTTCCTTGCGATTGATGCCCCAGTGTTCCAAAATCATCATTTGTGTCCTCTGTTTTTGCTGAAGTGGAGGTTGTGTATAATTTCACATCTTTCTGTTCTAAACAAGTACGTCTTTTACGTTCTGGCTAAAACAATAAAACATTATTTGCACCATTCTTAACTCTTGTGTGATACAGCGTTGGAAAGCTCTTTAAAAATGCTTTACAGCAACACCAAATTTTGGTACCTTTCGATGAGTAGTTTTCGCGCAAATCGAGGAAGAAACTGCCAGAAGTAAGTTTTGTCAATTTATTTATTAAAGATCAATTATGTTACAATAAATTTTCGAAGTGATTTCCATTATATGATCTTACTCCCTGCGATTTCTTCTTATGGGAATATCTGAAATCTGTTGTTTTTCGAACTCAACCAACAAGCATTAACCAACTGAAGCAGAGAATTATGCAAGAATGTCGCAAAATTTCAAGAAAAACATTTTAAAAAGTCCGAAAAATCAATGGAAATCATTTCGAAAATTTATTGTAACGTAATTGACCTTTAATAAATAAATTGACAACTTACTTCTAGCAGTTTCTTTCTCGATTTGCGCAAAAACTACTCATCGAAAGGTACCAAAATTTGGTGTTGCTGTAAAGCATTTTTAAAGAGCTTTCCAACGCTGTATCACACACGGGGGATTGCTATTTAAGATTACAAAGTTGGGGGGGGCTACCTCTAAGAAGGTTGGAGGGGGTGCGTCTCCGATTATGTCATTTTGATTCCCCCTCACCACTGCCGAAACCGTATTTTTGTTTTTTACAAAATCTCTGTAACTTTCTGAGATATTGGGGTGGCAAGTTTTCAAAATGTCATCCTGTATATGTTCAATTGCTCGTTTCATATGGTAACAGTAAATGTATCAAGCTGTCAAAATACCCCGATAGCGAAGCGTGACTTTCACCCAAACGTCACGCGGTGGCGTCACTGATCGTGAGTGACGTTACTGTGATGCCACAGTGAGGATCCGGAGTGCGAGTTTTTGCCACAACGGAATACTTGATCCTGATTGGTCTATTCGCTGATGCCTTACGGAATTTTTATTCGCGTCGGACACCGCCGTATGATGGCGTTTCGTTCTTCCTAAGATGGCCGTCGTTACCGACCGAATGTCAAGATACCATGTAACGTAAACAAAGTATTTGTAAATAAAAGTAGTTTTAAGAGTGCAAGTGCAATAAACCCAATTCATAAGTGATGAATATCGGCATCGAAGATATCTTGTCAATTCTAGAAGAGTCAAAAATGCCGCTAATATGGAAGGAGAAGCGGTATTGAAAGCAGTTTGTATTTTCTTGCGGAATCAAAAAGAGAAAGGAAAATGCAGTGAAAATCGTCGTTTATTGCATACAATCGTCACATGTAACAAGTGCTCCTCACGAAGTTGAAGTGAACATCTTACTGGTAAACAACAATAAAGAAGTAACGTGCAAGTGCAGCTGGGCCAGAGGAAGACGCAAACATGTTTTTGCAACGCTTCTGTACATAAATCAGTAGGGCAAATAGTACCATGTGACGATTGTACGCAAGAAGCGACGATTTTCACTGCATTTTGGTTTCTCTTTCTAATTCCGCAGGAAAATACAAACCTGCTTTTTCAATACCGCTTCTCCTTCCACTAGCGGCATTTTTGGCTCTCTTAGAATTGATAAGATATCTTCGATACCGATATTCATCACTTATGAATTGGGTTTATTGCACTTGCACTTTTAAAACTACTTTTATTTACAAATTCTTTGTTTATGTTACGTGGTTATGTTGACATTTATTTTGAAAAAGAAAAATATCAAGTTATTTTAAAAAATTTAATGAGAAGCTTCGAGAGCAGCCACTCTCATGTCCATGTCCGGTTTCTATATTATGACCGGAGTGGACCAACACCGCTTGAAGAGTCGGTGGCTCAATTGGTAGAATGCGAATTCCCAGTTTCGAAGCATCTCGTATCCTAAAGATCGCAGGTTCAAATCCCGGTAGGGTGTGAAAAAAAAAGCGACACTCTACTAGGCGGGTGGCAGGCGGCGGCACTGCACGGGCACACATTGAAAAACCTCGGTAAAGTCATTGCGTGCGTTCCCCTTTTGCAAAAAAAATCCTACTTTATCCACTTTATACACTGCGTGATGCCACAGTGGTACTCCAATGGGCACGCACCAAGACATCACTGTGATGTTTCTCAAAGTCACCGCGAGGTCCCACAGTGCCACCACTGTGAAGCCACCTGGCTATCGGGGAAGTGCTTTCACGAACGAATTGTTCTGGGGAAATATATATATTATCGAAACACATTAATTATAAAATCATTTCAAAATATCACGAGAATAAATCAAAAGTAACGTGGTTATAATTAATTAACTCGTATCGGTATAAAATGTGAGACTATAATTTTGTGGTAATAAAAACCTGTTCTCCTACATGTACATATTCTCCTCATGAATAAATTCGAAAAAGGAGTGAAATCTTGTCACAAAAACAGATTCTCCGTAAAAAAAAGGCGGCATGTTCATTCAGTGCCAACAAAGTTGATACGTAAAATACTCTCCAAAAAAGATTAGAAATCAATTAAGATCGCCATGTTCAAGATTTATATATAAAAAATAAATGGCATCATTTGAAATGAAAATTATTGTAAATCAAGTTACTAAAAAATTCGACGACAAAAAATTGAATACAAAATTTTCATAAAAAAGAACGCCACGTTTTTTCCCTTCAAAATAAAAAAATCAGACAGAAAATTATATTCGATGTTTAAATGCACTTATGATTTTAAATAAATTCATACTCTTATATGATACCACCAGTATACCGCATGTCCTATGGCCAACCGCGCAGGTGAGCTGCGACATGAATTCTTGACTTCGGCAGTATTTATGGTACAGTTAGAGTGGGCTTCAGGCGAGTGCGCTGCATAAGAACGAAAAGTGTCGACTGCTCTTCTAATAGCTGTCAATTCGGGAGATCGAAGCGTTTCGTGTAACCTCAAAATCGTAAAGTTTTGAAATAATTTGTAGAAGTGATGAGAAATAATCATAAATAATCTTCCGAATTGACACCTTAGGTATCGCTCACGCCACTTCGTAAAACTACTTCCTAGACACGCGCGGTGCTAGCGCGGAAATAATTTCTGAAACAAATAGGCATGAGGCGTGTAATTCGGTTGGACATCGAAAAAACCCGAATAATTGTTAACTCTCACTTCTGAACATTACTTACCATTTATTCAAAGATTCACGATTTCGAGCTTAGACTTCGATCTCCCGAATTGATAGCCATCGGGAGATCAGACGTTTCACACTTTTCGTAAGAACGCAGCGTAAGAGCGAGAAGCGTCGTCTGATTTCCCGATGGCTGTAAATTCGGAAGATTATTTATGATTATTTCTCATCACTTCTACAAATTATTCACTACTAATTCAAAAGTTTACGATTTTGAGGTTACACGAAACGCTTCGATCTCCCGAATTGACAGCTATTAGAAGAGCAGTCGACACTTTTCGTTCTTAGAGCCCGGGCACACAGAGCGCGGTCTGGCGTTCCGCGTTCTGCGTTCAGCGTTCTGCGTTCAGAGTTCTGCGTTCCGACGGCACACAGGCGGCGGTCAATTAACCAGCGTTCCAGTTTTGTTCAAAATATTGTGCGTGAAACATGCTCTCAGATAGTTCGTCTTCCGACGAAGAAGAAGCATTGCTTTTGTGGAGCCTGGAAGCGACCAGGAGAAAAAGAAAAAGGAAACACTCTGGGTGCACCCAATAAACAGCAAGCGAGAAGACGAAGAAGAATTTCATACTCTTTTTGCTGAATTGCTTGACGATGAAGAACGATTTCTTATTTATTTTCGTATGTCATATAACAAACGTCTTTCGCAAACTAATTCAGTTAATTTTTCTGTTTCCGACATAGCGTTCACGCGTTCTCTGTCTTTCTGTGAATAGAACGCCAGAACGCAAGAGTTCTCGTTGACCGCAGCGGTCTGACCGCTGGCAGTGCGTGTTGTTACTTGTAACTCCATTCATTACAAAGAACGCAGAACGCAGAACGCGGAACGCAGAACGCTGACCGCGCTCTGTGTGCCCGGGCCCTTATGCAGCGCACTCGTCTGAAGCCCACTCTAACTGTACCATAAATACTGCCGAAGTCAAGAATTCAGGTCGCAGCTCACCTGCGCGGTTGGCCATAGGACATGCGGTATAGTGGAAAAAATATGAAAACTTAAACGCGGCAAGTTCTTTTTTATGCAAATTTTTTTATAAATTTTTTGATCGAATTTTTTAGTAACTTTTGATTTACAGTAATTTTTTTTTCAAATGATGCCTTTTATTTTTTATATATAAATCTTGAACATGGCGATTTTAATTGATTTCTAATCTTTTTTGGACAGTGTTTTACGTATCAATTTTGTTGGCACTGAATGAACATGCTGCCTTTTTTTTTACAGAGAATTATTAATTACACAAATATAGGAAATATTCATTTTGCCACCTCCCTACCCTTCCCCTACGTTTTTTTTTGCAATAGCTTTGTGTGAGGAGGGTTCAGATATAATGTAATTACAATGAACGTGTGTATAATATACTATTGCAAATTAAATATCGTAGTTGGTCGAACTGGCCTTAATATGCCTCTCCTATATTAACTTAAAATAGTTATTCATTAACCATGTTTTCAGATAAAAAAAAATGTCCCCAAAAAGAAGTAATAAGTCCAAATTACGTCATTTTGATGTCAAATGAGCTGAATGAGAAAACGCGAAGACCAAATTAAGTAAGTTTGAAATTATTTGCTTAATCTGACGAAATCATGACTTATTCGAAATCCAAATGACGTAAATTGGACGTTCTCTTGACTTATCACATCTCCTTCGGTAGTAGCTTCGCTTTGAAATGTAACTCCCGAACTGCAGCGTTACCTTCTACAATGTGGCGTGGCCTCGCACTTTTCTGGACTCCTTGACATGGTTTCGACGGCGTCCAGTCACGACAATAATGGTCGTCCGCAACCGCCAAAATCGTAGGCACTCGTAATCGACGTCACGTACGTACCGTATGTCCCGGCCAGAACCCCACATTTGCAGGGATCTTGAAATTTACCATCGGCCGTGCTTGGTCGGTACTCGAGTCATTTTTACCGGTAAAAGTCGAGTCGGTAGTTAGAGTACGTGTCAGTTCGGGCGGTCGAAGCGTCTAATCTCAAAATCGTGAATTTGTGAATAATGAAAATTACTCACCATAATTCACAAATTCACAATTTTGAGATTAGATGCTTCGATCTCCCGAATTGACACCAACTCTAACTACCGACTCGACTTCTACCGGTAAAAAATGACTCGAGTACCGACCAAGCACGGCTGATGGTAAGTTTTAAGGTCCCTGCAATTGTGGGGTTCTGGCCGGGACATACGGTAGAATGACGCCAAGTTCTACGATGATTCCTATCCACCGCCACCGCGAATACATTTGATGTTAAGAACCAGCCGCTGACATTGAGTCGATTCCTTGTGAGTTTAGATTTAGAAGGAGACAATTCGTGCACGTCATTCGTGGTGCAGATATTTGCACTGGCAGCGCATACTAATAGTAAAATGTATACGTAGGTACTGAATATGTCAAGCGTGAGACATCATTTACACAACGTCAGCAGTTCTATCTGTATACACTTATGAACAATGAACCTGTCCCACTTGCTTAACCCTCCGTTAGTCGCTATGGGTCTAACAGAACCGAGGACAGAACCATCTAACCTATCAAGACAGACAGAACCGTCTCATAGACGGAACACCGATCTAAGTCCACACCACCATTCCGGCTATTTTAGGTTATTAAGCTTTTCGCGCGTACATCAGTAGTCAGCTGTGTCTGTTTATGTCAAATGCAGAAGATGTTTATTCTGTTTCTTATAAAAATATAAAGTTGTGAGTTGTGTTGAAGATTGTTAGTAAAGTTGAGCAAGAATAATAACATTTAAGTTGAGTGGAATTAGAAGTAGTGACAGTGAAAATGAGCCGTTATCTGAAGTTATTTTGAGACAATCCAAGAAAAGAAAGAAGTTTGGTAGAATAAGTAATACAGAAAACAGTCACCAGTCGCTACTAGGCCAATAAAGGAAGTTTTCATCGATTCAGATAAACAAATTTAGCTCATGATAGCTAGTACAATGGTTTAAAAACCAGCTATGTAATAGTACCAAAGAAGCCTTCACTTTGTAACCAGAATATGCCGCAATTATTATACAAACAACTTCTAGGGATTCTGAAGAAAAAATTTGACCAACTACAAGATTTAAAGGAATTCGTCTCTGAAGAACATCAAGAGTATTATAATAACCTGCCTCTTTGTCATGTAAATGCAGCAAGTGATGAAGAAGATACCTAAGGTAGTATAGTTAATTTTTAATATTGTAATGCAAACGAACTCTAGGAAAATTAATATATGATTGTAGCTATGAGAATGGACTTGGATCGTTTTTCCTGCTTCTAAATTGATGTGACTGCCAAAATTTGTCAAAAAAAAAGATATTACTTATTTTTTTGTGTTGTGATAATATTGTGTCAGTCTGAGTCAATACATGTGCCTTAATAAAAAAGTACAGCTATTATAAGTTATGCAAAAACATGTTCTCCCCAAGTCTTCATACTTTCATATCGCTATATCTCAAAATGAGCAAAATGTGACTTAGATCGTTTTTCCCGCCACCTCTTCAATTGTTACTATAGAGAGATGTCAGAATTTATTTCTGTGCTTAGTTCAGCTACGCTATACCGTATGTCCGCGATCATTTGAACCATAGGAAAATTGCGAGCTTTGCATGAGCACCCCTTTGGGTCTCCTCGTCCAATAGAATCACCGGAGAAGCGTGAATGCGCATGCGTAGTCATCCGCGAGTGTGGCGTCGTCAGCAAGTTCAGATCGATTATTTCGATAACCGATCTGAACTTGCTGACGACGCCACACTCGCGGATGACTACGCATGCGCATTCACGCTTCTCCGGTGATTCTATTGGACAAGGAGACCCAAAGGGGTGCTCATGCAAAACTCGCAATTTTCCTATGGTTCAAATGATCGCGGACATACGGTACATAATACACCTAGCGTCAGTGATTCTCATCGGTACGAGCGGATCTTCTTGTTTTGCCATGAAGCACCAATCAAATTTTCGTAACTCAATGCGTAAAACTCGGTTTCACGGGCGTCCTCAACCCCATCAACCTCGTATTTCACACTTAGTGACAAAAAATAGAATTCGTTATAAGGGCGTTTCGCGTCGTTTTAACTCGTGTGATTGCCGCACTCGCCTCGCTCGTGCAGAAAACTTCACACTCGTTAAAAACGGCGCTTCACGCCCTTATAACGAAAATATCTATTAGCCTTCATCGCAAAACACTGAGATCCACTCGAATCTTTCAGCTACGGTCGACTCGATAAAAGTACCGTTACCCGAAGCGAGTCGATCAGAATCATTGGCGCTAGGTGTACAGCCATTTAAAGGCGAACGCACGAGGCGGGAATCACACATCTGCGAAGACTTTATTATTGGATAACTTCGAAAATACGGATCCATAATTTTTCTTAGCGAACATAGTCTTTTTCTAATGTGTAGAATGAGGATAAAAAAATTCAAAACAATGGAAAATGTGATTTAAAATTTTCATTAAAAGTGTCTGGTTTGATATAGAGTGAGTTATCTACGGTAGTAAGTTGATCGTAATCTACGAATATACATATCTTGAATAATAAAACAAATATCTTGAAAAATAAAACAAATATCGCAGGCTCGCCAAGTAGCATTTTGAACATCGGTGCCCTGCTTTGGTATAGTCATTTGTCCTTTCGATCTCGGCTACTTTTACTGGTCTTGATCATACCGCGTGATTTGCAGTATGGGCGATGTATGAAGGATTAATCGAAGTTCTCTCACTCGTACTTATGCGCCTCTTAGGTATATCTCCCACCCTAAAAAATATACTTGATACTACCTTGGCACTACATTCGGATATCAATACTTTTTTAAGTGCAATTTTTTTTTGGAGAAGAGGGGAAGAGGCAATTTTTGTTGGGCTTTTTGTCGACACGATTATTAATGGGTTATTTTTTTAAGTGGCCCTGCATAGTCTTTGGCGTATTTTTTACATCTTTGATGCATTTTGGGAGATATTACTAGTTTTTTGAAAATCGTTTACAATTTATGAATCGATTTTTCAATTTTTATATCTTCTGACAATTCAATATACTTTTGCATTTTCAAAATTTCATAAATTTTAGCCCATTTAAAACTATTTTCGAGAAGATTGTATCAACTCATTGTTCAAATAAATTATTAACGCGTTCTTCAATAATACCGTCACGGTTGAACACTAAGTCTACACATAGTCTAAATTTTCTCCATTTCGTCGTATTTCTCGCAGTTTCCAAAGTATTCTCATAAGTTTATTGTTTAAACAAATTATCAACTCGCTCTGTTCGGTAATGCTATCACGGCTGAAAATGTTCGATCCTTTTATCATACCCCTAAATTTTCTTCGTTTCGACGTATCTCCCACCGTTTTCGAGATATTTGCAAATATTTATTGTTTAAACAATTATCGGCTCGCTCCGTTCGGTCATGCCATCGCGATTGAAATTTCGACCCCCTTCATGAAACACCTAAATTTTCTCCGTTTCGCCACACCTATCCCCATTTCCGAGGTTTTTGCAAAAGTTTATTGTTTAAACAATTATCGACTCACTCTGTTCGGTGATACAATCTGAAAGTTCGACCCCCTTTATGAAACCCTTAAATTTTTTTCATTTCGCCGTATCTATATCCATTTTCCAGATATTTGCAAAAGCTTGTTGTTTAAAAAATTAGCGACTCACTCTATTCAGTGATGCCATTGCGGTTGAAAGTTCAACCCTTTACGAAACCTTCAAATGTTCTTCGTTTCGCCTTATCTCGTACGTTTCCGAAATACTTGCAACAGTTTATTGTTTAAACAATTATCGACTCATTCTGTTCGGTAATACTATCGCAATTGAAAGTTCGACTTCCTTTATAAAACCCCTAAATCTTCTCCGTTTCTCCGTATCTCTCCCCATTTATGAGATATTTGCAAAAGTTTATTGTCTAAACAAATTTTTAAACAAGTTATCGACTCGCTATATGTGCTAATACCATCACGCCTGAAAGTTCAACCCTCTAGACGAGGCCCCCAAATTTTGTCTGTTTCGCCGTATCTCTCCTCACGGTTTTAAAGATATTTACAATACATTCGTTGTTTAAACAAATTATCCTATTATTATAAGGATTGGTAATACTTTCATTGCTGAAGGTTCGGAAATATTAATAACTTATCTAATCTGACAGTCTTCTCAATTCTCTTAATGCTGCTTCTTACTATTATCTTAATATTCTTAATTTTAACTTCGTACGTCAATATCGAAAACAACGAAATAAAATAATACTGCATACACTTATTTCCTTGGTTACGTATATTCGCTATAAATATTTCGGAGTAACTGTCAATTTTATTCTAATTATGCGATATAGAAGAAAAGAAACTTGATCCCGTGATTGCAACGAGGGTAGGTTGTTCATTCATAACATCGGTCGACATAATATGATTATTCGTGTCGCCTAGCAGAGAAAGCAGCAGACGGATTATTTGAAGTTTAGCATCGAATTTCCTCTGAAGGTACGAAGACGGCTATGACGAAATTTTAGTTCTTAAAAATTAGCAAGGCTTATCTTTGACGAATCATATAGGTATCTAGAATCCGTTTATCGATTTGGTGACGCATAGGCTCGATTGAAAGCGCCGATCCCAGATTATATGAGATATTAATTTCATAATTCGAAACGTCTTACTGATTGTGAGAAATAAAAACCGCATTACAGGTACAAACTATACGTCTCGCCATCGGGCGGGCGTTGCACTTTTTTTAGTCCTAGGAGCGAGCCTTAACCGAGGCTCGTGTGATACCATATATACCTACAATTTCAAAAATAAAAAGACGATTACTTCATGATTTATGGTTGGATTGGTCTGTAATTTGATAGAATTGTTGTATTCGTATAACTTCATTTTGTACATATTTTTTAAGATACAATTATTTTTTGAGTGGCTGAAGTGGCGTAGAATTCCCAAGTAATAAATACTAGATATCATATATTCATCAATATTGACGAACTAAAACGTCAGGTACCACTAGTCGCGTTAAACAGTCTTGTCGTTAACCTCGATCTGGCGAATCGAGAGTTTCTCTGCTTAAGATGTATGCATCAGTAGAATGTATAGGTATATACGTGGCTGTGTATGTGTGACACTCGAGAGTATCTGGGCATGTGAAAATCGATGTCGTCATGTGGGGGAATAACGGAACACGCGAACGGTACACGCTTCGTATTCTCTTTGGTCCAGAATTTAAGGTAACTCATGCATTAATGTGTCAGTGGCCCAGCCACCACGATATACATAGTAGTTGTGATGAAAATTCGGAATAAACGAAACGTTCCAAATCCAATGAATATACAGGGTGTTTCATAAACATGCGGCACAACTTCAAGGGGTGATTGTCTGGATGATTCTAAGCATTTTTTGCCCTATGATGATTTTTCGAAAAACGCACCATTTCGGCGCTAGAAGGCGATCAATGTTTATTGACAAAAAAGTATTTATTTTACATTATAAGGCTCTACAATCTACAAGAATTGTTGAAAATGTCCACCACCAGCCCGGATACATGTATCCAATCTTCTTCGCATGGACTGGCGAACTCTTTCACACACCCGGGTCATTTCTAATTGCATTGCAACCCGCAATCATTCGTTGTCTCAAGTACTCTAGCGCCGAAACGGCGCGTTTTTCGAAAAATCATCATAGGGCAAAAAATGCTTACAATAATCCAGGGAATCACCCCTTGAAGTTGTGCCGCATGTTTATGAAACACCCTGTATAGTCATTGTAGAAAATATTTGTGAAGGCGACGACCTTGAATGGCCCGAGTTGGTTAGATATCAGTTCGAGCAGAGGCCATTGCCATCGCCGGTACCGCTGCAGAAAAACTGCACGTCGAGTAAATTGAAAACTTCCTCGAGCCGTTGCCCGGCTCCTTCGGACGTTCACCTGCAATATCACCACTCAAGGTCAAGATGGAAACCTTTCACTCCATATATTTTTGTAATATCAGTCAATAAATTACAAGAACGAGATATTTTTACAACACTTATACCTTTTTCTTCGATTTAAACTCTACTGAAAATTGTTTTTCAAAGGGCCTAGCGGAATAGGCATGTGAAATCTGCCCCCACGCGTATCAGCACCTTTATATTATCGATAAGCATCTATGAGAAACTAAACCTCCAACATTGTTAGCCCCCCAATCGCTATTGGAGGGGTTATGAGGGGCGAAGTAAAATTAAAAAAAATGTTTGCTCCCAAACGGCTCAACCAATTTTCATGAAAAAAAATATATGTTAGTGGTTCTTAAGAGCCAATTCCAAAAATACATATTTTTAATTTTTTTTTAAAGAAAATTCGAGACAGAAAATTTATGAATTTTTTCAAACAAAACATTGTTTAAGTTATGATTAATTGGAACACCCACCATTTTTGCTAATTTTTTCATTGGAGTGTCCTCAACAACATACAGGGTGACGTTTTGAAAACTTGCCACCCCAATATCTCAGAAAGTTACAGAGATTTTCTAAAAAAGAAAATACAGTTTCGGCAGTGGAGAGGGGGAACCAAAATGACATAATCGGAGACGCACCCCCTCCAACCCCCTTAGGGGTAGCCCCCCCCAATTTTGTAATCTTAAATAGCAACCCCCAATGTGTGATACAGCGTTGGAAAGCTCTTTAAAAATGCTTAACAACAACACCAAATTTTGGTACCTTTCGATGAGTAGTTTTTGCGCAAATCGAGAAAGAAACTGCTAGAAGTAAGTTGTCAATTTATTTATTAAAGGTCAATTACGTTACAATAAATTTTCGAAACGATTTCCATTGATTTTTCGGACTTCTTAAAATGTTGTTCTTGAAATTTTGCGACATTCTTGCATAATTCTCTGTTTCAGTTGGTTGAGTTTGAAAAACAACAGATTTCAGATATCCCCATAAGAAGAAATCGCAGGGAGTAAGATCAGATAATGGAAATCACTTCGAAAATTTATTGTAACATAATTGACCTTTAATAAATAAATTGACAAAACTTACTTCTGGCAGTTTCTTTCTCGATTTGCGCGAAAACTACTCATCGAAAGGTACCAAAATTTTGTGTTGCTGTAAAGCATTTTTAAAGAGCTTTCCAACGCTGTATCACACATGGGGGGTTGCTATTTAAGATTACAAAGTTGGGGAGGCTACCCCTAAGGGGGTTGGAGGGGGTGCGTCTCCGATTATGTCATTTTGGTTCCCCCTCTCTACTGCCGAAACCGTATTTTTTTGTTTTTGAAAATCTCTGTAACTTTCTGAGATATTAGGTGCCCATACACACAGAGGTCGAACTGTCGGTTTGGAACGGCAGTTCGAACCGTCGGGTCGATCCGTCGGTTTTAACCGTCGTCGTCCACTAACGCAGAATAGAAATCCGCGGTTAAGCTAGCCATAAGCAGTGGACGGCGGCAGTTTTTCCCGTCGGTCTGGACTGACGGGTCAGCCTGACAGTTCGACCTGGCGCGTGGCGCGCCCACTAATTGAAAGGTAAAACTGCCGCTTTGAACCGCGCCTTTCCAAACCGACAGTTCGACCTCTGAGTGTATGGGCACCTATTGGGGTGGCAAGTTTTCTAAATGTCACCCTGTATATTTTTTTCAATTACATCTGAAGTGTACCTCATAGTGAAAAAAAAATGTACATGGCTCATCACCTATATTCTATATTATATATGATATACACTGTACATTCACTACAAAGCAATTTTTCCACTTTTTTGGTAATTCGGCATATGATAAATGTATGCTGCACACTTTACTGCGATTCGTTAAAATCCTTCAGTAGTAATTGTTAATTTTTTGGAACAGTCAATGATATTATTTATTTATTATTATTTCAATCCTTCCTTTAGCGTGAACGAGCTCGCGTCTCAATACGGGGTGCTTCATTTCTGTAAGTCTTCTGGCCTCCCACTTCTTCATTTTATAAAAATTATATTAAATTAAGAAACAGGTCCAAAGAGCTTTTTTGTATGCTTTTTTAATCACACATTTTTTATAGTGCGGTTGCTTCGTTGCAAACTAAATATGAAAGGGCCCTTGCCTCTTACTTTTATATTTAGTTACAAATTATACTCGATGAAAAAACCATTTTAATCCTCATCACTGTTTTCGTCTACTAGATGTAATACGGGAAGTTGAGGTAGAGGGCAGTAGATGGAAGAGGGAGTGAGGAGAAGGCAATATGGCGGAAGACAGAGCCACGTGTAGAGGGCGTTACCAAATACACAACAGACTACGAACGAAGTTTTATTATTAATTAAACCCCAGTTCAACATGGCGCAGTCGGTAGGACCGTGAATAAAATAAAAAGAAAAGTATAGAGCCACACAAGGAGAAGCAAGATGCCGGACGAGGCAGTAGTAACGAGTGCAGGTTTGAACCTGAAACCCCCAGTAGGCACATTCTGTACGGTCGTTCGTGGGCGTTCGTTCGTGGCGTTCGTACAACCGCCCTGAATAACACGGGCGTTCGTCGGGCGGTCCTACGAACGCCATCGAACGACCGTACAGAATGTGCCTACAGGACCGTTGGATTTGGAGGGGAATGTAGCGGAAAATTGGAAAAAATAGATAAAAAAGTTCGAAAGATATTTAGAAGCCACAGAAAGTGATCATAAGCCAGACACAGTGAAAATTGCAATATTGTTGCATTCGATAGGAGACGAAGCAGCGGAGAAGTTCGAGACATTTGAATTAACAGAAACAGAGGAAAAAGTGTACCTCACCGTAAAAACTAAGTTTGAAAACTATTGTGTCCCAAAGAAAAATGAGACAATCAATAGACACGTATTTTTCCAAAGGAGACAAAAAGAAGGGGAACAATTTAATCAGTTCTTAACTGAATTTAAAAAATTAAGTATGGACTGTGAGTTTGGTACTTTGAAAGACAGCTTAATCAGAGACCAAATTATCTCGGGGATAAGTGATACAAACTTAAAACAAAGATTACTAAGAACAGACGATTTAAATCTGGAAAAATGCGTCAAAATGTGTAAGACAAGTGAAATGGCCGAAGAGCAACTGAAAATGCTACAACAGAGTACTTCGGAGAATGTGAATTATGTCAAACGAAAGCCCACGAATAAAGAAGAAAATCACCCAAACACATCGCAGCAGAGGCCTAATCAGCAGAATAGAAGCAGAACGGGGGAGCACAGCAGGTACGAGCACATGAACAAAAATCAAAAGGAAATGTCAAGAGGAAAACATCCTCAAAAGAAGCAAGTAGAGGAGACCTCCAGCGACAAGTGCAAGAAGTGTGGTTATAAGTACAATAATTACGGAGAGTGCCCAGCGTTCGGGGCCAAGTGCTATAAGAGTGTCAAAAGATGGGACATTTTGCGCAAATGTGTAGAAACGATTATAACATAAGAGAGATAAAGAGATCAGATTCAGATACTGACAGCGACTCGTTGCAACCACACCTGTTAGGTACGATTTTCATAAAAACATTGGAAACAACAAAATGGAAGGAAAAAGTAGAGTTTATTGAGAGTAACGAATCACTCATGTTTAAATTAGACACGGGAGCGGGATGCAACGTGTTAAGTCAGGAATATTTAGATAAACTGAACATAAGAGTACAAATTAAGCCAACGAGACAAAAATTAGCAAATTACGATGGTACAAAGATAGAAGTAATGGGTACAGCCAAATTAAAATGTAAAATTAGAGACAAAACCTGGGAAGTTCCATATTTTATCGTTAAAGGGGATAAAGTTCCAATACTTGGGGAAAAAACGATTGATAAATTAGAGTTGATTTCAAAAATCAAGGTAATTGCTGCACCAAAAGAGAATCGAGTAAAAGAATACGAGGAAGTATTTCAGGGCGTTGGAGAAATAAAAGACTTTGAGTATGAATTAAAATTAAAACCGAACGCGACAGGGAAAAGTGTACCGTGTAGAAATATTCCATTTAAATTAAGGGATATTTACGAGCTAGAACTAAAGAAAATGGAGCAAAAAGGTATAATAAAAGAAATAACAGAGCCCACTAAATTCGAAAATGCAGTGGTAATCGTGAGGAAACCAAACCACCAGTTAAGAATATGTCTAGATCCAATTTACTTGAATAGATATTTATTAAGGGAGCATTGTAAATTACCAACTTTTGAAGAAATAGCAGCCAAAGTTCAGGGAGCCAAAGTATTCAGTGTTTTGGATGCAAGCACAGCATTTTATCAAATTAAACTAGAAGAAGAATGCCAAAAATTAACTACTTTCCAAACGCCTTTTGGCAGATATTGTTTTAAAAGACTACCATATGGCATTAAGAGCACCTGAAATTTTTCATAGACAGTATACAAAGATATTTGCAGGTATAAAAAAATGGCAGTTTTCATTGATGACATTTTGATTTGGGGAGAGAGAGATAACGAAAAAGAGTTAAACGAATATACTAGAGAAGTCATGAAAAGAGCATTGGAATTTAATGAAAAATTTAATAGACAAATGCGTATTCAATTCTAAAAGAGTTAAATTTTTAGGCCATATCTTTACTGACAAAGGCATCAAGATAGACGATGAAAAAGTCAAAGCTATCCGGGAAATGAAAAGACCAGAAAACGCAAAAGACGTAGAAAGACTACTAGGAATGATTAATTATGTTTCCAAGTACATACCTAAAGCATCAAACTACACAGTACCGTTAAGAGAGTTGATTAAGAAAAATACAATTTTCAACTGGACACAAATACACGAGAATTCGTTAGAGAAAATCAAAAACATATTAGCGAACAGTCCAGTGCTACAATTCTATAACATAAATTTACCATGTACACACACAGTAAGCGTCGATGCCAGCAGTGCAGGTATCGGCGCAGTCTTACTACAAAACAATCTACCAGTGGCATATGCATCGAAAGCATTGACAAAAACGCAACAAGCGTGGGCACAAATAGAAAAAGAAATGTATGCAATAGTATACGGCTGTGAGAGATTCAGACAGTACATTTTAGGGAAAGAAGTCACGGTTGAAAGCGACCACAAACCGTTGATACCTATTTTTTAAAAACCGATGTCAGAAATACCAATTAGACTACAGAAAATGAGACTAAGATTACAAGGTTGCGATATCAATGTAATTTACAAGCAAGGTAAAGAATTATTTTTAGCAGACGCACTTTCGAGAGCACATCTGTCAGAAAGTAAAGACGAAGAAACTGACTTGGAAACACAAATTCTTTTAGTAGATTATAGAGATTACATGAGTGAGGAGAGATTAAAAGCATTCGTAAAAGAAACGGAAAAAGACCCAGAATTAAATCTGCTGAAGGACTTTGTGTTGAAGGGTTGGCCAAGTCAAAACAAGATTCCACGAGAATTAAAACAGTATTATGTGTTTAACTCGGATATCTACAGGAAAGACGGGTTGTTGCTAAAAGGCAATCAAATTATTGTTCCTAGGAGTTTGAGAAAAGAAATGCTCAAAAAACTACATTACAGTCACCTGGGTGTGGAAAAAACAAAATCCAGAGCACGTGAAATCTTGTTTTGGCCGGGAATATCAACGGATATTGAAAAAATGATTGAAAATTGTCAAACATGTCTCCAGTACAAGTGCAATAACACGAGAGAACCATTGTTACCACATGAAGTACCAGCGGGTCCGTGGATCAAACTAGGAACAGACTTATTTTTATACAAAGGACAAAATTACCTCATAGTAGTCGACTATTTCTCGAAGTATGTGGAAATAGAGGCGTTGACGAAGACCACTAGTGCGGAAGTAATAAACAAATTAAAATCAATATTTTCAAAGTTCGGTATTCCAAGAAAACTAATTTCTGATGGAGGCCCACAATTCGCTTCAAGAGAATTTAAAGAATTCGCAAAGAAATGGGACTTTGAACACGTGAAATCGTCACCAGAGTACCCTCAAAGTAATGAACTCGCCGAAAGACACATACAGACAATCAAAAAAATATTGAAAAAGGCTGAACATGATGGTAAAGACCCATACTTAGCACTATTGGAATTTCGTAACACTCCTATTTCCCAAAAGGTGGGGTCGCTGAATGAAATTTTACTAGGCAGAAACGTGGCGGGGTTACTACCAAACGCGAACAATAAGTTTGATCAAGAAAACATGGAAAAGTTAAAAGGATTATTGATGGAAAAGTAAAAGGATCAAAAAAGGTATTATGATGAGAAAGCAAGAACACTTCCAGAATTAGTAGAGGGAGAGAAAGTCAGAGTAAGAGATTTAGTAAAGAAAAATTTTGAGAAGACTGGAATGGTATTAGGAAAAGATAAAGACAAAAGAACGTATCAAATCCTCACGGATAAGGGAACAGTCCTTACCCGTAATAGAAAATATTTAATCAAAGATTCAAAGGAGAAAAGAGTTTAAAATTAATCCTGAGATAGGTTATGACGAATTAGAAATTAAGGAAGAGCCAAAGAGAAGTCCAAGTGTGACTGAACCGGGAGATCAGCAAAGCGAAGGGCAAGAACAAGGGGAAGTGCAACCGGTCAGAGTCACGGGTACCATAATAGACAAACAGTCTCGATTCGGACGAACCATCAAAGCACCAAAGTTATATGGGGAATGGGTTGTTGAGTGAACCAAATTTAGCTTATAAGTTAGTTCTAAGTGGTTATGTGTTTAACCTTCTACTACTGACGTGGTGCCTTCATGACCCCAGACAATATTTAAATTCGCGCCATTTTGTTATTCTTAATTTTACTGGATTGTGGCTCCACCTACCTTTAAGTTAGAACGTAATTTAGTACTCTACCAGTTTATAGCTCGATCGGGTCACTTGTATAACGTTAATAATATTTTCAAATTATTTTGGGGTCACTTGGGCACCACGTCAGTGTATACGTAACTGTCAGTAAAATGGCAAGTACGTCGAAAAATGTGAAATATGGCGATGCTGACGTTGATAAAACTTTGTTGGAATGGTACAACGAAGTAGAAAGTGAAGTTAGTGAAATTAACGAATTAAGTGACATTGAAAGTGAGCATGACACAAACTCCGTACTTGATGATAGCGAGGGAAGTGAAGATGAAGAGTTAGATGAAAATGCTTTCGACAGCGAGGATGAAATTACAAATGTAAAACATTATTGTGGTAAAAACCGATTTAAATGGTCGTCAGAACGCGTGCAATTCTTGCAATGTACCAATGTGTGACAATTGTAGGGCAAATATTTGTAAGGAGTGTGCAAAATAAAGAAGTATACCACTTCCAGATTTCTCAGAGTTAAGTAATTGCGATTTTTTATTTACAGTGCTCATTTTGTTTTGCTTTTTTGTTTTTTAGTTACTAGAGAGCTTATATTTTATTACTCTGTATGTGTTTTTGTTCAAAAGGAATAAATAAAAAATATACAAGGTATTTCATTATCCCGTTCCATGAATGAAGATATTTTCACATAATAATTTGTAACACCAGTAATAAACTTATGATCATTCAAATTTCTAAAAATAAAATGTTATTATTGTCAGTATACTCTAATAAACTAAATATAAAGTTACTTGCAATTTTTTTTTCATTTTCTAGGCTTTCCTGTTACGATTTTTGTTTGGGGTCTAGATGACCCCACGTCAGTAGCTATGTTACAGAATATACACGTCAGTAGTAGAAGGTTAATATAAAAGGGAAGATGTAATACGGGAAGTTGAGATAGAGGACAGTAGATGGAAGAGGGAGTGAGGAGTAGGCAATATGGCGGAAGACAGAGCCACGTGTAAAGAGCGTTACCAAATACACAACAGACTACGAACGAAGTTTTATTATTAATTAAACCCCAGTTCAACACTAGGTACGGGAATGATTCCATTTTTCATGAATATTTTACTGAGTATTTCAGCTGGTTGAATAATTTTTGTTAAGTATCGTGCGTTGGACAAATAATACACAATAGCAGCAACGTGAGAATAGCAGCCAACTGTTCTTCCGCCATTAGCACATTCACATGCATAGTTTATTATGCCAGAAATCCCGATACTGTTAGGTTTTTACCTAATGAAGCATCTATATGATGTCCGAGAAATGTGTCGAGATGGTACTTTGAATTTGAGCACATTTGGTTCAGCCTTCACATATTCGAAAACAACTTTTCCATCTTTATCTATCATTTCGGTTAAATACGATACAGCTTGGGAAAGTTTGCATGATGCAGCAAAAAGAATCTTCAATGGAACAAAATGGCTTATACGCAATGCCGGACCAACGTTCGTAAAAAGTATTGGATATAAAAGAAATATAATGGATAAGATTTATCAAGCTTTCAAGACTGCGCCAACTTCATAATGTGCCAAATTAAGAAAAAAGTGGAAAAATTCCTTTGTAGTAAATGTACCCCTACAGTGTGTATCACATACATATATACAGAATATAGGTGATGAGCCAGTACATTTGTTATTTTTTTTCACTATGAGGTACACTTCCGGTGTAATTGAAAAAACATATGTTGTTAAGGACATTCCAATGAAAAAATTAGCCAAAAATGGTGGGTGTTCCAATTAAACATAATCTAAAAAATTTATTTGAAAAAATTTATACATTTTTTTCTCGATTTCCTTTTTAAAAAAATGCAAAATAGGTATTTTTGGAATTGGCTCTTAAGAACCACTAACGTATATTTTTTTTCATGAAAATCGGTTGTCGTTCGGGAGAAAACAATTTTTTTTTTTACTTACCCCTCAGCCCCCTCATAACTCCCCTCCAATAGAGATTGGGGGGCTAAAATTTTCGAGATTTAGTTCCTCATAGATGCTTATCGGTAATATTGGTGCTGATACGCGTGGAGGCAGATTTCACATACTTATTCCGCTAGGCCCTTTCTGTTATTAGCGCTGTATTTTTTGAAATGGTATTTACCACAGTTTTATGGCCTGCTTTTCATTTATCATAATAGAGAATTATTAAATTTCATATTTTGTTTTATTTTAATAAAGAGATGTCATAGAATTCCACAAAAAAGACAGACAAAATATTTTCTTTTCCCTGAAAGGAAATGTATGTTTTTTAGCAAAAGATAATTTCAAAAACATTGTTCATGCATTTTTTATACAGACCAAATTAGCTAAGGAATTTTTTAATGTAGCGTATACCGTTCATTTCAGCCTGGTTGATTTCTTTCACTTTGATATGACCATTTACATATGCATAAAGGCTTCGATCAAGTATAAGCACTCGTTATTGATTGCCGTCAAAATCAGCCTGGACGAAATGAACGGTGTAGGCGACATACCAAAACTACCTAGCTAATTTAATATACATATATGATGCGCTCCACGCCGGATCGATAAGCCTCTGACCTTCACTATTGCGAATTTGGTTTGGGTTTTTTTCTCGTGTTTTGCTCATTCTTAAAGCGTTCCAGTTATTTTATATTCTTTTTATCGTGGTATTCGTGAGTTATGAATAGCTTAAGCAAAAAAATAAAACTTTTAATTACAGAGAAATGAATTTTTTTTAATTTTTCAAAAAAATTAGTTCCACTTTTGAAGTAATTTTTATTCAGCACATAATATTTGAACAAGTTAAAAGTGGGATACTTGCCCCTGGAGGGTAGATGCCTACTCCCCTTTATTTCGAATATGCCCATGTAGGAATTGCCGAAAGCATTCCAGTACCACAACTGGGCCAGCTAATAGCCCAGTCATGATAACCAATACTTGGCATTAACAATTGGCTCAGTATTGACAAGACGACAGGGCTAGACATTTCGCTATAGTTTTGCCGAGAGCCGTTTCTTCGCCGACGAAACGACCGGCCCGATACTGGCGCCGCGGACGGGCCAACACTGGAACTGTAGTTTCACCGAGAGTCGTTCGACAACCATCAAAACGACTGGCCCGATATTAGTACGATAGATGGGCCAACCTCCGAACTTCGAGTTTCGCAGAAAGTCGATCGTGAACCGGCGAAACAACTGTTCCGAGACAGGCAACAATTGCCGAGGGTTTGCCGATGTTAAGGTAGTACTATCACGATATCGATTCATCTATGGAAATTCTGAAATTTTTTTCAGACGTAGATCTATACAAAAAAAAACATTTTTATTAGTAAAAAAGCGATCTACCATCGAAAAATAAAGATATTAAATTTTAAAGATGTGCATTTCTCTCATTTAACCTCATGTAAATGGGCATGCTTTGAAGTATTTTTCACATTTTGAAGCTAAAACATCCACCGATTCGTTAAAAAAATTCAGACACATAGTTCTATATTCATAAAAAAATATATTAAAAAATAGGCAAGATCCACCGTTTAGTTATTGAGTAAAAAAATTAAATGTTATGATGCTATCAATCACGTAGGAGGGGGAAAATTGAGCGGAGAGAATGTGGCAACAGCACGTGACGTATTCAGTAGCAACACATAACCAAACACAACAATCTTGTCAGTATAGTGATGAAGCGGTGTTACCACGCTTTCGATCCGGACCTTACGATACTAGTGTGCGTGTATCCGTATATACGAAACGGGAATGTATTGAGACAGGGCTGTACGAATCTGTACGGTTGTGGTGCATGAAGAAAATATGAAATATTTTTTGCTATAAAATTTATTTCTGTTTTTGTCCTGCAAAGGGTTACGAAAAACATTCAAACGAAGCTTCAATGAGCAAATTTTAGGAACTTTTTCCTGCCGAAATGAACATTTTCTTATACCCCCCCCCCCCCCCCCCCCGTACCCCTATTTGGTGGTGAGCGGAGCGATAGTACTACCTTAATGGTGAGTTTAGACATGCATGGATTTAGTGGCGCTAGTGGTCGCGCCAGTTGAAATTGCATGCCAGTAAAGGTTTACAGAGATCTTCAAAAAAAAGCAATATTTGGCACGCCAGTTTTATTTTGAAATTGACTGCATAGTGCGCAATATGTCGACTGAACTTCGCGAAGCCTGCAGAATAGTCGCTAAATTGTTAGTGAAAAAAAAAGAAACGAAATACAGGAAGGAAAACGACGAAAAGGACGTGTATGGGTTAAACCATGGATTAGTCGTCGGCCTAATTTGGGTGCTTATGCAAAACTCCTAGGAGAACTCTCAGCAGAAGATCCTGCAAGCTACAGAAACCATCTTCGAATGAAAAAACAACAATTTCATACTCTTCTGGATTGTGTGACGCCACGTATTACAAAAATGGATACCCAGATGAGAGATGCTTTAACACCAAAATTAAAATTAGAAGTAACACATTAAGATATCTTGCAACAGGAGATTCTTTCGCTTCATTGCAATATTTATATCGTGTCCCAAAAAAAGCACAATTTCATCATTTATACCTGAAGTTTGTGAAGCCATTTATGATGCATTAAAATACTTTATTAAGGTAAGGTAATACATAATATCATATAGGAGATAGATAGAGGTTACATAGAGATTAAAAGTCTGTAATATAAAATATATTTTAAATACTGGCAATACATTCCATAACCAAATTCCATTACATTCCATCACAAAGCGAATTATTAATTGCCTGTGAAAGCAAATCTGACTGTTCGTCATCTTGAGTATTATCCTCATTCTCGCAGTAATGATCGTTAGGACTTGGGGTTGGCGCATATTCATAAATACTCGATGAAGTAGAGGAAGGTGGTAATGAATGTTGCATTATTTTCTGAGCATTTGATGTTAACCGTTGCTCTACAAGATACGATTGTATGGACGACATCGACTCCAAAGCGACTTCTTCTGGAAGCTTCTTTAATTGACAAGCCACTGACTTGGCAAAACAATTAAACTCGTCCTCTTCTGTATTAGACTTTTTGTCTAATTTGTTGGCAATGTCCTGTAGCCCCTGTATAGCCATGTCGGTGCTATTTCTTCTTTTTCGAACAATCCTCTTTGGGGCAGTCGTGTTCGAAGTTAATTTTTGAGGGATTGTTTTTCTGGCCACGGATGAGACATTCGAGGGAGACGGCAATACCTCATCGATAATTGCTGGCTCCGTGTGTTCCGTAGAATCCTCAAGTTGAAGTTGTGATGCAGTCTGCTAGAAATAGAAAATAATTTAATACAAACCCGATTTATTTTTAAACGATTAATAAAATAAACTAATAATTAAATTTATTATTTTCAGGTGCCAAGTTCTGAAGAAGAATGGAAGAAAATTATCCAAGGATTTTCAACACGGTGGAATTTTCCAAATTATATTACGGAGTCCTTCTCATTCAGGCTCAGAATTTTACAACTATAAGGGGACGTTCAGCATTATACTGCTTGCATTAGTTGATGAGCAATACTGTTTTGAATATATTGATGTGGGTGCAAATGGAAGAGCATCTGATGGAGGGGTATTTGCAAAAAGCAGTTTGAAGAGTGCAATAGAGGATAATTTACTACAGATTCCTCCAAGTACAAGTCTTTGTAGCCGATGATGCTTTTCCCCTTAAAGAATATTTACTGAAATCCTATTCACACCATGGGGTCCTCTAACAGAAAAAGAAAAAATTTTAATTATCGACTCTCTCGTGCTCGACGTATTTTAGAAAATGCGTTTGGATTGCGTGTTTCTCAGTTTCGAATATTTGAGAAACCCGTTGCGTTATGTCCTGAAAAAGTTGACAATCTTGTGAAAACACAATCTTGTGCGTTACACAACTGGTTGCGGAAAACCTCTGATGGGTATATAAACCGAAACTGTGTAGACGATGAAGATTTCGACAATGGTAGAATATTAGAAGGTTCGTGGAGACAAGAAGTTCAAGGTGGAGGACTCAGAGATTTAAGATCAACTGTAGATAGCCGTAATTATTCTAGAAAAGCAGCAGAACTCAGAAATAAGTTAGCCGATTGGTTTATGGGTGATGGGGCTGTCCCTTGGCAAATGAAAATGATAAATAATCAATAGAATGTAATATAATAAAACTTACAATTTCTAATGTCTGTGTTTCTCTTATTTGTACCACTTGGTGCAAAATTCTGTCCGCTACTGAAAACCATTGCACTTTTGATTTGTATATTATCATCTGTACTCATTCCCGAACGGTGGCTTTTCTTCATTTTAGTTAATTCTAAGGCATACGCATTTCTTATGGAACGTATTTTTGCTTTCACTTCAGCAATTCCAAAGTCTTCAATATCCATTAATTCAGACAGTTTTTTATACGCGTTTTCCCTATCATTTCTATTTTTATACGCAGTACTATATACATCCCATAAGCAGGGATATACTTCGTACCCTTCTAAAAATTTAATTATCATTTCTCCTGACCATTTTTTCTTAGTCATATTTGTGCGAATAAAGAAACGTATAAAAAAATACGAATACTACGAAACGAAAGTCCAATTGAAACTAGGTTGGCTGGTGGTCGAAGAAGTAAACTTAGGCGCCACCGAGCTAAACACCCTTATTTACCGCCTGATTTGAAATATATCAATATGGTAGGAGTCAATGCTTACTTTATAAAGTATAGTAGGCATTGCAGGAATCAAAAACGAAAATATAACCTTAATTTATGAATCTGTATGTAGTGAAGTGAATTGAAATAAAAAATTTAATATAAAACGGTGGCTGTGGAGCCTCCGCAGCCGCTTCCCACCAGCGATAGCGGCCGACCCACGACGAGCGACGGTGTCGCCACCACCAGACGACGGAAACAGGTCCTTCTCCCGCCAGAAGAGGACCTGTCGCCTCAGTTGGATATCCGCTGAATTCCTTTAACTGTTTCACTTTCATAATTTTTTTACCAGTCACATCAGGTACAGTCAAATCTGCAACAGTGCAGCGTAAATAATATATTATAACCATTTTAATTTGCCCGCGGGTGTTTGGCTCGGTGGCGTCACCTGCTTCAGTTTTGCCCAGCCAACCTCACTGGCGAACCGACGTGCAAATGCCTGTTTACACATGCAAATTATATTTTTCCCTAGGTGTGAGTCACCACTGGCGCAACTGATTTCAGAAGACTACAGACTTTTTCGGTCTATGCATGCAAAGATTCAACTTGTATGCAAGTCGATGTTCACACTTGCAAATTTTATTTACTGGCGCGCCAGTTTTTATTGGCGCCACTAAATCCATGCATGTCTAAACGCGGCATAAGGATCGGCGCGAGGTCGGTTGCCGAGGCTCGGCTGCCAACGTCGCGGTCGGTCCGAGCCTCGACGAAACCACGACGCGCGGCGCGACGTCGCACAGCGTCGGCGCAAGTCTCGGTCCGAGGTCGCCAACCCGAGTAGAAATTCGGATCGGCTAACGGTCGGGCCACTGTTGGCCCAGATATCCAATATTGGGATTCAATATAGGGCGAAGCTTCTAAATGATGACCCTCTCTCCCCATTCATTAGCCAATATCGGTTTCTGTCATTGAAATAATATAACAATTTATGAGTAATATGGACCAAGCCTGAAAATTTTAATTGGCAAGAGCTCATTTGCCAAATTACGGCCAATACTAAATCTTCGCTAACGCTTCGTACATTGATACGCACATGGGGATCGAACTATGACTACTTTATAATGATTACACGGTGCGAACTCTACAACTGTAGACTCTTCCCGATCGTGCAAGGTGTAACATATAACAATGTCAAAGGAAAGTTAATATACACACAGTTGTTAACTAGTTAAGCCATAAGCTACATTTATGTAAGGAGAGTGTAGGATATATATACTTTAAAATTCGCACTTGTGTGTGATATTTGTTGGTGTGCATGCTGATACATTCATCAATTATGTTCGTAGGAACTGCTAGTATACACATGCACATGGGGCACATTCCAAGCTAACTCGATGAACGTTTGACGAGAAATAGAAGCAATTTTTGTTCCATTTCAAAATCGGTTGTAACATAATCAACGTTAAAAACAAAAACTGGTTCTATCGGTCGGCGAGAATTTAAAATTGGAAGATTTTTTTACTTCAAAAATACACTAAGACTGAACGAGTCAATGAAAAAATGTAAAAAAATTGTCTTGGTTTTTTGGGGGGAGGGGGTGGGGGGTTACGCGGAAAAGAATTAGTTCTATCATAAATAATAAGGGTCAAACGTTGATCGACTTAACTTGGAATGCCCTATATAGGTGTTACCAACCGTGTAAGTCTCCGGAGATTCATTGAAACCTTGGTAGAAATACAGGAGAAGTTAATGGCACGCCAATGAATACCAATATTAGACTAATATCGAAATAAAGTTCAATTTTAGTCTAAAGTATTTATATTGACCCATGATTGGAAAACTATCAGCAGCCATTGATTAGATTAAAAATGATGACCAACATTTTCCTAATATTAATATTCAATAATGGGCCAAAACATTCATCTAAACTTTGGCCAAGTCATATACAACATATCCATGGAAAACCATTAGGCAATTAGGTACACTGGACTATAGTTATTAGCAAATATAGGAATTATTCATTTTGTCCACCCTATCCATTTTGGAAACCCTTCCCCTATGTTTAACCCTCCGTTAGGCGGGTGGATCATATTAACGTGGATGGTCGCGTGGATTATGATGGTAATCCATTTTATATTGTTTATAAGAACATTATTTCTTATTAAATTATTATTGCTTATTATTTTAGGTATGTTAATTGATGTACAATATATATAGTGGCATTTAACATAAATAAAACATGCACATTTTGCCCAGATGTTACCTATGATATTAATATAAAACGCGTTCACTTGTGTTTTTGAGTATTTATTTGCATGCCAACAATAAAGAGCAGCAGAAAAATACACTATTTTAAGAAACAGATTAAACTGTATTTCTTTCAGTTAACAAATATAGTAATACTTAAATAAACAACAAAAGAGAAAAATTAAAATATATTCAAACGAAAAAAACAGTAGCTAAATATAAGCATCTTATATTCTGAAAAGCAAGTAGTACAAACATCCCTCGTGTGCTCTTTGCATGCGTGTTTGCTATATTTTTGACAAATTTTTCTCGTGGATTGATTGCGACTTCGCAAGTAACGACGAATTTTATTTGACATCTGGTGAAGGGGGAGGAGGAAGAATTTCTTCAAGTCCAAGTAGGTGAGGCGCTCGTTGCCTTAGTTCTCTTGGTAGGGAAGGAATGGTTGATCGGTGCTCACACAATTTAGGTAAATTAATTTCGCTAAATTAATTTAAGTTCACTATTTTATATATATTAGACCGTATTTTTAATATATGGAAAGAAACTTACCTAAACTCTCTAACAATCAAAATTTGAAATCGTGCACTGAACAAAATGTGTTACGTAACCAGGCGGGTGGATTACATATGCAATCCAGTCATCTTTAACAGCCGCCTACTCAGAGAAACGCACTCCACGAAAGTTTATCTGACACCAAAGTGAAAGATAGATCTCTTATGAACAGCTATTCAAGAGATAGACGCCGCCTTTATGCAATTATCTGATTGGCAGCTACTAAAAAGGGCGTGGATTACAATGGTAATCCACCCGCCTAACGGAGGTTAACACTTAGACTGCCGCGTGTATCTTTAGCGATACACCCTGTATATATCAGATTGTATTGCTAGAGATACACGCGGCGGTCTAAGTGTTAAGATTAGTGAAAAATATAAATATTAGAAGAAATTTATATGAATAAAAAAATTATGTGTCGAGAATTAAATTTCACAAGTCAATATTTTATCGTACACAACAGATAGCTCAGCGGAAAAGTGCCAGACTACCAGTCGAGAGAGAATCCGGGTTCAAATCCCAGTGGGGGTTGGAAATTTTAATTCTTCAAAATCCGGCGAAATGGCTGCAAAAGTATTAACCCTTTCGGCCCTACCGGTGGCATTTGCCACCACTTTAATTGCAGGGCCCTGTACAAGCACAAGACCTGTATTTTTTTATATATAAAAAAAATTATTGATTAATTTTCAAAAATGCAGGGCTGAAAGGGTTAATTAAACAGAAAAATCGATTGTAAATAATTTTTTTTTAACCCATTTATTGAATACTAAATGTTTATTAACGATAATAATCGCCAAGAGTGGCCTGATTCTAGCCCGAGCTCGACTACCGATATCGCGCCGAGCTCGGCAACGCAATATTGGCCGTTATAAAAACGGGGTTATCATCTCACCTGCGGGCCGCGGTCGGTTGCCGAGTAGTCCAGTGCATTTAGGAATTGACCCAAAAATTTCAGATACATTTTTTCTTTTGTTGCTCATTCGAAAGGGTCTTCGATGGAGACCTTAACCCTGAATTTGCGCATTGCCCAAATTGCCCCGTCCGCCGCCATCTTGGATTCTTTTTTTTTTCAACTACTCATATCTCGCGTTCTAATAATCCCACAGCAGTCGCTTTGGGGTCGTTGGATTCGTCAGGATTTACTCTTTAATTGAGTTTATATCAAGTGAAACTCTACAACGTACTGGAAAAAAGTTATTAGCGTTCAAAGTTAAAAGTTGTTTGCCAAAAGTTCTTGTGCCCGGGTTTTCCGTGCGTAGTTCTTTTCCAGTGCATCAGAGACCTCTATCGATCTTAACTATTTAAACTAGACTCAATTTGCAGCATTACAAAAAAAGAATCATCCCGATCGGTTGATTCCTCGCCCGCCAACCCACGCTCGAAGTCCCGCTGTTTATTATCGTGCTATTTTGAAGCCTCTAATACTCGCACGTCGCGCTTTGGCGAGTTCGCGGTTCGCACTGCATTTCTCGCTTTTGTAACTAATATAACGCAAATTACTTAAGATCAACGACATATTCGTTAAATCTATGCTAAGAACACGCGTTTTACATTAATTTTTTACTTAACGGGTCTAGCCGGATAAGCACTTGAAAAGTGCCCCTAAAGGAAATAACACGAAATGGGCACCAAAACACTCTCTCGGATGTGAAAAAATTTTAGCAATTTTACTATTCCAAAAAGTCAAGAAGGAGCTGAGATTTTTCGAGAAATGTAGTTGAATATTAAAAATTTCTTGCTGCTCACGCAATGGACCAAAGAATTGGAAAAAATTCTGGAACATATGGGATCCTTAAAGGGAACTCAGAAAAAAATTTTGTCCGTGTATCAGCTTTGTTTTAGGACACAAATCTTATGGAAACTGGTTCAGTACTGAAATCCTCGCGTACATCACATATATTGTAGTTTATGACCTCCTGATCAAAAGTTACATTTTTTGAGTGTATGGCAATGGTACCTTTTGATCAGGAGGTCATAAACTACAATATATGTGAAGTACGTGAGGATTTCAGTACTGAACCAGTTTCCATAAGATTTGTGCCCTAAAACAAAGCTGATACACGGACAAAATTAGAAAAAAGTGGAAAAATCAGACATTAAACAATTTTAATCTGTGTACGCGCACGCACACACTTGCGCATAAGTATACGGAGGCAAACACGTGCTCACAAGATTGCAGATGATCTTAAATGTGTGCTTGAATTGGCTAAAAAAGAGCGTATGGTTTCGAGTAAAAAGCGATAACTTTAAAGTCTCCCCCCCAGAACTATGTACTTTTTTTTGTCTGACCGGGTGATACCTGAATCGGTAGCTCACCAACTACAAAATACGTGATTTTTAGCAAAATTCACAGAAAACCTGATTTTACATGATTATTTCGATCCAATAGACCGTATGACGGAAAGCAAAAAGTATGAACTTTAAGGTCTCAAAACTCAAAAACTGCCCATTTTCCGTTGTTGCGGCAATGATAACTTTTCATCAGAACATCAAGATCTACAACATATGTAAAGCCCAGCCAAATCCACCGGGACCCAGTTCCCATCAGGTTTGTTTGTATTTTTTTTTTTGCACGTGCCACCAAATAAAAAAATCTGAAAAAATTTGAGAATAATAATGATACGAAGACGCGTTTATAAAAAAAGAATTATGATAGCACCGTTTCAAGAAGTGGTGGAAAGAGCACTTTTTAAAATTGTTTATTTTTAAAAATTTTGAATTTTGCGCCAAATACTACACAATATTTTTTTCTGAGTTCCCTTTAGGGATCCCTATGTTCCAGAATTTTTTCCAATTTTTTGGACCATTACGTGAGCAGCAAGACATTTTTAATATTCAACTACACATTTCTCGAAAAATCTCAGCTCCTTCTTGACTTTTTGGAATAGTAAAATTGCTAAAACTTTTTCACGTCCGAGAGAGTTTTTTGGTGCCCATTTCGTGTTATTTCCTTTAGGGGCACTTTTCAAGTGCTTATCCGGCTAGACCCGTTAAGTAAAAAATTAATGTAAAACGCGTGTTCTTAGCATAGATTTAACGAATATGTCATTGATCTTAAGTAATTTGCGTTATATTAGTTACAAAAGCGAGAAATGCAGCGCGAACCGCGAACTCGCCAAAGCGCGACGCGCGAGTAATAGAGGCTTCAAAATAGCACGATAATAAACAGCACAACTTCGAGTGTGGATTGGCGGGCGAGGAATCAACCGATCGGGATGATTCTTTTTTTGTAATACTGCAAATTGAGTCTAGTTTAAATAGTTAAGTATCGATAGGGGTCTCTGATGCACTGGAAAAGAACTACGCGCGGAAAACCCGGGCGCAAGAACTTTTGGCAAACGACTTTTAACTTTGAACGCTAATAACTTTTTTCCAGTACGTTGTAAAGTTTTACTTGATATAAACTCAATTAAAGAGTAAATCCTGACGAATCCAACGACCCCAAAGCGACTGCTGTGGGGTTATTAGAACGCGAGATATGAGTAGTTGAAAAAAAAAGAATCCAAGATGGCGGCGGACGGGGCAATTTGGGCAATGCGCAAATTCAGGGTTAAGGTCTCCATCGAAGACCTTTTCGAATGAGCAACAAAAGAAAAAATGTATCTCAAATTTTTGGGTCACACCTAATATTCCTAAATGTACTGGACTAGAGGCTCGGCCGAGGATTTACCGACGTCGGCCTTACCCGCGGTCGCACCGATCCTCATTAAATTTTGTTGGGTGGGTATAAGCAAGATTTCCATTTATCAAATCTCAAAGTACATGGTTAGCCATACGGTTAGAGGTGTCAGTTTTGTTACAGGTTCATCGTCGATTTCTGTAAGGAATATTCAGGAGTTCATAGTTTAGTCCGTTTTCTGCGGGGGGGGGGGGGGGGGCTGAAACGCAAGGGAGATTCTGCAGGGTTCCAATCCCTGGAACTGAAAAACTTAAAAAATATTATTTATAAAAAATATTAAGTACGAATGAAACAACTGTTTTTCAGGTCTATTTCACTTTCAATTTTTTTGTAATAATTTAGAAAATGTATAATTATTTTAAAAAGTACTTTTTAATTTATGAAACAATATCGAAAATCCGTCGGAAAACTGGCACGATGTGGCAGAGGTAATTTCCAGTGCAGTGTAGTTGGCTACATTGAGCACTAGCTTTTAGTGTATATGATGTGTGTTTATAACCTGTCTTAACCTCGATTTTAACGTGCATAATTTCACGCAATTATATTTAATCGTAGCAGTGTTAAAATTATAAAAATAAATCCATCTCTTAAACCTATTGGTATGCTTTCCGAAGCCATTTGAATAGACCGCTATTTTAGCGTTTGCAACGTTGCCACAGTTCACAAGAAGAAATTCGTCTTTTCTATAAATTCGACATTTTCCATAATATTTTATTTAATTTCTCGACAACGAAACACAGGAAGAGTTTAAAAATAATACCAAATTAAAATTTATTAATTATTCTATAACGTTGAATTTTTTCATAAATTTACCATCATGTTTTTTTAAATATCGAATTTTTTTCATCGACCCCGCATTGCATATCTGTAAGTGCTCTCATTATTTTAACAATAATTAATCAAAATTTGATGAAATAATACATTCTACTATATTTTAAATAAATGTTGAATAACTTTAGCATTGGTTTATGACTTTTAGTTTACAGGAAAAGATATATATTTTCAATGTGGTAAAATATTTTATGTAGCATGAAGTTCAGATGAGGTTAGAAAAAAAATGAAATTATTATTTTTTCTCAGTAGGTACCTACCTATACATAAAAAATCTGAAAAAATTACAGTCATTAAAATAATTCCATAATTATTTGTACATTTTTTTCAGATTTTTTCCATCATTTTGACTTTACGGACTAAACTCCTTAAGTCACAGCATTCTCAGGGTCCGTAACATCGTTATCTATTATCTCACCGTAGTAATATATCATAACTAACATAAATAAAATAATGAAGAAAAAGCTAAAATAATTGGGTTCTCCAACGTCAAGGGTTCGAATTCAACATCATTTTTTTTATATGCCTCTTAAGGCCATTAATATTATTCTCATCGGGGCCTGATTATAAATAAGGCCAAATGATCAGGCATTTATTAGAGCTTTAAAATAATTTCTACACAGGAATCTCGAAAGTTAGTATCGCGCCAGCCTTAAAAGTTAGTATTGGCCTATTTTGATTACTAAGAGTATTCGATCAGTATTTAATAGAACTGTCTCGCCAGTATCAAATTGCAATATCGTGACAATACTTGAAATCAATATCGGGCCAATCTCGAAAGTTATGTAGTATTAAGCTAGCTTTAATAATCGGCCCAATCTGATTACTAAGAATATGCAACATTTCCAAAGAATCCATCACGGGAAAAGTATTACAGAAATGCCAACTTATATTGTTTGCGATGAATGCACAATGGCGCACAAAAAATCGCTCGAGGCTCTTGATCGATCATTGCAAGATTTGCGTGGAAACATCAGACCATTTGGGAATGCATTAATATTGTTTGCAGGAGATTTCAGGCAAACATTGCCTGTAATTCCTCGATCGACACCAGCGGACGAAATAAATGCTTGCCTGAAATACCTTACTTTGTGGCGACACGTAAAGACGTTAAAATGAACTACAAACATGCGTGTCCAGCTGCAAAACAATCGATCAGCTGAGATATTCTCACATCAATTGCTGAAAATTGGGAATGGAAAGGTGCCGGTTGATCTGATCTCAGGACGTATTTCACTGCCTCATGACTTTTATAATTTAGTGACATCAAAAGAAGAATTGGTCAAAAAAGTATTTCCCAATATTCAAACCATTTATAAGAATCACGATTGGCTGAGTGAACGAGCTATTCTTGCGGCCAAGAATAAAGACGTCTACGCACTTAACAATATTATTCAGTTTAACATTGAAAGCGAGGCAGTCACATGCAAGTCCATCGACACTGTTGTTCACTCGATCTGCCAAGGATGCCACCGCATGTACTACAATTGAAAATCGGCGTACCAATTATCATGTTGCGAAATATCAACCAGCCAAAGCTTTACAATGGCACACGGCTTGCAGTAAAATAATTAATGAGCAACGTCGTAGAAGCAACAATCTTGACAGGACCTTTCAAAAGTGAAGATGTCCTCATTCCTCGCATTCTTATGATTCCAACGGATATGCCATTTCAATTTAAAAAATTGAAGTTCCCAATTCGATTGCCGTTTGCAATCACCATCAACAAAGCTCATGGCCAATCTTTAAAATTGTGCGGTTTAGATCTAAACACGGATTGCTTCTCACCTGGACTATTATATGTTTCGTGTTCTAGAGTCGGCAAATCAGACAATCTCTATACCTGCACAGACAATGGGAAAACAAAAAATATTGTATCGTATGTCCGAGCCCAAACCGCTCAAGCGCCGATACCTATGGCCGATAACTTGAAATTTGTCTTCGGCAGTGTTTGCCGACGGTTGAAAATTTGATAGTTAAAGATGGCTTGAGAAGAGTGCGCTGTGTGTACTGCGTGAGAGCGAAAAGTGTAAAACGTCTGATTTCTCGATAGTTGTCAATTCGAGAGATCGAAGTATTGAATAATAGACGAAACACTTCCATCTCCCGAATTGACAGCTATCGGGAAATCAGACGTTTGACACTTTTCGCTCTCACGCAGTACACACAGCGCACTCTTCTCAAGCCACCTCTAACTATCAAATTTTCAACCGTCGGCAAACACTACCGAAAACAAATTTCAAGTTATCGGCTATAGGTATCGGCGCTTGAGCGGTTTGGGCTCGGACATACGGTATACCCACAAGCATTGTGAAATTAAACATATTAGAAACGTACGCTTTCTTTTTTCTTTCTTTTCCATTTAACAAGACTGAGCCACAGCAACGCGTGGCAGGTTACAGCTAGTAGTAAATAAAATTTTACCACCTTTGTGGATGAATGTTAAACGGGTTGTAATTTATCAGAACATTTTAAAGACTTTCTTCAGAAACATAAAAAATTATGCTTTTTTCGACTTAGAAAACGCATAACTAACGAACACCATGATGAAAAAAGCTAAAAAATTAGAAGCATTTTAGAGTAATCACAATACAGAAAAAAATTACGAAGCCAATCCGTGATGGTGAGAATCAGTCTGGTCGACCTGGCGCGGACCGCTCGATATACAAGATATCCTGCTCAGGAGGTTCGTACGAAGTGTAGTTTAATTTCGTCAGTATTCATCCACAAATAGTAAAACTGTACTACTCGGCAGGATAAATATTAACCAATGCTCAAGCTGATCAATACTTATCTCGCCAATCACTGTAGTCTTACTATTCCTTGACGATATAAGAACTGGCTAAACTAATCTACACCCCATTCCCCAATCTACAACCATCCTGAGCGGGATACTCTGTATACCGCATGTCCTATGGCCAACCGCGCAGGTGAGCTGCGACCTGAATTCTTGACTTCGGCAGTATTTATGGTACAGTTAGAGTGGGCTTCAGACAAGTGAGCTGCATAAGAACGAAAAGTGTCGACTGCTCTTCTAATAGCTGTCAATTCGGGAGATCGAAGCGTTTCGTGTAGCCTCAAAATCGTAAAGTTTTGAATTAGTAGTAAATAATTTGTAGAAGTGATGAGAAATAATCATAAATAATCTTCCGAATTGTGACACCTTAGGTATCGCTCACGCCACTTCGTAAAACTACTTCCTAGACACGCGCGGTGCTAGCGCGGAAATAATTTCTGAAACAAATAGGCATGAGGTGTGTAATTCGGTTGGACATCGAAAAAACCCGAATGATTGTTAACTCTCACTTCTGAACATTACTTACCATTTATTCAAAGATTCACGATTTCGAGCTTAGACTTCGATCTCCCGAATTGATAGCCATCGGGAGATCAGACGTTTCACACTTTTCGTAAGAACGCAGCGTAAGAGCGAAAAGCGTCGTCTGATTTCCCGATGGCTGTCACAATTCGGAAGATTATTTATGATTATTTCTCATCACTTCTACAAATTATTCACTTCTAATTCAAAACTTTACGATTTTGAGGTTACACGAAACGCTTCGATCTCCCGAATTGACAGCTATTAGAAGAGCAGTCGACACTTTTCGTTCTTATGCAGCGCACTCGTCTGAAGCCCACTCTAACTGTACCATAAATACTGCCGAAGTCAAGAATTCAGGTCGCAGCTCACCTGCGCGGTTGGCCATAGGACATGCGGTATATAAATATTTATTCACATAAAGTTTTCTGAACAAATACTATAAATCCATGAGATAAATAAGAGTAATTTATCCGAATTATTCAAATGACCGTGTACATTATTAAAACTTTTGTAAATTCTTAAGATAAAATACTTCTGTTATATAGTTAGGGGGTTGAGAAGAAGGAAGGAATTTAAGTGGGGAATGGAGGGGATAACGGTTGATAGAGTTATAGATATGAATAGAGAAAGGAGGAGGTAATGATTGATAGAGTTATAGATATAAATAGGGAATTCAAGTATTTGTGGGTCTGAAGAGGGCTCGAAGAAGAACCGAAACGTCAGACGTGTATTGATTCTTGATGTTGTTTGGTCTGATTATTACCTAGTGAACGTTAAGTTAATTTAATTTTAACGCTTTTGTAAAAAACTTTCCATGAGGGAGCGCTATAAACACTATTTTTCTTTGCGAGTTTCAAACTTTAGACCTGACATTCCTCGTACGACGCACTTGCGTCAAATATACGCGTGCAAGACGAGTCTCACCTAGTTGCTCATGGATACGATTGCAACTGTCGAAAATTCTGTTTACAACATAATTCTCTATCGAAAACGTTACACGTTTGAAAGGGACTAAAGTTCTGTCAAAGATTGAAAACAAAAATATGGCACTCTCTAACACCTGGCAGCAAAATTGCCTACTAATTTATTAGAATTATCAAAAGGCGTGTAGTCGAGCAATTTTATTTTAGACTTCCACAAAATTGCAACTGCTCGGAGTGGCAATGGCTCAGATGCAAATTTCGGTGACTTTCGACATTTTAAACAAGTCTTACTAAACGCGTGCTTGCAGAGAGTCACCACTTTCCTGCGCAATGTTTCTTTTACGAATTTAGGCCACGTCCCTACTTTCGTTCCCGATAGAGAGTGCGCGACGTGCTCAACGGGGGGACACGTTATAGCCAACGTTTTCACTTCCATTTGCACGTCTTCTACAGAGGACTAATTATTGTAAGAGCGGTATTCATATTCAAATCTTTCCTCTACCCTCCTATGATCTCCACTCGCTAACACTACAGTGGCTGTATGGTTATACACTAGCCGATGCCATAAAGAAAAAGAAGAAGAAGAAGATATTCAAATCTCGGAATACAAGTCACCGTTATACTCTGTCGCTCTTTCTCGATTCTTGGTATCTGTCTTTCTTTTCTAATCAATTAAATCTTGAGACGGAGCTATACAGCATCTTTGATTGTATACACAATACAAGAATTATACAATGTGAATTAGAACGTCGATTAATCCGAGTAAGTACAAGCGTAACAGTAGGCTCTGTTACATATTCTTCGTCCTTCTCGAAGGAATGTGTGGCAGAGAAGCTGTTTCGTGTTCACCCCTGGATTAATCTGTGTTCTCGCTTGTACTTGAACATCTACACTGTAAGAGAAGCATTTGATCAAAATTTGAAGTTGTTTAATATTATTTATTACACGTTATTATATTGATTAATATTAAATGTACGAATATTCGACTGAAATACGTAAATTTAAATTTTATCTATCTTTAACATAATTATGCTATCAATTTGTACAGCTCATTAAAAAAAAACAGAATTTCCTAGAGTAGTTAATATTATAATAAATTTGGCAATAGTTGAATCTGTTTGAAAGAAAATAGCGTAAAATGCGAAGCGATTGTTTTTCTAGCTTTGTTATATTTCTTATAACATTTGAGATTATCAAATTCCGATACTTTTTTATCGATTATGGAAAATAGCAAAACCATAGGATTCCTCTGATACAAACGACGTACGCCCAGCGACAATGATTCTAATTCGCCCGCTTTGAGAGTGGCGGAACTTTGTTCAGTTGACCGTAGCTGAACAGTACGAACGGATCTTCTTGTTTTCTTTTAAAAAAACCAGTCAGATTTAGCTTTCACGGCGGAACAAGAAGATTCGTTCATGCCGTTCAATAATAAAGTTCCGTCATTTAGATGTACAGGGTCCGGCAGGGAGGTACGGTGTTTTTGAGATGACTGTTAAGGTCGGGACATACATTACCGGGCCGTGCCAGGGCCGGAGCACGGCCGAGTATCGTCCTTTTCGCAGCTGAATATTATGTTATGTATTTTACAATGGTAATATGCGACTAATGTCTAAAAATAATAAATTTTAAAATTCGTTCAAAAACAAGCGCGTGTCATTCTCTTTAAAAACAGCATACCTCCCTGTCGGACCCTATACTTTAAGGGTTATGGCCACGGTAGCGGTTACAAAATAAGGTGCATATTTTACCTTTTTTTTTGTATAAAAGAGTGATTTACGTACAAAAGTAATTTCATATCTATTAATACCAAGTATTACAGTATTAAAAACAAATATATATATTTTTTTTAATTCAATATGGCGGCTATTCACATTTTCCGCTGGTGCTTTTTTTTTGAGGTGCTCCGCGGCGAGACAAATGGTGTCCGCAATTATTGACTAGAACCAAAAACAATTTTTTCCCTTAATCTTCATAAGTATGTCTACAAAAGTATGTAGGGGTTTTTAAAAATATTGATTTTTCGGAAAATGGCAAGCATTTGAATTTAAGTGGTGAATTTTCAATGAAAAATTTCGTATGAAACGGCTCATAAAATGGAAAGTTTTTAATTAATGAAAAATTCCCTACGTACTTTTGTGCGAAATGCAATTAGAAAGATAATTATAAAATTTGAAGACAGTCGGATAAAAATTGTCGAAATTATTTGTTTCGCCAATTCGAAAAAAGCTGTTTTGAGATAAACGTGTTTAAAGTTTTACATATAACTTTCTTGTAATTAAACCATAATAATGCAAATAACAAAATTTTTTACCATTAGTCTGCGATACCAGCTCTATAAAGTTGACCTTCCAAGGCAAGATTTTCCTCCTCTTTCGCTTTTCTTGAAGATCTTGCATCCAAACGCGCGTTCTTCGCCGCAACCGATAGTGACCGCTCTGCGTAGTCGACGCGCAGTGCATCGACTTCTAAACAAAAGTTGTAGCTTTGGGGCCCTATAGTCATGCCCAAAATGTTCATCATGCTCATGACGCTCCTAAGGCCATCATTGAATGTACAGACTGCAATATTGGAAGTTATATCCAAAACCAACTTGCCGCTTGAAGTCCTCTTGGGTGCCAAACTCCACACAATAGAATTGAAACTCTCGTTATTATTGAGCAATTACGTTCATAACAGTTATAAAATTTATAAATCTATAACCGAATTCACCGTTAACTTCAACATCACGGGAACTTGTTGGTTTTCGCAGTTTTTTGGCCGACGCGCTCAAGCCTTCTTTATCTTGATCCGCTGCATATCGATTTAATGGTCTACGCTTTGAAATATTACTTTTATTTAAACTCCACCTATTCCTTTTTGATCCTTTCTGTAATCGATAAACTTTCTGATCGTTGCTCATTTCAGTTGTTTACAAACAAAATTCTGTAATTCGCACAATACACCTACCTGCCTACCTATCTCAGTATACCTACTAGATATGTATCACTCGAAAAGCCGAGAAGCAACTGAACGGCGTCCTTTCAACGGTTACACTGGCTTAGATTTTGCTGACTGATTAAATGTTGCTCTACAGGTATGCAACTAATGTCCTCTATATGTATATATTCTAAATTTACCACTACATTGTTAGTCATCTCTAATAACATAGCTCCGAAAATCTGGGCGCGCGTTGCGCTGCGCGCTCTTGTACTCTACGACTGCGTCGCAGGTAGGTTCACGCTATGCACTCAAAGTTGGTGAACACAAATTATTTTTGCTATAAATCGAATATTATCTTATTTTTATGATGATAAAGCATCATTTAAGCAAAAAAAAAAGAAAAATCGATTGTTTGAAAATTCTACCGTGGCCATACCCCTTAAAGTGAGTTGATTAGATTCGTTTTAGATGATGAAACTTTGTTGGAGTCATCCAAAGCTCAGCGGTATGAGCGAATCTTGTGGTTTTGCCATGAAAGCGAAACCTAATTGGTCCTTCAACCAAGAAACAAGAAGATTCGCTCGTATTTTTTAGCTACGGGGTCGACTCGATATAGTACATTCACCCAAAGCAGGTCGATCAGAATCATTGTCGCTGGGTGTACATGCTCAGCCCAATCATACAAAACTTTTTACCCCCAGAAGAACCGAGTTATTCTTCATTAAAAACTGGACCAACGAGAGTTACAAAGTGTCCACATCAACTTTTTGGATAAAATGTGATTTTTTAAGAAAAGGTATTTCTAATGATATTATTGCATATTACGAAACCATCTAAAACTCATTTTTTACGAGGAAATGGACGTATCCCCTTTGTTCTAAACTTTCCTGATCGTCGTAGGATCACTTATTATGACTATAGTTCGTAACGCTCCGCATTCAAAACCGAGCGAGTCTACGACACGTACAAAGCCAAGTTTCGATCCGATTGCAAGTAAAATTGCATTTTATCGACGTTGTATTCTATGACTAATCGTATTATTTTTTTTATTTTCGACGCAGACAGCATTCCTCACTGTGGCCTTACTCCCGTTCCGACTGATGGCTATCACTGTCTTGGTGATAATGGCATGGCTTCTGGCTTGCTCAGGTCTCCATGGATTTTCCGAGGACGATCTTCGACGAGCACCTCTTACGGGATGGAGACGGTGAGTCAAATTGTTGTTTTCGGCTATCGAACATAATTTTTCATCTCAAATGAATGTTGCACTTATGCACATCGATCACAATATTTGCACGAACGGAGAAAAAAAATAATAAATGTCTCCTTTATATTGAGCTAAAAAAAATTAACAATCTTGTTGACGGACTTTGAAGAAGTGCAAGAGCCGTAAAGTAATCTTAAAGCAAGAGAGAGAGAGTAGCACTGTTAATTTAAAACGACCATAGCTTTGTACTTTCGTTTGTCTTGTAGATAATAATTTTTTTCCTGACTCTCTGTACAGGGCTAGCTTCTTGTGTTTGACTTGTTAGCTGAAATAGCGTTGGCTTGGAACATGTGTACAGTGAACCGAATTAATGACCATACACCGAGGTACCTCCCTCTTGGTAAGCAGCGACTTGCGGGAATTAATACGGTTCGCTATACATACCTTTATATACGAAAGAACAAGGTAATTCTGCTAAAGAGGTTAGATGAGTGAGGGATAAAGAAAAGATGAAACGGAGAAGAAAAGGGTCAAGGGTATAATTTATAAGACGTGCATGCTTTCTTTTTTACGCGCTGTAAATAAAAGCAGTGTTATAGAGTCGCGTTGTTGAAACCAATTTTACCTTCAGAGAAGTAGAGCATTGTTTTTATAACAGTATCAGGTGTTAATTTTGCATTGTTACCCACATAGCACACAAAGTTACAAATATAGTTCAGAAACGTTACAACGTAGCACAAGAAAAAATTCTTTTTTAAATGTACGAATAAAAATAAACAAGACTAATAAATACATATTTTCCATCTTTATACCCTCCATTAAAGCATTGTGACTTAAAATAGTTATTTTCGTTATTAGGGCGTGAAGCGTTGTTTTTAACGAGTGTGAAGTTTGCCGCACGAGCGAAGCGAGTACGGCAATCACACTCGTTAGAACGGCGCGAAACAACCGAATAACGAATTCTATTTTTTGTCACTAAGTGTCAAATATGAGGTTGATGATTTCACGCACTGCGCAGGTTATTTCACGCACTGCGCAGGTTATTTCACGCACTGCGCAACTTTTCACGAATTGGTGTGTGAAAGATGATTTCACATGCGTCGAGGACGACCATGAAACCGAGTATTTGACACTGAGTGACAAAAAGTTGATTTTGTTCATTGCAAATACGATTTTTCCTAATTTTATACAGTATGTATTCGAGAAAGCTTGACATAGGCGATATGCAGTAGTATAGGTAGGGGAAGGTGTTGTACCTAGAGCATAGTGTACCTTGAAACGCTTCGTATTTATGACAAAATGTCGTCATTTATCGACTCAAAATTAAGGTATAATCCTCACTTGCTTAACCTTCAGTGTGCATTCATGTTTCATGCGTCACAGACGTATTTTGAAGTTGTGCAATGAAAATGCATTTTTTCGCCATAGAAAGTATAATAAGTAGTGTAGGATCGGTAAAGAATGCGAGGAATGCGAGTAACGGCCGAGGATCGGTGAAGAATGCGAGGAATGCGAGGAATGCGAGTAACGGCCGAGGATCGGTGAAGAATGCGAGGAAGGCGAGGGACTCGAATAACGGCCGGCGAGTTCTGGAAAGGCGAAGGGCCTGAGCAACGGCCAGCGAGGCCGCTCCTCAGGCCCAAGGGATAGACGCAGAAGGGTAGATGGGAATAGAGAGGGGGTGAGGAGATATAAGGGAAGGATAGGAGCAGAGAGCGGTTTTAGAGTTGACAGAGTGAAGAGAGTGTGCAGAGTGCGGTTTTAGAGATTCGGAGTGACGTTCGCGGGCAACCACAAGCCATGTAAATATTGTTTTCGTTAAAATATACGTGCATACCGTCAACACCTCCTGTTCTCCATGATTTTGATCCCACAAATTGGGGGCTCGTCCGGGATCATGTCAGAGCAACAGTGATGGTGCAACGCGGTGTGACGAAATTTTAACGGTGACGTGAACGGCGATGACTAAAGACGGTTAAGACGGTAAAGGCGGTAAAGACGGTTAAGACGGTAAAGACGGTTAAGACGGTAAAGACGATAAAGACGGTAAAGGTGGTAAAACCGGTTAAGACGGTAAAGACCGTTACGACGGTTACACGATGATTTTTTGTGCAACGTATCGAAATGCCGGGTTCCGCGGGAAGAGTTACGTTCGAGGAGCTAGACGACGACGAGTTAAGGAGTAGACTGCAAGTACTTGGTTCATCGACGAAAGGAACCAAGGCCGCGTTAGTGGAGCGATTGAGAAGAGTCACCCTAGCGAGGACAGCGGATAAGGCGAGCTCAGCGAACGAAGACGACGACGAAGAAGAAGAAAGTGACCACGAAGAAGAAGAAAGTGACCACGAAGACGATTTTGACGCTCTGAACGTTGGGGAACTGAAAGCTCGGTTGCGTGCACTCGAACTCAAGACGACGGGTAAAAAGGCGGCACTGATCGAACGCTTGAGGTCAGCAGAGTCGACGATCCGACACGACGAAGGTGGCAAAGGCGACGACAAGAGGAAAAGAAGCAAAGATGATCGAGGAAGTCAGGCGGACAACCTCGGTAAGCTCAAACTCAAGGAGTTGAAATTGCGACTCAACGAGTTAGGGTTGAGAACGACGGGCAATAAGGCAGAGTTGCTCGTAAGGCTGAAGGAGGCTCTGCATGAAGAAGACGAAAAGAATCCAGACAGCGAAGACAATGACAACGACAGCGAAGACGACGACAGCGACAGCGACGAAGAAAACATAGATGGTGGTGCTCTCGCGGTGGAAACGCGCGTGGTGCAAACCGAAGACGCGGTCCGGGTAATGATAGCGAAATGTTCCGCTATTATTATCCACGTTCCACTCTGACCTTCAAGGATGTCGAAGACGCATTGGAAAGATTCAGCGGTGATGGGAGCCAGAATATTCGACGTTGGTTCTCTACATTCGAAGAAACGGCGGAAATGTGTACGTGGTCGGAAGCGCAGAAGGTAATTTATGCTAAGAAATTGCTGGATGGACCCGCAAAATTATTTGCAAACTATGAGTGCCACGCTAAAGAATGGAGCAAGCTGAAAAAACGATTGATCAGAGAATTTTCCAAGACCATAAATAGCAAGCAACTGCATGATCAATTGGCTAATGTAAAGAAGAAAGGCGACGAAAGCTACGAAGAGTATGTTTATCGCGTACTGGAGATGGCCAGTCACGGCGATATCGAGTTGGACGCAAAGCTGCAATACATCATCGATGGAATCCAAGACGAGGAGGTGAATAAATCAATTTTGTACGGTGCGACGACGGTGAAGGAGCTGAGGAAGAAGTTGAAACAGTACGAGACGCAGAGGAAGAACGCAAAAGTGAAGACGACCACGAGGCAACTCCAGAAGAACGACAAGAACGAAAATACGAAGACATTCAACAGTACATGCGACGATGGAAAGGGTAAACGCTGCTACAATTGTGGCAGTAAGGCACATTTGAGCGACGCATGCCCAGACAAAAGAAGAGGGCCAAGATGTTTTAAATGCAACGAATTTGGACACGTGTCGACGAGGTGTACGAAGCAAACCCCGAAGGACGAAAAGGGAGAGGAAGAAACAAGAGGAAATCCACGCTGTGACGCAGTACAATCAGGGGACAAGAAGACGTACAAGCAGGTCCAAATTTTGGGCAAGGAGATTACTGCTGTACTAGACTCAGGTAGCGACCTACACCTGATACGATCAAGTTGTTACGTGCGGCTCGGAGCGCCGAAGTTCGAGTCAAAGACGATTTCATTTAACGGTATTGGAATGACGAACCAACGCACACTCGGACGTTTCACGGCGGATTTAATTATCGACGAACTGGAATTCACGTTTGAATTCGACGTAGTACCTGACGGCTTTCTCGGGCAAGATTTGATAATTGGTGGCGAATTATCCGATTACGCCGAAGTACGCGTGATACAAAGGCAGGCGATACTGAAGAAAATCGAACCGGAAGTAAACGAAATGAAGATAGAAGATGGCGGCCAGAAGGAAGTGCTGAATATCAACGTGCAAGACGAAGACGAAAACGAACACGACGTTTCAATCCAACGTGTGAGCGATCCAGAAATTAAAGGCGCAATGGTACTTCAACAAGATGTTGAGGATGTGCAGGAAGGCCGAGGCGGTTTATTTGAGAAAATCCAGAATGCGCAAGAAAACGATCCGGAGTTGAAGAAAACAATTAGTTCCATCCAGGCTGGAAGGAGCGACGAGTTCTCCACGTTGAAGAGGAGAATACTGTACCGCGAGAGCAACGGAGACGAACTCATGGTAATACCCAAGGCGATACAACATGACGTAATCAAGCAGGTTCCAGAACAAGGGCGTTTCGGGTGGAACAAGACGAAGTTTAAGCTGAATCAAGACTATTGGTTTCCTGGTCCAGGCTACCGAGGCATACGACGAATGGTTCACCAACGACGAAGACAGCGCAGTCGAGGAAAGCAGTAAGGAGAAGTGTGGCATCGGGGGCGATGCCAATGCAGGGTGGCAGGATGTAGGATCGGTAAAGAATGCGAGGAATGCGAGTAACGGCCGAGGATCGGTGAAGAATGCGAGGAATGCGAGTAACGGCCGAGGATCGGTGAAGAATTCGAGGAAGGCGAAGGACTCGAATAACGGCCGGCGAGTTCTGGAAAGGCGAAGGGCCTGAGCAACGGCCAGCGGGGCCGCTCCTCAGGCCCAAGGGATAGACGCAGAAGGGTAGATGGGAATAGAGAGGGGGTGAGGAGATATAAGGGAAGGATAGGAGCAGAGAGCGGTTTTAGAGTTGACAGAGTGAAGAGAGTGTGCAGAGTGCGGTTTTAGAGATTCGGAGTGACGTTCGCGGGCAACCACACAAGCCATGTAAATATTGTTTTCGTTAAAATATACGTGCATACCGTTAACACCTCCTGTTCTCCATGATTTTGATCCCACAGTAGTTAGCATCGTATTCGTGTGTAGATAATTTGAGAACTGGTAACGTTGAAACTATTAAACAATTTTTGTGTGGAATAGTGTCCAATGGTGAGTAAAAATACAATGTTATTTTTCTTTGTAAACTTAGCTTCGGCGCGGAGGCAGCCGTTTTTAGTAATGTTGTACCCTCTTGTACCTTGAAACATCGGTACATCTTGTACCTTGGAACATTAATAAAGAACGTTAATTTTTTATTTCAGAATTTGTCCAATTATGCCGCGTAGTAAAGAAGGTAAAAAAAGAGATCCTGTCAATCCTATTTTGAGTTTTTCATCAGCAAAAAGAAAAGAAGCATAGTTGAACTCTAATTTGCTTTTTCTCAAATGTTTTGTTCTTTTTTACAAGTGCTTTTGTTAATTTATGATATCTGGTAAAATTTATATTTTTATATAATCTGAACTTTTACTTAGTTTATTTTTTTAGTTGGTTATTATCTGTGTTTCAAGGTACATTAGGTCTGTTGTACCTTGGAACAATTTTTAGCTAGTAAAAGTTATGTTAGAAAACACCTTGGCATCAATATTTGTAAAATTTCCTTTACATCTTATGTACCTGAATAGATATCTTATCAATTCAGCAGGAGAAATGCCGTTTAAATATTTTCCCAATCATCAGTTCAACTAAAATTTTCAACAATCGTTCCAAGGTACAACAGTCTCCTCTACTCTAAGCCATACGCTTTTGGTTGTCGACACGAGGCTGCGGTTCGATTTATTCCAACTACTTTCAGTGCCCGACAATAGCTTCTAAAGAAAATCCTTAAGTCACGATCACTGGGCAGACGTTAAGGTTGTTCAACCGTAACTGATCACATCGAACATATTTTTAAAAAATTTGTATGGTAGATAGTTCAAAAAATTAAGTACAAAATGAGCGAAACCCGACGACGATTGACCATCTCAAACTGGTTATAAATTTTTGAAAATAATTAAATTTACATGTGTTTAGATACGACTTCATCTATTTTAATCTCGACATTTTTCAATGAAATGAAACATATAGTGTAGAAAAAGTATCAGTGGATACAGCAAAAAAATGAAAGTAATTCACCATTTGGTTATCGAGAAATAATTGGTGAAACTTCATTTATTTTGCTCAATGGCCGGGACAATTGATTTGAGAGCGCCAACGTGGCAACAGAACACAGAGCACAGCCTAAACGAGGTTAGGGAGCAGACGAAGAGGTTGAATAGAACCCGAGAGAGAATAGTTGTATGCGTACGTATTCATGTTTCATACTTTTAGGTGTGCGTGAACAGAACGAGACTGTACCTCACCAAAACTTTTTGCTTCAACTCGGACCTTTGACTGAGCGTAACGCTAACCCAGAGCGTCCAACATTTTTACGTGTATCGTCTCGGTTGAACAACTTTAACATGTGACTATGCGGGAAATGTAAAAAATTAGTTATGGTTACTACGTTCCGAAATTAGCGTACGGGTTACCTTCACAAAAATAAGACGCGTAATAATAATAGTCGCCAAAAAAAGCAGAACATTTTAATTTTAAGAATACATATCGAAACCCAATAATTTTGTATTATTTTAACAATTAAAGTGTTACGATGTTCGACATTTTTTCCGGACACGACACCTGTCATGTTTTTACGACTGCTAGAGGGATAGAGATTAGGGATTTTTGAAAGAAAAATTGCCAGGTACTGGTAAGTCATTAGAATCAATCATTACAGTATCCTCAATTCGGCAACCAACAGCATACGGTTTATAGTATAGGTATACTACGGCGTACCCCACCTATGTCAAGCTTCCTTGAATACACATTGTATAACTCCTATTTTAATTAATTAAAATGAAAAATGAAGAGGTGATACTTATACACTGTCTTAAAATATGTCCAAAAACACTGAGAGAACAGTTTATTAAGATTGATTTTTTAAGCCTTTAACTTATTACGGAATAAAAAAATGTTTCATTATCGTAAGAAAGTCTTTTACTAAGACTCATTTCATTCCACATTTAGTTAAACTACGTCTAATAACAAGAAATACAGCTATCACAAATAAAATTCTATTACTCGGTATTAAAATTTATATTACGTACAGGGATAAGCACAATATTTATTACCATTTAATGAATCCGTTTTGTAAATTTTGGTATTTTATTCCGGCAGTTATTTCGACATTGCCTCACTCACAATCAGTAGCACGCTAACCTCAAAAGACCGTTTCTTCTGAGCTATCTCCATACATATTTTGAATGCAATTAAAAAATCGACCAAGTTCCCGATATTGCGTCCTAGCATTATGAGAACACTCCCTAATGAGAGAAAAAATAATGTGAATCTGTGGAGAACTTCTTTTAACCTATCGGTTAATCTTCCTGTGCCCGTGCATTGGTCTCTCAGATCGACGATATCATTTCTGAGCTTATCTCTCCGCAACTGAAAACGCTAGCGCAACGAGAATTTATAGCTTCATATATATAATACGTATAACTCTCGATGCGCTAGCATTTTCGGTTACGGAGAGGTAGGAAGGTTACTATTCTACGATTCCTCAAAAATGTATTATAAGATTTTCGACCATATTTCAGTTTATCGGGGGCATCGTGAGTTTACTCATATATGAAAAAAAACTGTAGCACGTATTACACAGGAACACGTAACAGATGAGAACTCTAGGACACTGGCCGATCAACGAAGTTAAAGCAGCAATCAGCGGGGTCAGTATTTGGATGGGTAACCGACTTGGGGTAAAGAAGCACATAGGGTTAAATTCGATTCAGATGGTGCACTGATTTTTTTTTATTACCAAATAATTGTATACCCCATAATAACTTTATTTATTAATCAATAATAACTTCAGTTATTTACACTTATTACATTCCTATAACTATATTGATTTTGTACACAGTAATCAATATTTATTTGTCCCTATACGCAATAAATATTTTATTGTCGGGTATTATTAGATTTTCTTTACTCAGTAATAAACTCTTCTCTCCGTGCATGAATAATATTTATTACGAAAGTTAAAATGTTGAAATGATTAAAGTTAAACGCATAAACTTTGTGGGGTGTAGGTACCCTACGTAACCCCATATGACTATTGGCGTCTCATATTCTAACACGCCTATTGAAGGATTAAGTAATATTATAACAGTTAAATTTATGGACGTAAACGTTTCTGAAATATATCTGGAATACCGTAAAAGAAACGTCAGCTATTTCTGAAACATGCCTGAAACGTGATAATGATATTGGAAACGTTTCAGTTATCCTACCACAAGCAGATTTGTGCAACATCTTAGTAATATTTCAATAGTTACATTTTCGTGGGCATAAAGAAGTTTCGGAAATATCTAGAATATCACAAAAAGAATACTTACAATGTTTCTGAAACACATCTGAAACGTAACTCAAATTATATCAACAATATTTCAATTATATATTATATGCATATTTCCGAAACCTCTCAGTAACAGTGCAATAGTTATTTTTGCGGATATAGACATGTTTCTGAAATATTTCTGAAACTCTGTGTGCTGTGTGAATATTAAATATAACAGTATAAAAAATTAGAATCAATGAAAACACAGGACCACAAAGTGAAATCGAAAAAGTCCTCTTACCAAACCGAATGATCTATACGTTTTTGGGTGCGCTAATCACGAATCCGCGGTCCGTATGACCCCTACACGTCAGGATCAAGGTCATTTGGAGGTCAACTTCGATATTTCGAAAGATGTTTTTTCTTAACCTCGGATTCTGAAAGAGCATGATATTTTACGTTCGGATATGTTCTGACCTATGGGCCAAAGTGACCTCTAGAGGTCACATGGAGGTCAGATTCATTTGTTTGAACTTCTCAGACCAATATCCCGTCATGGTAGGAGAATATCGAAGAAATAATCCTCACAAATATATGTTGAAGAAATCTAGAGCTATTAGCTGGTGGCTTTGGATCGACCCCAGAGGTCATTTTCAAGGTCATTCGAAGGTCAACGTCGATATTTCGCCAGATATCTCTGTTTTGACACCGGATTCTGAAAGAACAGGAAATTTTACTTGCGGATATGTTCTGACGTAAAGACCAAATGAGAAGTTCAAAAGAATGAATTTGACCTCCATGTGACCTCCAGAGGTCACTTTAGCCCATAGGTCGAAAAATATCCGAACGTAAAATTTCCTGCTCTTTCAGAATCCGAGGTCAAAAAATAACCACGGATACGGACCACGAATTCGTGATCAGCGCACCCAAAAACGTATAGATCATTCGGTTTGGTAAGAGGACTTTTTCGATTTCATTTTGTGGTCCTGTGAAATCAACCGCACAAAATCTGACACCGCCTTTCTTTAAGGCGTACATTCAATAATAATCCTCTAGAAGTTAAGTAATATAATAATTGCCTGCCTTTTTTCACAAATCCTACATCTATGTATAGAAATACATCTCATTTTACATTACATTGTAATTAATGCGAAAGTTATAGTACAACTGCTATGTAACTATTATTTTATATTTACTAGGATGCATTTGCTTTTTCGTGAGCCTGCTTTCATTATTAGTCCAACGACACGTCGCTGTAAAAAAATTGCTCTACCAATGTTTGCATCTCATTACGCTCGTATGTGAAAATGCTTACGTATGTAAATTCCTTACAGAATTAAATAACTCAGGAAATGGAAATAATAACGTCAACCAATCACCGAAGTCGTATAGTAAAAACCAATGAATTGGAATTTTATATTTACTATTACTTCTTATTTTTATTCCGTGAGAGAACTCACCTCTTACTAATCAGATGACCGCGATATCGTCAAAATCGATACGCACTATATAGGTACCTATTTCTTGTAGGTAGTTCGCTCGATTATTGCGTTTTTAAAGCGAATCTTGGCGTCATTTCCGTAGTGACGAACTGAATGGGTGCACGAGTCATACAGCACGCTTCTTTTTCAGTACTCGTTCCTCATTGATGCAGGCCTGCATTTTCGACGAGAAACCGCATTGTGCACTGTATCAGATCCCATATTAAATTTGCTCTTACCACGACGCGTGACCTGAGCTCTAACGATCGGAAACTCCTTGTATAGATTCTCCTTCGATGATTCATTAATGCATGCGGAGTTACGCCCGAAGTATCGTGCATAAGGCCACTGTTCCAAGACCTTCAATTATTCAGTCGCGAATCGATACCCCTGCTATGACTTGCTTTCATTCATCGTGGAAATACGTAGTCAAGCATACGTCTATTTACATTAGACTCGCGTGATCTAAATACAGCACTAATGAATCTTTCGACTTACAAGGGAAGTTAGGGAACCCGAAAATTCAGAAAATTCCGCCATTCAGTGTGCAAGTAGAGTAGTTAAAGCGTAATACAAAAATACATTTCATTGGTGCGGTATTACGGTTTTAAGGGGTGAAATCATCCCTTGAAAAAAATGCAATTTTTCTTCTTCACGGAATAACTCCCGAACGGTGAAAGACAAGGGAAAAAAGTTGAAAAAGTACTTTGGTAGTGCTTTGAACGGTGCTGTAGTTAGAGTTGGCTTCAGAAGAGTGCACTGCGTTCTGACGAGCCGTGTTTCGAGAGCAAAAAGTGTAAAACGTCTGATTTCCCGGGAACTGTCAATTCGGGAGATCGAAGCGTCTAACCTCGAAATTAACTGAATTTGTAAAAAAAAATAATGGTAAATAATGTGTAGAAGTGATGAAAAATAATCATACAGGTTTTGGAAACACGGCTCGTAAGAACGCAGCGCACTCTTCTGAAGCCAGCTCTAACTACAGCACCGTTCCAAACACTACCAAAGTCAAATGTGGGGGAAATTCAAATACTTGCGTTATATATCCACGGGACATACTGTAGATGGGAAGAAAGTATACAAAAAGGTGGAACAAATGCAGATAGAATTGCATTTATTACGTACTGCAAAGATTTGAAGAAGCTTATGACAGAAGATCTGTTATTCACGATATGGATTTAAGATTATGGGCTTTGAGGGCGAAGGACTTGGTGGACCTTTCCGAATTCAAGGCAAGTAAATGGTGGATTTGGAAATTTAAAAGAGTGTACACAGAATCGTGTCTCGTAAAATAACAACATTCAGGACGCAATCTACGTTCCAAGATATTGACAACCTACAAAATATTGCGAAGACGTTTGTATCAAACGTAAAATTAAATATACCAACTATTGGATTTGAAGAAATGTATAACGCAGACGAGAGTGGCTTCAACCTCGAAGAGTACATTCAGGGCGAACATTGGCAAAATTAGGAGTAAAAACGGTATTAGCCACGGTCCAATCAGTATCATCTACGACACACAGCTATACTATAATGCTTATCATTTCGACAAGTGGACATCTTGTTTTACCACTGTACATAGTTTTGAAAGAGTTTACAGGAACATTTGGCCCAAAGGTGGAAGAATCTCTATTTCGTCCAGCTAACATTTACATTCAAGCTTCAAAATCAGGTAAACTTACGTCTGAACATTTTAAAACTTGGTTCATCCAGGTGTATTTACCGAATACTGGCCATAAAAGCATGCTACTACTCGACTCATGGACGGACATTGTTCGAGTCAGCTAGAGACGTTGATCCCACAAGACAAAGAAGTACAGTTTTCAATGATTCTGAAAAAAACGACTAGCATCATTCAACCTTTAGATGTATTTGGATTCCGGATTTGGAAGAATTTCATTCGAACATTTTCTGATAATGTACTTCTTCAAGAGAAAGATATTAGTTTGCACTCGAGCAATGAAATAATTAAATTGCAATCATTAACACACAACCAGCTTTCGTCGCCTAGATTTAAAAATCTTTTCCGATATGCTTGGTTCAAAAGCGGATATCTAGAAACGCATCCCGGTGAATTTCAAAACCCTGTAGATGTTTGTTACTTTAGGAGTGTAAAGCATATACCCAGATGTAGTATTTGTGGAGAAGTTGCTTTCATACGCTGTGCATGGTGTGCCGAGTATTTCTGTTTTGAACATTTCTATGAACAATATCACTACTGTACAAATTATAATCCGTAATTTTAGTGTATTTGCCGTTTTCTACCATTACAACTGTTTTAATGTATAATCCATTAATAAAATATGTACAATAGATACAAATATTTTGTTTATCAGGATTCATTGAATGAATGAATGAATGAATGAATGAACGAATGAATGAATTCGTTTATTTATATGTCATAATTTTTAATGTAACTGCGGATAAGCTACATCTTCCAGTCACAAATATGTATGTATAGTATAAATATAATAATCATAAAACGTACTTACATAAGATTTTTAACGAATGATGAAGGGATATCTCACCAGCATGCAGTGATAATAGTCAAGAGTCAAACACATTCCCATTATGCAAAACGTTATCGGCTTCAATGTCGACATAGATCCTGCGTCATTCAACGTTATCATTGAGGTTCATACGATATCTTATTTGTGTTGTTTGAAAAATACATGTCATTGATTCATTTCAATAAGTTTCATTTTTCATGTAATTGTAAGTACGTGCTTTGCTAAAATAATTAAAAACTGTATATATGAAATGTATATAAATAAAAATGTAGATATCGTTTCATAAGACCGTTTCAATGTTTACGTTAAAACGGCCTTAAAGTTCGAGGTTTTCTAAATTAAACAAAAAGGATACATAATAAACTAGGGATGTGTAAAAAGAGGACATTGAGAGGTATTTTTACATAAACTTAAGAAATCCAAGAACCCATTTTTATGGGTCGGTGGTGGGGGTAACTTAAAAAAAAATGTTTTCCATGATTTTTTCGCACCAGTTTTATAGATCGAGAAAAACCATAAAACTTTTATTTCAACTTTTTCCCTTATCTTTCACCGTTCGGGAGTTATTCCGTGAAGAAAAAAATCTGCATTTTTTTCAAGGGATGATTTTACCCCTTAAAACCGTAATACCGCACCAATGAAATGTATTTTTGTATTACGCTTTAACTACTCTACTTGCACATGGAATGGCGGAATTTTCTGAATTTTCGGGTTCCCTAACTTCCCTTGTTAGAAGTTTACGAGCGATTCATAGACGCGTTATAGGTACATACGAGGGTTATTTGAAAAGTTTCCGGTCTTTTTAGGAAAAACAAATATTTCAAGGTAAAAAAAATTTATTTCTCAACATAGCCTCCTCGTAATTCGATACATTTAATCCGTCGTTTCTCCCAGCCCTTCAAGTCGTCGGAAAAAATTCTTTTTGCCCATCTGAATAATACCGGTCTACAGCGTTTTCCACCTCGGCATTTGTCCCAAATTTTTCCCCCAAAAATTTTTTTCAAATTTGAAAACAAAAATGTCACTGAGAGCTGAATCTAGCGAATAGGGTAGGTGGAGAAGCAAATCGAATTTCAGTTCGTACAATTTTGACATTGCGACAACGCACATGTGAACTCGAGCGTTATCCTGGTAAAACAGGACTTTTTTTTGCCAAATTCGGTCGTTTTTTCTTGATTTCAATCGATCCAGCAATGCAGCATAGTAGGGTCCGTTGATGGGTCAACCTTTTTCAAGGTAATCAATGAAAATTATTCCTCGACTGTCCCAAAAAACTGTCGCCATCACTTTTCCTGCAGAGAGAACGACCTTCGCTTTCTTCGGAGCTGGTCCCCCCACCGCGATCCACTGCATAGGCTGTTGTTTTGTCTCAGGAATATGGTGATGGATCCAAATTTCGACAGGATGGATCGACAGTTATCAAACGTCGCAAAAATTCAGTTGGTTTTTCTTTATACGATACAGCTCAAGATACTCGCGCGATATGTCAAGCCGTACACGCTTTTGGTCAATTGTCAACAAACGCGGCACCCAGCGCGCGGATAATTTTCTCATTCCCAAATCCTCGTGCAAAATCTTGTACACCCGTTCATCTGATATCTTACAAGCCTCAGCAATCTCCTTTACGGTCAATCGACGATCTTCCATCACAGTTTCATGCACTAAGTCCACAATTTCGTCAGTTGAAACAGTTTTTGAGCTTCCAGAACGTTCATCATCGAAAATTCTGAGAAGGCCACGTTTGTACTCAGCCATCCAATGTTTGACGGTTGTGTACGAAGGGGACACTTCACCGTATACTGACCGTCTAACTCGTCTTTTGTTTCCTAAGTTCTTTTTTCCTTCAAATAAAGGAACTTGATCACTGCGCGATACTCGATTTTCTCCATTGTTGACAGAAAAAATCTATCAACTTTATAAAAGTACTGATCGGAGTGACTTTAAATTTTTATGGGATACAACGCTATCTATCAGATGATAGCAAGAATTCAATTCTATCATGACTGCTTGTTAATAAGGCCGGAAACTTTTCAAATGACCCTCGTATATTATATATCAACGTGTACGGTGTTTCATACCTACCTACGGAATTCTTGACCAATTCCCGGTCATTTCTCATGCAAACATTTTCACTGGCTGGTAAGCCAACTCCTTCCATTCTTGGAATAACTAATTGTACGTTCCACCCCTTATGGAAAAAAATCTTACTAGTATCTACCAACGGTGCCATTACTGGTGCGTAATAGTAGCATTATTAGTTTCCATAGTAACTAATAAAGTAATAGTAACATCACTAGTTTTTATTACTGCGAACTAGTAATGGGACTATGAAAGCCTAATATTATACAGTAGAGATAGAATCGTTCAAAAAAAATAGGAGTGCCGCTATGGTATCTATATTTGATATGTAGTATCTTACATAGGACAACGGAATTTCTCTTACTGTAAAATGTTAATTCTTTTATTGATGTAATTTAACTATTCTTCCTGCGAGTAATTCCTTATTTGCGATAGTAATTCTGGTATTCGCAAACGAAAAATACACTAACAAAATCAAGCAACGAGGATTTCCACAAGGTTCTACATAAGAAGAATCCTTTCGAAATAACGAGAATCTTTTAAAGAGTGTACTACTAACCTTCAACGCTATTGGACAGTATAATAGTAGTGTATGCAGTGAAATACAATTAAAATAACAGCGCTAGTATAGCCTCAGCCGTATACTATACTATTTGTTGGCATTATAGAATTAATTAGTAATACACGAATTTACTATTGTACAACTAGTGCGAAAATGCTAGTAGTTTTTCTCCATAAAAAGAGATACATACATAATTGAATCGCCCACGGCCGAAAGTTCAACTTTTGATCAAAATTAAGTCTCAACTAATTCAGTATAGTTTTTCCATTGTTCGAATTCCCCTGTAGCTCCGTTTTTACAATTTAGCTCTGGCTTGAATTGTACTGTAGAATTAAAGTTAAATTATTACTCGATTAAGCAAATCGTACCCGTCATCGAGCATCCACTATATTATTAATTCTAATTATAAAAAGAGTCACGAGAAGGCGGTTTGGCTGCATGAATGCATGTTTCGCACGATGGAGTGATTCTTATGAGTGCATCATGGTTTACGCCTGCATTGTAAAAACTGTTCTTAGCATTACAACATTTTCACTCACAAGGAAACTGTCCCGGTTGACCCTCGCCAATTTTCTCTAACAAAGTTCTAAAAAACTAAGATATTTTGACTTTTTTCGGACTTTCTGTAGTAGGAGAAGGGCGGGCAAAGTGGATATCGTCGCCCTAATAAGAAAAGTGCCTAACTCTACTTTTTTGCAAAAATTTAATTTTGCTGCCATCTATTAGAATAACGTCTAAATAAACGGTTTTTCTTCTCTCCCGTAAAATTTTCTGAAACTGAGTTAGGCACTTTTCTTATTAGGGCGACGATATGTTAAGAGAGGAGAGCTACTGCAACTATTATTAGGTGTACAACTTTGCTTCCGCCGTTTTCTTATAGATGGCTTTAGAAAGAAACGGTGAAGCAAAGTTGTACTCCTACTATATTCATTATTTTATGTAATTCAAAGCTTATAGTGTTAGATCATGCATCGTAGAATTGTGAAAGAAATATTAGAGGTTTGAAAGATTTTTCGAATTAATAGTTATTCAATGTTTTGTGAAACCTTTCACATTACTCACTTTGCCCGGGTACACGGGTGAAGTTAAGACATTCTTAAAATTCTTAAATCGTTTAAATACGCGGATTTCCAATGATTTATTAATTACGAGAGTCATCATCCAGGGGTTTAAGAGTCGCTAATTCTGAGTTTGCGGTAGGAACTTCGAAATTCAAAGTTGCATATCCAATATGGTGGATCGAAATTCGCAGAAGCGCATTATTTTTACGAGATTCATTTTCTAAGGATTTTTGAGATCGTTGATTTCAAATCCAAAAGGTCGACATTTTTTATTCATAATGGCGGAGCCAATATGGTAGATAGGAATTAGTAGTATAGCGGACTTAGCATTTCAAAAAACCCTGAATAACAACTTTGGTAAAAATCAGATCACTTTTACGAAATTCAAACCCTCATATTAGCCGCTAACTCCTAATTTCCTTGACTGGTCTTTCTGTTGTACAACATACATATTATATACCATCTGAAATTACTTCACGCTATTCGCTTTGCCCAAATACAACTTTTTCGATGTACCGATATATGTAGTGGCGGGGCTAATTGATCTAAGTGCCAAAATTGCATAATTTCGGATTTTTTCTTCAAAATTATCTTCCTTTTCGTTGTATAAGCCGTCAAAAGGTGGTTTAGCTGCTAAGAACGTGACCTCGTTGCACGTCTAACAGATCTAAGTGCCGAATGACTAAATGTCTACCTATGCCTTTTACAAGCCCTGAACACTGGACTCCTTACCACCTATAAACGCAAGTTGTGCGTATGGAGTGATAACTGTGCTGCGCAGTTGAAGAATAGGATGTTACTGTTTCTATACATTTTCCTCGTGGCCACTGGCAAGTTCGACATGATTGATTGCAAATTTTTAATTTCGGGACACAGCTTCTCTGCTTCAGATCGTGACTTTGCCATCATCGAGAAACGTGCGAGAGCTTCAAAATTGAATAATGTTGAAGATGTCAAGAAATGTATTATTACTGCAAGACCGACACACCCCTTCAAGGTACTGGATATGGGAGAACAACATTTTTTTGATTTTGACTGCGCCTCTTCCAAATACATTGACACCTCAAAACTTGGCATTAGACAGGCTTCATAGTTGCGAATCACCAAAGATGATCCTGGGGAGTGGTTTTACAAAAAAAATTTTAGTGAGTTGTTGCAATGGCAGAAGTGTCATGTACTGAAGAAGGCATACACCGTACACCACATCAGGTCATCTGAACTGTAAAGTTTACCTGATACAGTGCCCCTGAAGACTTCGAAAAAAAAGACATTGAAGCTATGTTAGAGTTTTTAACTGAGAAGAACCGAGTTTTTCAGAAAAATTCTAAGTGATTAAAACTGACATAAATCATGGAGATTGATAATTTTCATGACCATAACTTGGCACTTATTGTTAGATCTTTTCCATTTTCAATGTGAATTTTATGCAAATGTGTTATTTTTCTTGAAATTTTTTATGTTACATTTAAATGTTTCTGTTTGACGTTGGCTTAACCCTATTAAGAATAAAAATGTCAGTTTGGTTTCACTGATGGGCAGTTTTTCTTATTTTCCTGGGAAAGATGTTTTTGGCACTTAGATCAATTAGCCCCGCCATTCTACATATTATATCGTCGGCTTTATGTGAAAATGGTGTTAGTCACAAAAGTGGAATTTTACAGGAGAGTAAAAAAACTGTTTAATTTAAAATAATTACCTTCAAAACTTTCCTATATTTGGTAACTCGTATAAAAACATTACCTTACGTTAAAAATATTGAGCAAAATATATTAATATGCATTTTGCCTCAAAATAATGGACATGCATATTTCATTTCAAGATGTTTGGACTTAGGCGGTAAAATAAGTATCTAATAGTTCGGAGCTGGAACAATTATTTTATTCTAAAATTTAAATGCTAAATATGGGTAAAAAATAGAGGTAGTATGAAAAATTAAACAATATTTATAAATTATAATATTTGGTTAGGTAAAAAATTATTTACTATACTTAATTATTTATGTCATGTAACAAGTTGTCATAAAAACTGGTAATCCTTATTGTGTTTTTTTTTAAAACATTAAGTGTTCAAAATGAAAAACTGAAGCTCTGTATATATTTTTATACGAATTATAAATTTTAAGAGATTGACTGAATTTCAAAATCTCAAAATTTTGTCAGATACTTGTCTGACTTTATCACAATTTTTCAAAAAAGTTTGACAAACTCATTACTGAAGATGTCTAAAATGTTTGAATTACAACAAAAAGCCAGAAAAAAGTCAAAACCTCTTTCAGAAATTTGTTAGAGAAATTTTTCCATGAGGAATTTCATCAAAAGAGAGGTATTTCCATCTGCGAGAGGCAATATACCTAAGATGCATGGTTTACTGATTTCATTGACTAGAGCAAATCAGACGACCAATTGTCATTTTTACGCGAACGAGGCAGAGTTTCGCCTCTTACAATGTATAACATGTATGATTATACTGATTGGGCTGAAAATGTTGTCCTAAAAATGAATTAAAATTGAAGAGGTCAGAAGCAAAAGTGAAATTTTTTGTGAAAATGACCTATATAAGTACAGATTCGTATTCTCAGGGTTCGGTTCTGTTTGGTGCAAAAATTACCCAATTGAAAATGATAAGGTAGCGCCATCTTTTAACCGGTAGAAAAAATTATATAAATGAACTGCTTCAATACGCACCGAACTTTGAAGGATGTTTCTTCAGAGAATAAGCATTTTGCTACTTAGGCACTTTTGCTTCTGACCCCTTCAATTCAAATGCCAAGAAATTCTAATGAACTATAAATTACAAATTTGTAGCAATTTTCGATGAAATAAATTGCTACAAACTGATTTGTGATATAGTTAAAAACTACAGTGGAAACCCGCCAGTCACTTTGAATCCATTAATTTAAAATATTTCTTTTCCCTCAGAACTTAATATCGATGCTGGTGAAAGCAGATCTTATTTTTCGAAATTACTATATAAAAAGGGGGTGAACATTTTGTTTCATTCTTTCAACTCTTGAGTCAAAATAATGGAGATGCTTCTTTATCCAACTGATCTAGAGGGCGCCAGATCCGTTGGTTCTTCGATTTTTAATTTGAATTGTTCGACGCTAATGGCCATAACACATCTCCAAAATTCAAACCAATCAGGCTAGATGGGACCAATTTCACGAGTAAGGGGTCGTCCATTAATCACGTGAGGTCCGGAGGGGGTGGGGGAGTGGAGGGAGGGGGGGGGGGTTATCGGCAAAAATCACGAAATATCACAGGGGGGGGTATACCTGTAATTAAAAATAATATTCTAAAATTTTTAAGATAATTTTTGTACTAACAATAAGAAAATACACGTGATTGGGGGGATGGGGGGGGGGTAGTCTTAAACCTCACCACGTATCACCAGGGGTAGGGGGGGGGGGGGGGTAAAAAATGCTAAAAAGCATCACGTGATTAATGGACGACCCCTGAGCATCCTCATTTTCTGTAATTTCTCATCTTTACTCATTTTTTATAAACTCGTAATAAATCTGAACAATTTCTCAAATTTGTAACGCAAAATTCCTCGTTTTTAAATTTTCTGCAACAGTTGATGGGAAAAATGATAACTGTTAAGAAACTCCGATATAGTTCCCACACAAAACACTACGTACGAGTATGATATATGTGAATTTTATATAGATACAGCTATATTACGTAAACGTATATGGTAACGAAAAATATACCTACGTATTACTTTCATACATACATTTTTCATTTCAATACTTACAGACAATTTAAAACGTATATTATGTGTGTATAATGTACATATGTTTCACGTATTCAGAGATAATAAATGTATAATATACGTTTATTAGAGAGTTTTTGGACTGCTAAACTGCACGTCCTGGTTTTCGGTTATCGGTTATTGTGAGCAGGCGCAGATTTATTCCCTTAACGTGTTAACACCATCTTGTTGAAATTAGTTTTTGATCCTGAAGAAGGCGTTACGTATAACGTAAGTGTAGCGGACTACACTATAAGGCGCGTTCGCATAGGGTGCATTCAGCAGATCATACCGCTCCGCAACAGTTGTGGAGCGGCTCAGCAAAAATCTGCCGAACGCGCATGCTACCTAGCGCTCCAAGTGAGCGTAAAGGCCATCACACGTGAAAAAACGTAAGCAGTAACAGTAAGGATTGACCAATCAGAAATATCATTCTTACGGAATTATGCTTAAACAGGCTTTCTGATTGGTCAATCCTTACTGTTACTGTTTACGTTTTTTCACGTGTGATGGCCTTAAGTGGTAGCGGTCGCCATGTTTTGTAGCGAAGAAAAGTTACGCTCCAGTGCTCCCGCTCACTTCCATCGGAAGAAGTTTTGGCGCATTTTATGAATAATGTCGAGCGGTGTGAACCGATGTGTCGAATTCCGTCTGTCGGGCGACGGAACATCTTATATTTTATGTATTATTACGAAAAAAAATTACATTTTCTTGCCACCGGCAATCGTAAAACAATCTGTTACCATATCAGTACCTCAGAGCTAAACAGTATTAACTCCATTTTTTCGAAACCCGTATTATTTCTTCATTCAATGTAAAATGTAATTGCTATTTTCAATGTAAAATAGCAGAATGAGGAAGTAATACGGTTTTTGAAAAAAATTGTGTTAATACTGTTTAGCTCTGAGGTATTGATATAAACAACACAACATTTTGTAACCAGAGATAACACTGGACACCAGTGATTTTGTTACTCGAACCAGACTAGGTGATTCTTATAGATTTATGTGCGCTAAAAACGAATCTGACTCTCAAATTGATTGTTCCTAAACAATTTTATAAAGCCAAATTTCAGTACAAGTCGATCGTTTAAGTCCACCGCGCCACGCGCCTAAATGTATCGAAGGCCACGGCCGAAACTTGTTGTCAGCAGAACAGAGAGCGCTACTTCTGAGCGTACTGAGCGGTAGCGGTTTATGCTCGATCTGCTGAATGCAACTATTGGGACCGTGCAACTGCTTGGAGGGGATACGGCGAACGATCGTGCGCAACTAGTGATGAAGGCTTGAAGTTAGTGGGCACGTCTCTCCATACCTATAACACGCTGACTGCCAGCCACCACCGCTGCCGGGTTAAAGTACATTCTACCGTATGTCCCACTCTGTACGGGCCAGTTTGAAGTTACCTTCGGGGAGGCTTGGTCGGTACTTGAGTCATTTAATACCGGTAGAAGTCGAGTCGGTAGTTAGAGTTGGTGTCAATTCGGGTGATCGAAGCGTCTAACTTCGAAATTATGAATTTGTGAATAATGGAAATTACTCACCATTATTCACAAATTCATAATTTCGAGGTTAAACGCTTCGATCTCCCGAATTGAAACCAACTCTAACTACCGACTCGACTTCTACCGGTATTAAATGTTTCGATTACCGACCAAGCCTCCCTGAAGGTAACTTTCAAACTGGCCCGTACAGAGTGGGACATACGGTATGGCGGTCAACGTGTCTGAAGGTGAATAAACCGGCCCTAAATGTTATGCTTACTGTTTATTGCAATTCTATACTTATAAATGATTGCTATAAAATACACCTGATGAAAAACATTCATATTGTTGTTCACTAATTGGTTTTGCCGAGGATTTCTATCTTCTTGTCGTATTTGGTACTGTATAAAAGTGCCGATTTTTCGTCGACTACTGCCACCAGGTGTCACTGTACGGGTGTTGCACGGTCCCAATAGGCACGCCCGGCAGCGGCGACCCTCGGAGACGCGACCGCTTTATTTCACTTACAACGCGCTTACACAACTGTCATCGGTCGGGCACGTGCCGCTTTCCTCTAGACCTCCAGACTCGGTCTTTCTTCTGACGCCATTGGTCCTTCTCCCTACTCCCTAGGCGCACTCTTGTGCATTTCCGTTATCGCTTATTAAGCGTACCCTATTCTCCGTCTAATAAAGTATCACGTTATCCTTTAATAGCGTAATCGGTTATTATGAAGCTACTGCGCATGCTCAACATAACGTTTTACGTTTAACGTTCTAAAATGAAGGAGCTCAAAAACTCCCTATTATCCGATCATATAGCTCTATCTTCTACATTAATGTTATGTATGATTACGCATAATATCATACGTAAGTGTGTTGTATGGGTTCAAAAATTATATATTCGGAAAAACGTAAAAATTTTCCTTCGAAAAACTCAGATATTCCAGTCGTCCGAAAAGAATACGTGAGAAAAATTAAAAAATTCGGAGTTGATTTAAATTCAATGTCTCTAAGAGTTTTCTCAGATTTTTCCATAAAAATTCATAACTTTCGTCGATCATACATCAAATTAAAATATAAAAATTTAAGAAATTCAACGATGAGTCAAATTCTAATTACAAAAAGAAAATTTTCATATCCTTCCATACAAATTGATAATTTTTGTCGAAGATGCGACTACGCATTCAAAGTAACAAAAAATCTAGGCCCTTATATACTCAAATTTTCTCATGCAATACGATTGCTGTATAAACTTCCGTAATTCGAGGGTAGGCAGTAAATACTGAAATATGAAGTAGAGAAGTGAGGAACAAAAAGTAGAAACGGTAGTAAATGAGTATTTAGATGGAATTTAAATTTGGAGAATTTCGGAAAAATGTGTCAAATCATTGCAAAAATTGAAGAAATCTGTAATTGAAGAAATTGAAATTGAAGAAAAATGTAAAAATTTGAGAAATTCAAGGATGAATCAGACTCGGTTATTTAAGAATGCCTTTGTACTAAAGTCAATGTTATATCAGGTCAATCCATAACTTCGTGCACATTAATAGCATGCATGGGATTCACAAATGCGCACGAACTTTTGGATTGACCTGATAGAAATAAAGTATATTTGATTTTATAATATCTTTTACATACATATATACACTCTTAAAGAACGAAGACGTTTGTTGGAAAACGTCTAATAGATGTCTTAATTCTTTATGGATAGTTACTGATTTCCTAAACATTTCCAAAAATCTCCTAGCTTTATTTGAGATCAAAATTCGAAGAATTAGTAGAAACGATAATAAATTGGGATTTCAATTAAATTTCAATTCAGAGATTTTTGGAAAAAAGTATGCTTAATCATCGCGAAATCAAATAAATTTTTAGCCATTTGCTACAATCTGATAATAATCGGAGTATGACATAAATGAATAATTTTCGGAGAAAAATTTTTACCAGGGCTGATATTTTCTCAAAAACTTGTTACACTTCTCTTCTAAAATTGCAAAATCCTTCATATTTACAATAAATATTAGCTTACTCCTATAGGACAACATTTCCAGTCCAATCTATACGGTCGATCAAATTCACGACAACGATTCGAGCTCTATTTAGACGAAGAAAACTCCGACCGAATTTACGGCGGACGAACTTTGAACTCCCTGACAGTAAGGGTATTTCTGTAGTTAGATGGCAAAATCAGATACGTAATATCTGATTTTCATTGGACATATCTGATTTTGCCATCTAACTACAGTTTTAACACTAGATTTACGGACGGTTTCGACGTTCTAAAATGGTCATTTTGGCGGATAATTATCTCGATAACTACGATATTTTAGTCTATGCTACTATACCTATCTTGTACAGCGAAATCTAATCTACAAAAAAGTATTTCACCAATTTAATCTAAAACCTCATAGGTTACTAGATAATCGAAATTGAATGGCACTCTGAATAAGTCACCCGTCAATTGACGGGGTTCCGTAAATCTAGTGTTAACGAAGGCATGACACGCGTACTGTTCAAAAGCAGAGATTTGCGGGTGCTCGTCTGCTGGGTGATGCGGGCAATGTTCATCTGCGGGGGATTTCACGACTTGAGGGTCAAGGGTCAGCGCGCACCGCCGAAGGATGCGCCTATTCTAGCTTTGGCCCCGCACTCCAGCTTCTTCGACGCGCTTCCGGTCATTTACCTGGGCGGACCCAGCGTCGTCGCCAAAGCGGAGACCGGGCACATTCCCTTTTTTGGAAGTAGGTTCTTATCTCAAATTAGACGTTTTTCTTTTTGTATCTTTCGTTCCTTCTGTTGACACTCGTTATATCCACAAACAGGAAAATTTGGCCAGTCGCGAATGTCGATATTTACGCGCTGCATCGAATGAAGGAACGCGATTGTTGGCTAGAATCGGCTATAGCTCATTTGCTGTTTCGAACAGACGTTCCGTAAATTTATCCACCGACGAAACGACGTAAAAAGTCGAATTCATTGGTATCAATTTCACAATTTAGAACTCACTTATTATTTTTAAAAAATGATACAATGTGATATAGGAATCCCTAGAAAAAAGCAAATATTTACGACTTGGTTTATGGATAATCTATTTATTCAGTTTGGAAAATATGGAATCCCGCCATCGGATTTTACTGGATATCTTGTTCACTTCATAACACTTCATTCAGCGCAATAGATACATTTCAAATAAGTGATTTCCGTAAGCACAAGCACTCATTTTATCCATCGCATTTATCGAAGCACTAATCATGGAATGGCATACACCATCCTAGCGATGATGTTTCCGCAAAATCGGAATAATCCATCTTCTCCCGTCATCGAGATCGCCACTTCGTCTATCAGCATCCATTACTATCGTAATCATTTCAATTATGAACCGTGATACGCTAAAAATCATACATTTTCTTACGCGTAGAATTTTCGATTATTTCAACACACTGACGACTTAAAATTGAATTATGACTCACGATACGTTAAAATTACGTTTTCTTACGTGAAAGATTTTCGTATCGATGTGAAACTCGTTTGATGCAGAAAATTCTAAGCTTTCATTTGAGCGATTGCAAACCGATCTACGGTTTATTTTGAATTTATAATATTTTGGCGAAAACTTATATCTACTTGTTACGACGATAGTAGACCATTATTGCATCGTATCTTCGAAGATTGACTATCCCTGGCTTAACTGTTTGAAACAATTTATTTCTGACCATCAAAGTCAAACATATAGCGTACATGTGGAGTTTCAAATCAGAGAAAAATTTTTAAATACAACATATATTCCTTACTTTTTACAAAAGCCTTATGACAAATAAGTTTCTTTTAAGAGTGTTCTACTGCGAAGAGTCCTGCATAAAAATATACCTTCCTCCCATACGCTGTAAGCTATGAAAAAACTGGCTCGCGCGATCCAAACTGTTGACACTTTACAGTATGTCCCGTGGATATATATAACGCAAGTATTTGAATTTCTCCCACATTTGACTTTGGTAGTGCTTGGAACGGTGCTGTAGTTATAGTTGGCTTCAGAAGAGTGCGCTGCGTTCTTACGAGCCGTGTTTCCGAAACCTGTATGATTATTTCTCATCACTTCTACACATTATTTACCATTATTTTTACAAATTCAGTTAATTTCGAGGTTAGACGCTTCGATCTCCCGAATTGACAGTTTCCGGGAAATCAGACGTTTTCCACTTTTCGCTCTCGAAACACGGCTCGTAAGAACGCAGCGCACTCTTTTGAAGCCAACTCTAACTACAGCGCCGTTCCAAGCACTACCAAAGTCAAATGCCAGGGAAATTCAAATACTTGCGTTTTATCCACGGGACATACTGTATATAGTCAACGTCCTACTGGACTGTCTTATACCTGCCTATGTATACTAATCCAAATTAGAGGTGTGCCAAAACTAACTAGACGACTTTACAGTCGTTTCTGGTAGTTATGTTGACAGCTGGCAGTAATAATTGTTGCTACTGATGGAATAATATCTCACTGCTAATGGCAGTAGTTTAATTGACAAGTTGGTACTGAAATTGAGCATTGATAATTTGACGGCCTATAAATATGAACAATTCATCAAGCTACTTTTGTCATACTTCTAATTTGGAATAGTGTACTTCGATCGTCTTGGAGATCATGACAATGGGTGATATGAATAAAGCGGAACATGTAGTTCATGCTACAAATTCTGAAGTAAATACTCCAATCTGTATGAATAAAAATTAAAAGTAGATGCTCACCACGAGTAGGTACTCTTATGTACAATTTAAAGTGAGTATAAACTCAATTTTCGTATGAATAAAAATGAGTTTGTGCTCAACAGTTTGAGTTTCTACTCCATATAAGTGGAGTCTCCTTAGAAGGGGACTCGGTTTTAGTTTGACAGCTCCTAAAATATTTATTACCGTTATATAATTTTGTTATATACTATTAATTACCTACCCACCTGGTACCTGTACAATTACTGGATTTGTGTATCGCCTTCCATAATTTCGAACAAAACCTTTTCCCAATCGCGTGAAGTACGATTTTTCTGTTTCCTATTCTGTTTATATCCGTCTTTTTCTTTAATCTTGTTTTCATGTTATTAATTTTCTTAAATAGCTGACTTATTATTATTTGTGAACCGTAATTGACTTCCCATTGTTTTTTGATGACTTCTAGAGAGTGCCTGCGATTTTACTTTTGGCACACTTGGTGTTTGTGATCTTGAGAATAAAACCGGGAAATCTTTTAACACGTTCACTGCCGTCTCAGTCTATTAGACCGAGAATTTTACATTTGCACATAATTTAGTAACGTATTTTTGTACATAATTTAGTAAAGAATAGGAATTTTGAAAAAATTCTTACGTGAGTCGTTACTACACTTATAAACGTCTGTCTACGCACTGTCGGCAGTCAGCGTGTTGACTCGTTCGCTGCGGATGACTTTTCTTCTGTGCGGAATGGATATTTTGTTAAAGCATGTAAATATTGGGGATGACGCCTTGTGGCGTCATCCGCACATAGTGGGGGAGTACGTTGACGCCATTAGGCGTCATCCGATGCGAAAGTGTTCATTGTAAGGCATACGCCAGAAACAAAACAATACAATTGTAAAGCGTGGGGCGTATACTGGTGGTGGCGACACCGTCGCTCGTCGTGGGTCGGCCGCTATCGCTGGTGGGTAGCGACTGCGGAGGCTCCACAGCCACCATTTTATATTAAATTTTTTATTTCAATTCACTTCACTACATACAGATTCATAAATTAAGGTTATATTTTCGTTTTTGACTCCTGCAATGCCTACGATACTTTATAAAGTAAGCATTGACTCCTCCCATATTGATATATTTCAAATCAGGCGGTAAATAAGGGTGTTTTTAGCTCGGTGGCGCCTAAGTTTACTTCCTCGACCACCAGCCAACCTAATTATGACTGCACACATAACTGCGCGAAAACGCTCCAATAAATTGGCAAGTTGATACCTGTCTGTGACGCCTGCGCAGTGCGTAGCCAGTAAATAGGAGTATCTACTCACTATATTAGGAGCATCTACTCTACTAGCTGCGATACATTTTATTCATATGGATTGAAGTACAATCTCTTACTTCATGCTCATGCTCTTGAATATATACTCAGAGTATAAACTCAATTTTATTCATATCACCCAATGTCCGGGCGACAACTTCTCGTCCAAAGTCGGATTTGCAACGTGTTTCGTCTGGGCGAAATGCACCACGGCGTTCCGATTAACTTTGGACAAACGCCCAGACGACAACTTTTCATCCCACTCTGGACTGGGATGATTAACGTTGCGCATGCGCATTACTTCTGAAATGTCAAGTAACCTGTTGAGTTTAGAAGAATACCGAGAATTATTCTGTCAGACAAACACATGTGTGCATTTGATTTTTCTTTTCTACGTATCTCGCGCAAACCTCGCATTGATTGACAAAAGCACACGCTTCTCATTTATAACCTTAAACATTACCGAAGTCATGATGTGGCGCATAAACACACACTGACCATTCGGTTTCATGGACAAAAATCGGGGTATATCGTTACGCCATCGCACATTTTACCCAGGACGAAACAACTTGAATCGGAACACAGCCCTATGTAACAGGCACCTGTAACAACGATTTCGTTTTATTTGATAGTTCTTATAAAGCTATAAAAATGAGTATAACTCCCCCAAGAAAGATTTTCCGATGACTGGCCTACAGCTGCTCCATGCGGCATTGTCATGTTGCTCGTAACTGTTATAACCCTTCGCTGCTCGTTTCTTGCATTTCTCTTCAGATTTCATTAAATACCTTTTAATTTAGCAACAAAATCGCGTTGAAATGTGTACTATGGAAAGTTAATACTTCAATGAATAACGTATTAAATATTCATTAATCTCTTAATTAGGTTGGCTGGTGGTCGAGGAAGTAAACTTCGGCGCCACCGAGCTAAACACCCTTTTTGACCGCCTGATTTGAAATATCGATACCTTGCTTTAAAAACCTCAAAGTGCAATTTTTGACAAAAATGCCATTTATAACTTACTGTGTTAAGGTTTAAAATCTGAAAACAGTAAGCTATAAATGGCATTTTTTTCAAAAATTGCACTTACGAAATTTTCAAAGTAAGGTATCGATGGTATCGATATATCAATATGGCAGCCTACTTCATAGTAGGCATTGCAAGAGTAAAGAATGAAAATATAACCTTAATTTATGAATCTATAGGTATGTAGTGAAGTGAATTGAAATAAAAAATTTAATATAAAATGGTTTTTTCGTGTGCAGTACCGAGTTGTAAAAGTAAATCATGGTTCATGGTTCCTTCTGTAAAAAAATCGAAAGATATTCGTCAAAAGTGGCTCGATTTCTTAAAATATGCACCTCATTATAGAAAAGGATTATGCAACGTTCATTTTACTCCTGACCAATTAATAACTTTTAGCGGTGATGCAGGTAAAAATGAAAATTATTTAGAGCGTGTTCATAAATTGGCTGACAGTACTGCATTCCCATTCCGAAGTATGGGAATGCAGTACTGTCAGCCAATCTCTGAAAATTTCCGATTTAATTAAATATGTATATTTTTTTATAGTACATATGGGGATTTTATTTGAATTTTATTTTGTAATTCATTTTTACAATTTTGTTTACCAGTCACATTAGTCACATTAGTGCAGCATTAATAATATATTATAACCGTTTAAATTTGCCCGCGAGTGTTTGGCTCGGTGGCGCCATCTGCTTCAGTTTTGCCCAGCCAACCTCATAGGTATTGAAAGTACGAGGGCAGAGTGAAAAGTCTGATACTTTTCTAGTAGATGGTGGTGCGCCCCACGCGCCACAAGTCTGTAAAGTAGCCCTCTGCTGCGGCGATGAACTCTTAGTTTGATGAGAATTTTTTTCCAGCCACAAGTCTGGGAAGAGAAAGAAGTCGCAGGGAGCCAAATACGATGAATAAGGTGGTTGCGGCAGCAATTCGAACTTCAAATCGACCAATATCGCTGTTGCAACAGCAGACGAATGGGCAGGTGCATTGTTGTGGGGTGGAACAAAACTTTTTTCTTCACCAAATGGGGGCGTATACTCATCTTCGCGATCGCACCACCATATACTAGAAAAGTATTGGACTTTTCACTCTGTCCTCGTAGTATAATTTTTTATGTAATGAGAATTGCATTTGTGTGTCTCCCAGAAGAGAGAGAGAGAGAGAGAGAGAGAGAGAGACTATGTATTTTAGATGCGGGAAACTTGAACTTTTGAAATTAATATCTCGGGAACTAGCGACAGAAACTTATTAAAATTTTACAGATACCTGCAAAATATATAGAAACATAACATAAAATTTCATCAACTTCTTAATTATATACCATCACGAGCCAACAACCTTAAACCGAGAGGTCGAAGTTAAGAAAGAAAACTGTATAATGTAGAGTCGCGTAGGAAGAAGTACACTAATCCAAATTAGAGGTGTGTCAAATGTAACTAGATGACTTTATACTCTTTTTTAACCTTTGGAATGCATTGTTAGGATAAAGTTGACCCCATGCTTTGTTTTTCTATATACAATTTTTAAAGAAAAAAATTGTTTAATGAGTTTACAGTTATTCTTCAGTCGCCGGCAGTAGCCGAGTGGTCTAAATGCTAGCCTCTCGAAGACTGCTCGGGCGATAGGTCTAGGGTTCGAATCCCGGCTTGCGGAAAAATAATTTTTCCGGGATCCGGGGATCGAGCTATGACCGGCTGTACTCGGGGTGGGGAGGGGGGGGGGCTTCTGCATGGAGGACCCCCTTCCCCAGTGAGTGAGGACAGGGAGGGCCCCCCCCCCCCCCCTCTGGTTGGGACACCTGGGAGGGCTAGGGGACTCCTGCATGCCTCCTGCATGGAGGCCCTGGGCTCACCGGGGGTAGTGGGCGGAGGGGGGACTCCTCTCTGTCTGAGTGGCCCCAAGTGTGGCTCGGGTACAATGGTCCAAAAAGGACTGAGTGCCCGTTAAATGCTAAGTACAGTACAGTTATTCTTCCAGCTATTAAAGGTTAATAAATTGAAAAAAGGAAAAGAACTATCTGACGAGAATCATATGAGTAATGTTGTTGAAATATAACGACCCGGCGAATACTCCATAATTGGGTTGTATCACATATTTTGTTTACATCATAAATGGATTGAGCACGTAAACAAAGTTGGGACGTGTTTTTTATTTTTTTTCTGACGCGAAATTAAGCCGTGAAAGATTAATAAAGTTTGCGCTAAACTCCGCCCACTTGAAACAGCCGGTTGATCCGCACGCCGCACCGTGACGTCACTAGCCATATAACGGTTCGCCTGCGCGCCTTCTAGTACAGTAGACGGGCCGAGAAAATCAACTTTGTTGTCCACTTTTCTTTACAAGTGTCCGAGTTTTTGTTTCTGATGATTTCAATATTTCATTACCTTTAAAACAAAATGAAAATCATCGAAAAATATCAATTTTTAGTGAAGTTAGAGGCATCTGTTTACAAGAGCGCGCGGGCGCTACGGCGCGTATTTATGTACAAAATGCGATATCTCGAGAACCATTCACCGTAACAAAATGAGATAAAAACCAATCGTTTCGTCTTGAAATTCTCTATATTTTTTCCGCAGTATATCTCGATAACTTCTCAATAGTTTTCGAGATATTTCACCCTAGATAGCTAACCTTCCTATAATATAAAGGAAGGTTAGCTATCTAGGGTTAAATATCTCGAAAACTATTGAGAAGTTATCGAGACATACTGTGGAAAAAATTTAGAGAATTTCAAGACGAAACGATTGGTTTTTATCTCATTTTGTTACGATTAATGGTTCTCGAGATATCGCATTTTGTACCGTGAGTGCACCGGTATCCGTCCATGTAAGATTTTTTTTAGCGGGAAATGTAATATTTAATTACCATGGCCAAATATAGAAAGAAGAGTAAATATAATACAACGGTGGACTCTTTTTCATCGATAAAAAAATTAAAAAGTTTGAAAAGGGATTCATAATAATTAAATAATAAAATTTTTAAGTGAATGGTCAAAAGGGTCAGTATCCGACCGTCTGTTTTCGCTCTGCGCTGGTACCGAATGACGTAATTTTACAATAATAAAATGTCTTTTTTAGCACTTCTAATAATTTTAATTTATATTACAATATATTATTCATCGATTTAAACATATTTTAATACGTTTATACGTTTATTACTTACATTTTGTCGTATCCATCTGAACTACTGATTTCCAATCCTAATACCGACTCTTCTAACGAAATACATTCAAAGCATGATGTTAGCGCCACGCGTCGAAACAGATTAATTAATTTAAACATTTAAAAATGATAAATATTAAATATTTCCATAATCGACCTTCGGTGGGCGGATACCCACACACGGTCGGATACCGGTGCACTCACGGTACATAAATACGCGCCGTAGCGCCCGCACGCTCTTGTAATCAAATGCCTCTAACTTCACTAAAAATTGATATTTTTCGATGATTCTTGTTTCGTTTTAAAGGTAATGAAATATTGAAATCATCAGAAACAAGAACTCGGAAACTTGTAAAGAAAAGGTGGATAACAAAGTTGATTTTCTCGGCCCGTCTACTGTACTAGAAGGCGCGCAGGCGAACCGTTATATGGCTAGTGACGTCACAATGACCAGTGCCGGCGTTTCACTGGGGAGGCGTGGCCATGCTACTTTTAAGTAATGTTTCTGGGGTAGAACTTTTTTTTATCAAGTTCTAACTATTATATAGTACTGTATTTTGAATAACTTTAGCTTAATAACATAATTGTTTGCAGTGTTTCATGCATAATACAATTTTAGGATACAACCCAATGGGCATGTTCACAACTTTTTGTACAACTGTTTAAAGTGCATGAATCGGAAGATTAGGTTAGTAGATTAGGAAGTATTAAAGTAATGTAGGTAAAAAATGGGTCATTAAAAAAATATTTTTCCATTATTTTTGAGATGTTAAAAAGGGCATTCGTTTTAAAGCGTCGCACTTCCACCGCCATTATAACTGACCAATCAGAGTCGGGCAACAGTTTCCCCACCATTCACAAACCCGGGTTTGGGCCCTTGCCAATGGCTTTAGTGACGTCACTAAGGATTTCGTTTGAATCGAAGTCAAACTTTAAACATTAAAAAAAAAGAAATTGGTGCTCAGAAAAAAAAACACATCTTATTAATAAGCACAAAAAGTATTAACGAATGAGCAAAAAAAATCGTAAACATGCCCATTACAGGCAGCGTGCTGCCGCAAACAAGTATCAACGCATCCAAGTGTAAAGTAGATTTAAAAGTATGCCATATACTTCTTCTTTTTCAGGGCAATTTTTACACCCCATTATGCAACACGATTATCTCGACTTCAGCATAATGAAACCTTTAATTTATAGGATTTGTTACTAATTCTTACAAAATATTAACTTTTCCTATGTACCGTGTAGAAAATGTAACGCTTTTAATGCTTACCCTCGACACTAGAGCACATCTCAATCGCCGCGCACGAGCCCTATTAGGTTGGCTGGGCAAAACTGAAGCAGATAGCGCCACCGAGCCAAACACCCGCGGGCAAATTAAAACGGTTATAATATATTATTAATGCTACTTGACTGTATCTGATGTGACTGGTAAATAAATAATGAAAGTGAAACAGTTGAAGGAATTCAGTAGATCTCCAGCTGAGGCGGCAGGTTCTCTTCGCACGGGAGAAGGACCTGTTTCCGTCATCTGGTGGTGGCGACACCGTCGCTCGTCGTGGGTCGGCCGCTATCACTGGTGGGCAGCGGCTGCGGAGGCTCCACAGCCACCGTTTTATATTAAATTTTTTATTTCAATTCACTTCACTACATACAGATTCATAAATTAAGGTTATATTTTCGTTTTTGACTCCTGCAATGCCTACTATACTTTATAAAGTAAGCATTGACTCCTGCCATATTGATATATTTCAAATCAGGCGGTAAATAAGGGTGTTTGGCTCGGTGGCGCCTAAGTTTACTTCCTCGACCATCAGCCAACCTAATTGGGATTTCAAGCTAAGCGATATCTGGTGGCCGAATGCGGCACTAATATGTCGTACATTACATTTGCCGAACCTATTTGTCTACGTTTACTGTTCGCCGATTTCGAGTGATATTTTTACTGTTATTATCATTATTTATCTTGTTTCGTTATTGTTGTATGTTATCTTGGTGATTGTTATTTTGCTAAGAAGCTGAAGTGTCTTCCTCCAAGCTTTCGAATCATTACTGTTGTGTTCCTCAGTGCCATTCCTGGGCCAAAAATGACCCTGAAAAAGAATTGAGTTTTCATCTTTTTCCTAAAGAAAAATCAGGAAAAGTTTACTTGGAATCCAGAATGGGAAAAGAGTTGATGCGTGATGTGTGATACAGAAAATTTAATTTTGTAACATTCTGTGTAATCGAAGAATCTATCAGGATGCTGTCGTAAATTTCTTGCCGTAATGTGGTACTGGCTCTCCCTTATTCTGTTCACAAGAGGGTGAATCCAGTGTATTCATTTGCGTTTTTTTTTTATAAATAGCTAAAAGTAGTGCGATAAGTATCAATTCGTGTTCTATACCGATGAATGATGTTCGCTAGCCGAGAAACACGAGAGAGAATACTGATTTAACAGAATTCTTAAGATGTGTGAGGCAAGGTGTCAGAATTCAGATTATGAATTCCGTCTCTGAATTTTGACACCTTACCTCACACATATCTTAAAAATTCTGTGAAATCAGTATTCTCATGTTTCTCGGCTAGCGAACATCATTGATCGGTATGGAACACGAATTGATATTTATCGCTCTACTTTTAGCTATTTATAAAAAAAAACGCAAATGAATACATTGGATTCACCCTCTTGTGAATAGAATAAGGGAGAGCCAGTACCACATTACGGCAAGAAAATTACGACAGCATCCTGATAGATTCTTCGAATGTTACAAAATTAAATTTTCTGTATCACACATCACGCATCAAAAGTAGCCACTCAGGTGTTCTCCCCACCTCTTGTAATCTTCAACTGAAATAATCAGAACATGATTCCTACGTGTGTGTGCTCGCTATATTTAAATATATGGAAAGAAGTGCGTTATGAATTCATAGTCTTAAATCTGCCGATCCGGAATTCATAACGCTCGTCAGTATCACTCTGACAGATCAATCTGAAAAATTCATATCTGAAAAAATCAGGACGTGTGTACTGCATAATTAAAATTTTATGCAATTCAAGGTGTTATGAATTAATATTAATTCAGTCTCTGAATTCAGAGAGATATTCTGGCTATGTAAGGCTGGCCGTTTGGAAGTAATGTACGACATATTAGTTTGCGGATACTCCGTCATGGCGCTGCGATCTTAATTTGAAATCCCAATAGAGACCGTGCAGGAACTAGAGAGGGCACTACTGTTACCGACAATCACGCTCTCGTCCGGACGACATTTGTAACATTTGGGTGCAATTTGTTATGGCAACAGTAGGGAAAAATAATTAAAAAAAATGCTTAAAATTATTAAATATGGATTTTGTCCAGTAGTTAATACTCGTATACGAGGACAAAATGATTCGAAGGGGGAAAAATTATTTCACCCGCACCACACGTATTTGACGTAGTGGAGATGCAAAATCCAGAAAAACAAGAAGTGACTTTAACCGGCTTTGATCCATCGTTGATGTTTCACGTTTTTCCAAGGTTGATGTAGACTGAACTCAGGAAAATGTTAAAATTTCACTTTTGGTTCCACATCTTGAGTATTGCGGGGTGTATTTGAGCAACCTCGAATACAGCAAGACTTTCTTGACACAGACATTATTAAAGTTTTATTATTATTTTATGTATTTTTATGTAAAATAATAATTACTGTCATATGCACGTGTACTTATTTTCACCAAAATAATACGCCAATTGGCCACCAGATGGCTACTTGTCGCTGCGCACGGTCGGCACGGTCCCCATATCGTACTGATCGGAATTACTTGAAATCCCCGATAGCCAAGCGTGACTTTCACCCAAACGTCACGCGGTGGCGTCACTGAGTGACGTTACTGTGATGCCACAGTGAGGATCCGGAGTGCGAGTTTTTGCCACAACGGAATACTTGATCCTGATTGGTCTATTCGCTGACGCCTTACGGAATTTTTATTCGCGTCGGACACCGCCGTATGGAGGCGTTTCGTTCTTCCTAAGATGGCCATCGATACGGACCGAATGTCAAGATAACCATGTAACGTAACCAAAGTATTTGTAAATAAAAGTAGTTTTAAGAGTGCAAGTGCAATAAAGCCAATTCATAAGTGATGAATATCGGTATCGAAGATATCTTGTCAATTCTAGGAGAGTCAAAAATGCCGCTAGTGGAAGGAGAGAAGCGGTATTGAAAGCAGTTTGTATTTTTCTGCGGAATCAAAAAGAGAAACCAAAATGCAGTGAAAATCATTGTTTCTTGCATACAATCGTCACATGTAACAAGTGCTCCTCACGAAGTTGAAGTGAACATCTTACTGGTAAACAACAATAAAGAAGTAACGGTCAAGTGCAGCTGGGCCAGAGGAAGACGCAAACATGTTTTTACAACGCTTCCGTACATAAATCGGTAGGGCAAATAGTACCATGTGACGATTGCACGCAAGAAGCGACGATTTTCACTGCATTTTGGTTTCTCTTTTCCATTCCGCAGGAAAATACAAACCCTCTCTGCTTTCAATACCGCTTCTCGTTCCACTAGCAGCATTTTTGACTCTCCTAGAATTGATAAGATATCTTCGATACCGATATTTATCACTTATGAATTGGGTTTATTGCACTTGCATTTTTAAAACTACTTTTATTTACAAATTCTTTGTTTATGTTACTTGGTTATGTTGACATTTATTTTGAAAAAGAAAAATATCAAATTATTTTAAAAAATTTAATGAGAACCTTCGAGAGCAGTCACTGTCATGTCCATGTCCGGTTTCTATATTATGACCGGAGTGGACCAACACCGCTTGAAGAGTCGGTGGCTCAATTGGTAGAATGCGAATTCCCAGTTTCGAAGCATCTCGTATCCTAAAGATCGCAGGTTCAAATCCCGGTAGGGTGTGAAAACAAAAGCGACACTACTAGGCGGGTGGCAGGCGGCGGCACTGTACGGGCACACAGTGAAAAACCTCGGTAAAGTCACTGCGTGCAAAATCCTATTTTATCCTTTTGCAAAATCCTACTTTATCCACTTTGTACACTGCGTGATGCCACAGTGGTACCCCAGTGGGCACGCACCAAGACATCACTGTGATGTTTCTCAAAGTCACCGCGTGGTCCCACAGTGCCACCACTGTGAAGCCACCTGGCTATCGGGGATTTTAATGGGATACATGTATCAACGCCATCTATAAGACGATAGCAAGAATTAAATTTTACCATGACTGCTTGTCAATAAGGCCGGAAACTTTTCAAATGACCCACGTACCGTATGTATCATCCCAAATTAAACAAGCAGAGATACCGACATTGCCGAAACTTTACCGACGGTCAAGAATTTTATAGTTAGAGTTGGCTTGAGAAGAGTGCGCTGTGTGTGCTGCGTGAGAGCGAAAAGTGTCAAACGTCTGATTTCCCGATAGCTGTTAATTCAAGAGATCGAAGTGTTTCGTCTATTATTCAATACTTGGATTTTCCGAATTGACAGCTATCGGGAAATCAGACGTTTGACACTTTTCGCTCTCACGCAGCACACAGAGTGCACTCTTCTCAAGCCAACTCTACCCCGATAGCAAAGCGTGTATTTACACGCTGGCCGCACGTAGTGCTGCCACGTAGTGGCACCACTGTGGTCTCACCGTGCCATGATCGCGTGTAGTACACAAACTAAAAGCACCGTGGCTACACAGTGAACACACTTGGTGGTTCACAGCGTAAAGACACAGTACCCCGACAGCAAAGCGTGGATTTACACGCTAGCCGCACGCAGTGCTGCCACGTAGTGGCACCACTATGGTCTCACCGTGGCGTGATCGCGTGGCGTACACAAACTAAAAGCACCGTGGCTACACAGTGAACATACTGAGTGGTTCACAGCGTAAAGACACAGTAGTTATACTCAGTGCAGTCAAGGTGCCTTTTTGACGTGCACACTTCGTAAATTTACCGACCATGAATGTCGGTAACTTCATTGTCTTCACAAAATTTTTAACACGTCGTTTGCTGCCGCCGGCTCCGATCGGAGCCAGTCGACACTTCGCGCCTGTGCCGCCGGCTCCGATCGGAGACACATTGACGTGCACATTACATATAATTATTCAGTCTGTTACCGGCACTGAGCGCGATGCAATCAATCTAAAAGTGGCAGCGAATGTGTTAAATTAGAAAATAACAAAATTGATATAATAATAGGTTTGTTCCCAGAAAGCAATTTGTGACTAGTTACAAATTTTGATCTGCGGATGTGTGCGGTTGTAAATTTACAATTAATTGATTTCACACCCCGATAGAAGAATTTTTAAATTAGAAAATAACAAAATTGATATTATAATAATGTTTCAAACAGTGCAAATTGTACTGAATTATTTCATAAATAATGAATAATTAATTATCATAATCGCTACTGTTTTGAAAAAGAAAGTATCAAATTATTTTAAAAAATTTAATGAGATATATATATATATAAACCGGCCTTTACACAATGCAACACTGAGATATCTCGGCAAAAATATTTAAAATTTAGTTTACGTTTGACATAGCTCGAAATCGGCTTTCGGCTTTATCTCACTAGTCACAGTACTGTTGCTTTCAGGTATCGATATTATATGTATAACTTAGTCGACTTCCACCACAAAGAGTCGATGGCGCAATTGGTAGAATGCGAGAAGCGTTCCCAGTCTTCTAAAGATCGCAGGTTCGAGTCCTGGCCGGGTCGGGTTTGAGAAAAAAAAACCGACACTCTCTCTCTTAGTCCACAGTACAGACCCCCCCCCCCCCCCCCCCCCCCGGAGAGATGATTACCACATACCTTATACTTAGCGATGAGCTTCGGTTTGACGAGTCTACCACACTTTTCCTCTGCGACTTTTCATGATTCCTCTGCTTTTCCGCTCTGGAAAGTCTCAGACATGGCGATTTCCCGGGGTCTTAAAAACTCACGACCACATGTTTTTATTTTAGCTTAATTTACTGCAAATTTCGTTTCAAATGCGAATTTAAATTTGTCCGACAAAAATTTTTCCGCTATTGGCGTGTCTACCGTCCTAAACAGGGAAAGATGACAGGGTATTGAAAACCAATGACCACATACGTCCTTTTTGGATGAATTGCTTGTGAATTATTAGTAAAATCAAAATGTATTGTTGTCCGACAAATTTCAGGCCGCGTTTTTCCAGTCCGACAGCGGAAAGTCGGAAACTTCACAGGGTATCGAAAACCGATTACCACATAGCTAATTTTCAGTTTATTCCTTTTTAAATTAAGTGTACAAAATAGTGATGCAAGTGTCCGACAAGCAACTGTCTGCAAATCATTAAAAAAATCAATAATAATAATTTGCCTGAATAGTATAGAAACTATAATATGTTTAGTAGCACCCGAACCAGTATAGTATAATTCTATCGGTATCCCGGGGTAACGCATTGCGTCATCCTGTCAACATCCTGTCAGAACGTGTCTGTTTTTCGGATTGTGTGCATCGTGTGGTGCATCGCTACCCGCTACTGGCATCGTATACAAAAGTGCTAGTGAATTATGGAGTGCTTTTTGTGCAATACGTTGGCGGATAATCCAAATTTCCATCCAAAAATAGAAGGAATTAAAAAATGTACGAGAGAAATTTGGAATGCGTGTCAAAAATATTTGAAAGCTCGGAAATATCATAATCATAAATATAATAACGTCAAACTGCCGGACAATTGTTACGATGATATTGTGGGATATCATTCTACCTGTTACAAAGAGTTCAATGTGAATAAAAAATATCTGAACGTCAACTATGAAAAGTAAGTGGAATAAGTTTAATTAAAGATATAGATTTAAACAAACATTTTAATGACATTGCATGATTAAAATTTTGATCGAATGTCCCTCAAAAAATTGTTGAGTTATTTATGATTTTATAATTGTGAAATGCATGAAAAATGTAACATAGCGATTTTTTTATCGTTCTTGTTTTTTTTAATAAATAAAATAATATTTCCAAGAAGTCAACCTTTTACTACAGTAGAAACTCGAAGTACATGTAAAAAGCTTTTAATTAAAAATGATGGCAATGTTTTTTTGTAAATCACATTGAACGAAACGAATTACCATTTACAGTTCCGAATCATCTACTGCATCGCCAGCAGCAAATACTAGTATAGTATCTGAAGACACGTCTAATCCAGGAACTTCCAATTCAAGGTTTCGTACTCTCTTTTTGTTATAATAAACTTTCAAAAATAAATGAATATTATTTTTTTTTTGGTAGAATATCAGTCCGTTTTTTACGTAGGGAACTTGATTCTTCTATTAATGATCCAACAGAAATTGATGAACATAGCACATCTGAGTAAGTGTATATTTTAATAACTACATTGGCTATTTTAAGCAACATTGTTCTCAATTTGTTAAAATACAAATACTATTTCCAGATTGATGAGCGACAGATGTATTATTGAAGAACATGGTAGTAGCACTTACGTAGAAAATGATGATGACTCCAATGCTACTGTGGAAAGTTTCTCAAATGAAGAATCGGCTGAAGCGTGCTTTTTTTGCAACAAAATTTGTATCACTCGCAACTATAAGAAAGTTTTTTGCCGACGAATTAAAGACAAACAATCATGCTTGTCAACCATAAAAAAGTATGCTACAGAAATGAGCGACATTGATATGTTACAAAAAATTGCTGATGAAAACTTAGTCGCACGAGAAAGTGTGTGTTATCACGGTCCTTGTCACTTGCAATATTTTTCAAAATATAAGAAGTATATAAACCGTCCAGACACTAACATCTGGGCTACCAAACGTGATATTTATAAGCTTGCACGAAGTAGACTGGCTGAATATATTACGTGCGAAGTCATAGAAAATTTGCGAGTTTTATCCTTACGCCACATAAAAAATTGTTTGGTCGAATTTTTGCGAGAACTTCATGAAATTGAAGACATGGATTACGGCTCTAGTTTCTTCAATACTGGTAATTTAAAAGCTTACCTACAGCAGTTCTTCAAAAGTGAAATAAAATTTATAACTTTGGGTCTCAAGTTGTACGTGATATCATCAAAAATAGATATTGAATGTATTGATGACGAAAAGATTGAAGAAATAGTATTTGAGCAAGAAGCTGAAGAATTCGCAATGAAATATCGATCCCATATATTAAAAATAAAAAAAAATCCTTTACCAGATTATCTCGACAGCGAATCTTTGAACAAAGGGGAGTGCAAGGTACCCAATTGGCTACAACTGTTTTGGCTCACAGCTTTAAGTGGTGTTGACAACCGAATCAATGATCGCGTCGAACGCTTAGCTTCTTGTTATTCACAGGATTCCATTTATAGTATCACAAGAGGGAAAATTAAGCCAAGAAAACAAATTTTATTAGGAATAGGCATTAAAAGTCTGACTGGTAGTGAAAAAATTATAAATATTTTAAATAAACAAGGATACTGTCTCAGTTATTCAAGTATACTTGAGTTAGAAACTTCTGCAGCTTATTCGACCATTTCAAATAAACGGTTATGTCCTTCTGGAATACATCCGACATCCATATTGTCTTCGGGAATAGCATGGGATAATTTTGATAGATTTGTAGAGACTTCAGGAAATTCAACAATGGGGAAAGATACTCTACATGACACAGTAGGCATAATATATCAAAGTATACCTACAGAAGAGCAACTAAATGCTATTCAAAGAAATGACGAATACTCTAGTAGAGAATTTATTTCATCGTCGTTCAATGTGCTCAATCGATCTGGTCGAAGAAAAAGATCTTTCGCCTTTGATGATTTAGAAGATTTTGGCCACGCGAAGCAACTTCGCCCAGTATTTTGGCAAAGCAGTATTCCTTCAATAGAACATCCTCAAAATGCAGTTTATTTTCACCAGCTCAATTTTATGTGGTTATTGTCACATCTGAATAAAATCGACAACACCCCCATGTGGGTAGGATATCACGCGAAAATATTAAAAGATGCTAGTGATATACAAAAAATTGAGTATTTGACACAAATTAATGATAGCCCTACGAATCCTGCTGTTGTCAAAGAAACTTTGCGAAGAAGTTTACAAATCGCAGAAGAATGTGGGAAAACTTACTATAATGTCACTTATGACCTAGCTATGGCTAAAATAGCTTTGAGAATAGGGGGGTTCGGAAAAAAATAGAAAAATATGATTTCAGGTTGAAATGAAAACTAAGAGGCTCAGAAATCGACCAAAAAAAAAATTTTGAAAAAATAACAACTCTACTCGCAGTTATGAACAAATAAAGTTAGGGCATTTATCGATCCGCCGGAACGATTTCCAATTGGTCTGACGTCATTTCTAAGCTCGAACGCTCCGCCCACCCATGCGCCCGCAGATAACATGCAGAAATTGAATGGCAGTTGTCCGCATTTATTTGGTCAGAATTCGTAGTCTAACTCAGAACTTCAAAATGCAAGAAGGATATCAGAAGGCCGATTCTCACAATTTACCGAGTGTTGATGTGCAAATGGTGTGCGACTATTTAGCGTCTAGTGCAAATTTTAATCAACCGCAAAGCAGCGGCACAAAAGCAGTTCGGTAAGTAAATTAACCCTTTGCACTCCTGGCCTATTTAAAGTATTTTATATTTGTACTAATGATTGATTTTTATAATAATTATAAATATGGTTTTATATTAATAAATTTAATAATTATTTATATATATATATAAATTATATATATATATATATATATATATATATATATATATATAAATTTTTTATATATAAAATTTATTAATTTAATAATTTATTTATTTATCTTAATAATTAATTTAATATTATTTTTTTATTTCTTAATTTAAATTTTTTAAACGTTTTAAAATAAACATTAATTTATTTAATTAATAATTATTAAATAATTATTTGTACTAATGATTGATTTTTATAATAATTATAAATATGGTTTTATATTAATAAATTAATAAAAACAATAATAATTATATCGGGTTTCATCCGCGGTCTCACGTTGCTCAATTTAAATTCCATATAGTTTGCCATATCTAATTTTAACTGTTAACATGAAAAAATAATCTGCTATAATCAATAGCTGAATAACCGAATGAAATCTGTACTTACATCAAAATGATCTTCGCAGCAAAATAAAGCTGTTCTCGGTGAAACATCCGTAATTTTTCTTCTAGCTGCAACAAACCATTTCTTACGCTTGGCTTCAGGTACTGGCACACTGACAAAAATTTTTTCTGGTGTACTTTTCGACGTACTTTTGCATTGGGGAACAAAACACCACTTTCGCACCGGCATTTCATACGGCTTTCAAATTTACAGCTCACGACTCACGAGCGTACAAAATGTAAATAACGTGCCGAGTATGCGTGGCGCGCAGAGCGAGCCTAGAAATGACGTCACGCGCCGTAGCCTCTCTCTCGGGTACGTTTTCTAGCCTCGCGCGGACGCAAACGTTTCAAATAGGTTTTTCGACGAAAATCAATTTAAAAAAAATTTTTTAACATCTCAGGTGCGTTTTCTAACGCAAAATTTATTATTCTAAAGCACATTTTAAAAATACCGAACCTCCCTATTCAAAGTACAGATGAAACATTTTCTAAACTTTTTATTCATCTAGGATCTTTTCATATAATGATGTCGTATTTTAAAGCAGTAGGAAAATTCATAAATGGATCTGGTTTGACGAACTTGCTTGTGGACAGCGGTATTTTAGCAAGTGGTTCAGTAAATGCATTTTTAACAGGAAAGCATTTCAATAGGTGCAGGAAAGTCCATCCTCTACTATCTCTCGTTATTCAAATCCTCCATTTTGATAGTTTTACGCAATACTCACATTTAGATGATTCATACTTCGAAGACATTAAAACTCACTTGTTACAATTTAATGCTCAAAGCAATAATGATCATCCACAGATAGCTGATAATATCACGAAATCTTTATGCAAAAATTATGAAAATTTTAAAAATGGCACTTTGCAAGGAAAACAAGGCCAAACACCACAGATTTATCTCATGTATGTTCAGCTCGTAGATTATTATCTAATGTTGGAATATAGCATTCGCACAGCAGATTTGGATATGTACAAATTTGTATTAACGAAAATGGTAAATATTTTTTTTATCATGAACCACCAAAATTACGCTAGATATCTGACTATTTACGTCGATAAATTATCCGCCATAGAAGAAACTCATCCAGGATTACTCAACGATTATAAAGATTGTTTCTTTGGCATTCGAAGAACATCAAAACCTTTTTCGCGAATCCCGATTGATTTGACCTTAGAGCAGACGATAAATGCAGATGCAGCTTCTAGGTCATCAGGAATTATCAACATCACCAATTCGTTTTCTGCTCGGCAAAAATGGTCAGTTACTCATTCTTTGAGAACAAGTTTAATAACAAATTTGTTAAACTTCTGTAACATGCGAAAAAGAGACGATATCTCGAAAGATTTAAAGAAATCAGCTATAGTGCATTGGACTAAAAATGTAGATACTCTATTACATTTTATCAAACAATGTACAAACCCTTTTTCTTCAAGTTTGCAAGAAGATCATTTATACAATGTATCATCTGGACAGTCAGTATCTAACGAAATATACCAGTTTTTATCAAACGTTGAAATTGAAGGAGAGAAGCAACGACATCAATTCGCAACTGAAACAACTACTGATCCAGATAGATTCGATCGAGCCATCTCAAAAAATAAAATAATAAATTTTGATTACAAAAATACGAAGAAAGTTAAAATCAATGGAGCTGTAAAAGAAGTAAAAATTCAAAGAGATGTTTTCGGCAGACTATTATATGCATCAATACAAAATAAAATAGATCTACAAAAGGCTTTATCGTACCCTTTAGCTCCTATTTCTTTAGCTTTCTGTCACATAGATGGTTCAATCTGCAAGACTCAAAAGTCAGTAGTTATCAACGAATTAGTTTCACATCAAGAAAAAAATTTTAGTCCTCCAGAAGCAGACTTGCATATTGTAGATGGTTTTTATTTGTTGCACACCATGAAAAATGTTCCAAATAGTTATGGCAAAATTTCTCAGCGTATTTTTCAACTCATCAGTAATAATAGAAAAGAGGTCCACGTAATTTTTGATAAATATAAAGTGCCCAGCCTAAAAGATTATGAACACCAACTGAGAGGCGAAGAAGAGACGCACTTTGACATTCGGAGAGAAAACAAGCGTACGACAGATTTTAATAAGCTATTAAGAAGCGCAAATTTTAAAGGAAAATTTGTGGAATTCTTAATTGAAGATTGGATCCATCATGAATTTGTAGTTTTATGCCAAAATAAAAAAGTGATCTTGAATTACGATCGATGCTATGTTTTTGAGGTAGCACCTAACAATGTAATGAGAAGGACCATCAATTACGATCTAACGTGTGATCATGAGGAAGCTGACACAAAAATTGTTTATCACGTTTGCAGCTTGAATACTAATCAACGCATACGTGTTCACTGCACAGACTCCGACATTCCCGTGATTATGTTAACAAACTTTCAATTTCGAAAAGGAGATACTGAAGTAGTCACCGATATGAGTACAAAAAACAAAGATTTATACCTTGATATCAATACAATTTACAACAGTCTTGGTCCCCAAATCTCAAGGTCACTTGCAGTGTGTCACATCTTTACTGGGAATGATTTTAATCCGTCTTTTTATCGAAAAGGCAAAAAGAAGCCTTTTAATATTTTGAAAAAAAATGTTAAATTTCAAGAAGCGTTCATCACGCTGATTCAGATTTCACCATCGCAAATAGATTTTTCAAGTGAAGTGTTCAAAACTATTGAAGAATTTGTATGCAGAATGTATTCTTTGAAATCAAGAGACGTAAACCAAGGGCGGTATGAACTTTTTGAAAAAGGATACAACTATCGAAGTGATTCTGAAAGCATTTTAAAAAAGAAAATTGTTGGATACGATGCATCATGTTTACCACCAACAAAACAAGAGTTACTTCAGCAGATTAGAAGAACTATATACCTCAGCAGTATTTGGTGCAAGTCATTTTTGAGAACACCCACAGAAAAAGATCCCGCCGAGTGCGGTTGGAGTTTGATTGAAATAAATATCAGTTTTATTGGTTCGATGGATCAGAAAGTCCATCATTAGGTCAATTATATACCGATAATCAAGGTATATTTATTCTATTCATATATTGCTTTATTTATTCCAATAATAATAAAATATTCTATATTATGTAGATTTGTTCTTTTTTTTCTTTTCAGAAACAGATCAAAGTGAAGGTGAAGATGAGTGTGATGAAACGTGCAGTAGCGATGAAAATGAAACATCAAGCGAAACCGAATAGTGTGCATGATGTAAAATTAAAAAAAAATGTATTTGTTTATATTTGTAATAATATTCCTATATCTAGAATATAACCGTAAGATTTTTTAATTTTTTCCCGGCTTTTCCAATAATATATATCGCAACTCTGTATGTCATCGCAGTACTCAGTGCAAAAAAAATATTGAAAATGTATTTATTCACTTCACCTGGAGTAATGATGTAGTGTGGTCGAAATTTTTGCACTTTTTTTGTCGGACTAAGAATTCGCAGATGTATTTTTGTCGGTCATTCTGATTTTTGTTGAAAACAACAATTTTCTATTGTCTGGTACTTTTGTCCGACATGTGGTAATCGGTTTTCGATACCCTGTGAAGTTTCCGACTTTCCGCTGTCGGACTGGAAAAACGCGGCCTGAAATTTGTCGGACAACAATACATTTTGATTTTACTAATAATTCAAAAGCAATTCATCCAAAAAGGACGTATGTGGTCATTGGTTTTCAATACCCTGTTATCTTTCCCTGTTTAGGACGGTAGACACGCCAATAGCGGAAAAATTTTTGTCGGACAAATTTAAATTCGCATTTGAAACGGAATTTGCAGTAAATTAAGCTAAAATAAAAACATGTGGTCGTGAGTTTTTAAGACCCCGGGAAATCGCCATGTCTGAGACTTTCCAGAGCGGAAAAGCAGAGGAATCGTGAAAAGTCGCAGAGGAAAAGTGTGGTAGACTCGTCAAACCGAAGCTCATCGCGAAGTATAAGGTATGTGGTAATCATCTCTCCGGGGGGGGGGGGGGGGGGGGGGCTGTACTGTGGACTATCTCTCTCTCTCTCTAGTAGGCGGATAAGGCAGGCGGGAAATCCTACTTTATCGCCCCCTTTTTGCAAAATTCTACTTTTACCATCGTACTTACACTGCGTGACTGCAGTGTGGCTTCACGGTGCACAGACAGATGGACACCCCAGTGCATGCACTCGAATGCACCGCGTGAAAGCAGGGTGCAGTCACTGTGGTGCCACTTTGCTATCGGGGTAGTTAGGCCAAGCGAACGTTGGGACGCAGTTCAGTGAGGGGACGCAGGGTGACCGTTGCCTCTATACCTATATCTACTCTATATATAGGTATAGAGGCAACGGTCACCCTGCGTCCCCTCACTGAACTGCGTCTCAACGTTCGCTTGGCCTTACACTCAGTGCAGTCACGGTGCCTTTTCGACGTGCACACTTCGTAAATTTACCGACCATGAATGTCGGTAAATTCATTGTCTTCACAAAATTTTTAACACGTTTGCTGCCGCCGACTCCGATCGGAGCCAGTCGACACTTCGCGCCTATGCCGCCGGCTCCGATCGGAGACACATTGACGTGCACATTACATTATTCAGTCTGTTACCGGCACTGAGCGCGATGCAATCAATCTAAAAGTGGCAGCGAATGTGTTAAATTAGAAAAAAAAACAAAATTTATATAATAATAGGTTTGTTCCCAGAAAGCAATTTGTGACTAGTTACAAATTTTGATCTGCGTATGTGTGCGGTTGTAAACTTACAATTAATTGATTTCACACCCCGATAGAAGAATTTTTAAATTAGAAAATAACAAAATTGATATTATAATAATGTTTCAAACAATGCAAATTGTACTGAATTATTCCATAAATAATGAATAATTAATTATCATAATCGCTACTGTTTTGAAAAAGAAAGTATCAAATTATTTTTAAAAATTTAATGATATATATATATACCGCATGTCCTATGGCCAACCGCGCAGGCGAGCTGCGACCTGAATTCTTGACTTCGGCAGTATTTATGGTACAGTTAGAGTGGGCTTCAGACGAGTGCGCTGCATAAGAACGAAAAGTGTCGACTGCTCTTCTAATAGCTGTCAATTCGGGAGATCAACGATCAATTCGGGAAACATTTCATGTAACGTCAAAATCGTAAAGTTTTGAATTAGTAGTGAATAATTTGTAGAAGTGATGAGAAATAATCATAAATAATCTTCCGAATTGACACCTTAGGTATCGCTCACGCCACTTCGTAAAACTACTTCCTAGACACGCGCGGTGCTAGAGCGGAAATAATTTCTGAAACAAATAGGCATGAGGCGTGTAATTCGGTTGGACATCGAAAAAACCCGAATGATCGTTAACTCTCATTTCTGAACATTACTTACCATTTATTCAAAGATTCACGATTTCGAGCTTAGACTTCGATCTCCCGAATTGATAGCCATCGGGAGATCAGACGTTTCACACTTTTCGTAAGAACGCAGCGTAAGAGCGAAAAGCGTCGTCTGATTTCCCGATGGCTGTCACAATTCGGAAGATTATTTATGATTATTTCTCACCACTTCTACAAATTATTCACTTCTAATTCAAAACTTTACGATTTTGAGGTTACACGAAACGCTTCGATCTCCCGAATTGACAACTATTAGAAGAGCAGTCGACACTTTTCGTTCTTATGCAGCGCACTCGTCTGAAGCCCACTCTAACTGTACCATAAATACTGCCGAAGTCAAGAATTCAGGTCGCAGCTCACCTGCGCGGTTGGCCATAAGACATGCGGTATATATATATCATTAAATTATATATATATATAAACCGGCCTTTACACAATGCAACACTGAGATATCTTGGCAAAAATATTTTAATGAAATATTTATTTAAATATTTTTGCCGAGATATCTCAGTGTTGCATTGTATAAAGGCCGGTTTTAGTTTACGTTTGACATAGCTCGAAATCGGCTTTCGGGTTTATCTCACTAGTCACTACTGTTGCTTTCAGGTATCGATATTACATGTATAACTCTCTTAGTCGACTTCCACCACAAAGAGTCGATGGCGCAATTGGTAGAGTGCGAGAAGCGTTCCCAGTCTTCTAAAGATCGCAGGTTCGAGTCCTGGCCGGGTCGGGTTTGAGAAAAAAAAACCGACACTCTCTCTCTAGTAGGCGGATAAGGTAGGCGAGAACTCCTACTTTATCGCCCCCTTTTTGCAAAATTCTACTTTTACCATCGTACTTACACTGCGTGACTGCAGTGTGGCTTCACGGTGGACAGACAGATGGACACCCCAGTGCATGCACTCGAATGCACCGCGTGAAAGCAGGGTGCAGTCACGGTGGTGCCACTTTGCTATCGGGGACGGTAGAAGTCGAGTCGGCAGTTAGAGTTGATGTCAATTCGGGAGATCGAAGCGTCTAACCTCGAAATTGTGAATTTGTGAATAGAAATTACGAAAATAATTATAATTACGGTATAAATGTCTCGATTACCGACCAAGCCTATCCGAAGGTAACTTTCAAACTGGCCAGTACAGAGACGGACATACGGTATGTCCCACTCTGTACGGGCCAGTTTGAAGTTACCTTCGGGGAGGCTTGATCGGTACTTGAGTCATTTAATACCGGTAGAAGTCGAGTCGGTAGTTAGAGTTGGTGTCAATTCGGGTGATCGAAGCGTCTAACTTCGAAATTATGAATTTGTGAAGAATGGAAATTACTCACCATTATTCACAAATTCATAATTTCGAGGTTAGACGCTTCGATCTCCCGAATTGACACCAACTCTAACTACCGACTCGACTTCTACCGGTATTAAATGTTTCGATTACCGACCAAGCCTCCCTGAAGGTAACATTCAAACTGGCCCGTATAGAGTGGGACATACGGTATGTCCGTCTCTGTACTGGCCAGTTTGAAAGTTACCTTCGGATAGGCTTGGTCGGTACTCGAGTCATTTAATACGGTAGAAGTCGAGTCGGCAGTTAGAGTTGATGTCAATTCGGGAGATCGAGGCGTCTAACCTCGAAATTGTGAATTTGTGAATAATGGAAATTACGAAAATAATTATAATTACGGTATAAATGTCTCGATTACCGACCAAGCCTATCCGAAGGTAACTTTCAAACTGACCAGTACAGAGACGGATATACGGTATTGGTCAATTGAAATCTACACCTAAAAGTTAATTCTTCCATTCTAACTAACCCCTTGACCCCGGGCCGCCGTATTTGTCGAGCTAAATGATGCAAGTGATGCATCACCGGGGTCTAGGGGTTAATACAACGTTAGATGAATAATTATTCATCGTTTCTAATAAGCTATTCTACAAAGAACTACAATACAAAGATACGAGAACGATTCTTACCAATCTCTTTCGATCGATTTTTCTTTCATAAGAAGAAACGTGAGATCGTCGTCAACAACCGCGCGATAGCCAACGAAAAGAATCGTCCAGTCGCCTAACTAATGCGATTAACGTGAACGCAAGAGATGCAGATCATGGCGCGATGATCCAAGCACACGGGCTTCGCGCAAGATTGGCACTGCAGCGCAGTCTTCTTGTCCTTCTTTCTGGGACAGAGGCCGCACCGCCTCTTGCTTCCGCCCGGTATCATTTGCGGGACCGACACCGCTTCATCCTCGCCTACCATTCCATTTATGATCAGCTTCAAGTCCTTCCGTAAAGTCGGAATCTTCTGACGCTCCATCATATATGGTTTCACGAGGTTCAGTCCGAGCTCCTTCAAAAACGACCGTCTCACGTTGGTGCGGTCGATCTTCCACTCGCGATTCGCCATGGAGAAGATGATCATCGCGTTGACGGCACTCTGGTCCAGCATACCGTAAAATACCCGCAGCGGCCATCGGCCCGTCTTCCTCGCAGTCGTGTAGCCCTGGCAGAGCTGCGCGAAGCGCTCCACGCCGTCTTTGGTATGATTGTAGAACGTCAGAATCTTTGGTTTTCCGGTCTCCGCGTCGTTTGCATCGTCCTTGTGCATCGTGGAGAGCAGCACGACCGTCTTGTTCGCCTTGGGCACATACGATACCACGGTCTTCTCGTTGTCGAAAGCGTAACATGCGGTCCCGGTCTCGCGGCCCTTCGCGCTCACGAAAGGCAGCGGAAACTCGAGTTTGCTCCGCTTCAGCGGTCCCACGATCGTCAACTTGTACTCGTTTAGCATCGCGTCTGCGAGCGACATCGAAGTGAACCACTTATCCATGGTGACGTTCCTGTTCGTCCCCCGAATTGGCTCAGTCAACGCCTTTACGCAGCGCACCCTGTCGCTCTCGTCCGCCGCTGATTCCCGTGTACCGCCCAAGTAAGGCACCGCGTTCACCATGTAGTTCGTCTTAGTGTCGCACAGCACAAGAATGTCGATGCCGCACTTGTCCGGGTGGTGCTGCTTGTAGACACGAAAGGGGCACCTACCGCGGAAGCCTAACAGATGGCCGCCTATCGTGCAAAACTCGGAGGGACTATAGTACGTGCGGCAGTTGCTCACGTACATCTCCCAGATCTCGCGAATCGCGGCGAAGTTATCGCCCCTCTTGCGTGCCGGCCGGGTGGCCTTGTCGTCGAAACGAATGCACGCGGTGAGGAAGCGGAAGCGCGAGAGTGTCATGGTGGCGTGAAAGATGGGCGGGCCGTATACATCGGACCAGAGCTCTTCCACGCTGATGTGGCTGTCCTTCATTACACCCGACATGTAGAGGAGGCCCACGAAGGCGCGTATCTCGGACTTGCTGGTGGTGGCAACGTAGCGAGTGCGCTCCTTATATCGCGCCGCCTTCTCGGCGATTGCGCGATTGGTGTGCACCACGATGCGCTCGATTATCGTGTCAGGCAGGATGAGGTTCCACGAGTCAAGGATGGAGATGCAGAGGGGCAGCGGGACGTTGACGCCTGGCGAGCGCGAGTCGTCTGTGGCTAAGGGCTTTGAGCGACGCTCCGAGTTTCGCGCGTCGCCGGAGTCATTCGTGGAATTGGCAAGAGATTCGCCACCGTCTTCGTCGTCATCCAGGTCGCTGTCGTACTCCGACACTTCCAAGACTCGATCTTCGTCACTGCAGTCACCATCTGAATAAAGATCCTTGTCGACGTCGTCGTAGCGCAAAAAGTCTCTGCCCGTCACCGAGGCGAGGTCCTCGCAGTCTGCGTCACTGAGATCCATCGTCAAACCCTAACAATGGAGAACAATACTTTGCATCGTGGGACAAAGGGTCAGCGAGACTTTAATCGCAATGCTGGAGTCTTCGACATACGCCATGTCCTTAAGGGCCCTATGTCAACATTATTACGGTTGGCAGTATTAAAAAAGTTTGCAAAAAGTTCTCAATTAATTTCCAATGATTTTTTTTGCAGCAAAATAATGTGGAAACCATTCGGCATGATCTTTTAGAGGTCGGAAATAGGTTTTAATAAAGTATTATAACTAAAATTTTATCGATTATTAAAATTGGAGCTGATAATAGTCATGACTAAGAATGTTTAAAATTGATTTGACAGGCATCAAAACTTTCAACTAGATTAGACATATTGTGTACTTACAGAGAATGAGAGGTAATCTCCGACCTGTGGTTTTGCTGTACACTATTGATTCCAATATATTTTACTGCAATGTAATAACAGCGTTATTACTCAGGGTGTGGATGATACCATGGCAGACCGTCTTTCTGACATAGTCAATGTTTTGTTTTAACACTTTCCCTGCAGAAAGCGCACAAGCGCACCCTCTGTATATAGTGCTTGGACGTACATGTACGCTTTTCGCAGCGAAAGTGTTAAACCTCTCGCGTGAGTGTTGCATGTCACTCATAGACGTAATGATCAATTTTTTCTCTCATTTGAATAACAATAATATTTAGGAATTATATACTGTTCAGCATTACTATGACAATGAGATTCACTATTTTACCGACAGTGAGGCCATTCTCAAATATCACGCGAGAAGATTCTTCCACAGATTTTCAGTCTCTAGAACTGGCAGAGGGCCCTTAAATTGTATGATCAAATGACGCTCCATCTTCGCTTCATGCCAAATATATTTTTATTTTCTGTGGTTTTGACATTTGAATGTGATCTTCGACAAATTGTAAACAAAGTCGAATTGTCATCAAGTGACATTTCCGAGAAATGAAAAATGAAATTTTCATATTTTCAGTGTAAGCTTATTTGATGTTTACGTTTTTCTCTCAATATTGACAAATGTGGTAGGCGCTTCCTTATATCTTCACGTCTATAGAAAATATGCGGAGTACCATACATATTATGTTTATTACCGCATTCATAAATTGGGACACAACGTTCCCCGTCACTCGACACGCCTCGTGGTCGTCGCTCAATTGTCATCGCAGTGTTTTCCCGGGAGAATAATCGCTTAACTTTCCGGCAGTTTTTATCACAGTCGAAAATCGCTACTGCTGAGAAACGCTCGTCACATTATTAGGTTAACTCGGACGTATACGATGCATCATTTCCTCGCCCCACGTTGCCGCAAACGTTCCTCCTCGTCGGCGTTTCTAACATGATTTCTGAAGCTGCCGGGACTTGTGAATCGACCGAAACATCGATTGTAATTTTTGCCGTCGGTCGTTCGCAGTTTCATTCACTTCTGGTTCACTTCTTTCGTCGTCGTTGCTAAGTAATCTGTGGTCATTGCAGCTGTTCAGCGCGCGCGCGCCCCGAGATTTTTGGGTATTCGATAATAATTGTGCACCCGAGAGCACGGAATCTGTCGCTGGTGACTTTTTTTAAACGTTATTTTTAAACGTACTAACCAATGAACCATTAATTCTCATGCTTTCATTAACGAGAGTAGACGCCACCATAGCTAATGAGCGCATGAGAATTAATTGTTCATTGGTTAGTACGTTTAAAAATAACGTTTAAAAAAGTCACCAGCGACAGATTCCGTGCTCTCGGGTGTACACCCGGGCTCACGGAATCTGTCGCTGGTGACTTTTTTTAAATGTTATTTTTAAACGTACTAACCAATGATTAATCAATCCTCGTGCTTTCATTAACGAGAGTAGACGTCACCGTAGCTAATGAGGGCATTAGAATTAATTGTTCACTGGTTAGTACGTTTAAAAATAAGGTTTAAAAAAAGTCACCAGCGACAGATTTCGTGAGCACGGGTGTAGATGCTGGAAACAAATCGTGAATCTTTTTTCGGAACGGTTGACCGTTCGTGTTAGTTGTTTTATGAATATTCCGAGAGAAAAAATTTACTAGGTACATACACCCGGGCTCACGGAATCTGTCGCTGGTGACTTTTTTTAAATGTTATTTTTAAACGTACTAACCAATGATTAATCAATCCTCGTGCTTTCATTAACGAGAGTAGACGTCACCGTAGCTAATGAGGGCATGAGAATTAATTGTTCACTGGTTAGTACGTTTAAAAATAAGGTTTAAAAAAAGTCACCAGCGACAGATTCCGTGAGCACGGGTGTACATACCTACCTGCTATTACGTCCCGGTTGTTACTATCAAGTTTTATCGCGAGATGGCGCTTGGTCAATATTCGCGGGCCGTTTTAATAGGGATCGTGCAAACACTGTAGAGGGAGTTGTAGCGTCGATGCTTGCGCTACATCTGGCGATTATAAGAAGTTAAGGGATACTTTTTAACACGGGGAACATAGGATAAGAAAAGTTAAAAATGTTAGAAATAATAAATCCGTTAGAAATATTAACGGATTTTTTTTTCGAGTTTTCAGTTATTTTGCCATGAACCAAATTAATTGCAATAAAAACTTATGAATTTAAGAGTCCGTAAAAAAATAATGGCTTGAGAGTAGTGCGTGGCCTTCATATTTTAACAACATAGGAAAGTTGCAGGAAAAATGTATGCTAATTGCTGCCATTTTCCCACGCATGCCTTTTGACATATATTTAGAAAAAGTGATTTTAAGTGTATATAACAAAAGACTTGAGTGTCGGACGTGGCCATCATATTAGTTATAGGTATACGTAATGTATTGAAGAAAGAGCTGACAGAAAAGTTCTAGAAATTGCCGCCATTTTCCCACGCATGCCTTTTGACATATGCTTAGAGAAAGTGATTTTAAGTGTATATAACAAAAGACTTGAGTGTCGGACGTGGCCATCATATTAATTATACATAATACCGAGTGTCCGCCGAGAAGCCCCACTTTTTGAATTTCCTTGATATTTGACTTCGGTAGTGGTTGGGTCGGCGCTCTAGTCCTGATAGGCCAACTCTAACTACCAGGCCTATCAGGACTAGAGCACCGACCGATCCACTACCGAAGTCAAATGTCAGGGAAATTCAAAAAGTGGGGCTTCTTGGCGGACACCCGGTATATTGAAGAAAAAGCCGTCATATGTACAGTTTGCTGTTAACCTACTGTCAGATTTGAGTTGGTAATCTAACAAGTAGCTAGCGCCATTCGACTGTTGTCGCTAAAAATTGTTTTTTTTAAGAAGCCATTATAATATTTATACGCTAAGTTTTTCATTATAGAATTGTGAAAAAAGGTGTTAATGAACTACCTACAATATCTTGTGTTCCATGCATGGGTATTGAAGCTTAGATCGTGGTGAAAAGCAATCGATTAAAGGTAACACTTTAGACAAAAACGTGACCCCTGTCCTAATTTTACTTCATGTGTGGCAATATGCCCACCATACGGAGTTGGCAATACGCATATGGGCAGAAGGCTATAAACAGTCGAGCTCTTGTAGTGAAAAGAGCAGTTTTTAACAACAACGAGATAACTACACCTAAAGTTACGTCAACGCCCAAAGCTACAACAACACCTAAAGCTAAAACAACACCTAAAGCTACATCAGCACCTAAAACTACAACATCTAAAGCAAAGACAAAACAAATACCACACAAATATAATTTTTCTTATGTTTTGTACTAAGTTTATAATAAATAAGTATTTCACTAGTAATAAATAATTTGTTAAAAGTAATTTTCGACTTTTTCATACATGGTCATATTGCCAATACCGTGTTGGCAATATGGCCATTTACACTTTTTTTTTAATTGGATAACAAATATTTCAAATTAATTTTCCATGGTAACTATTTTTTTTAGGTTCTAAACATGTTGAACTTTGTCATGAAATAATTGCCGTTACTTATTATTTAACATTACCTTGTTAACAAAAAAAATCGCTTAGGGTGGGCATATTGTATTCACTTACCTTATTATTATAGGTACTTATAGAAGGAAATGTACCTATGTTTATAGGTAGGTACCACATTAATAACCGTGCATAAAACATTTCTATATTTATTATCATCTCTTTTTTATATAAATAATATTCTTCATGTCCGGCACTCAAGCTCTTTATTACAATAGTCTTACAATCATTTCTTCTAAGCATAAATATATCAAACGGTTTGCGTGGGAAAATGGCGGCAATTTCTAGAATTTTTCTGTCAGCTCTTTCTGCAATACACCCGTGCTCACGGAATCTGTCGCTGGTGACTTTTTTTAAATGTTATTTTTAAACGTACTAACCAATGATTAATCAATCCTCGTGCTTTCATTAACGAGAGTAGACGTCACCGTAGCTAATGAGGGCATGAGAATTAATTGTTCACTGGTTAGTACGTTTAAAAATAAGGTTTAAAAAAAGTCACCAGCGACAGATTCCGTGAGCACGGGTGTACATTACGTACCTATAATTAATATGATGGCCACGTCCGACACTCAAGTCTTTTGTTATATACACAAATCACTTTTTCTAAATATATGTCAAAAGGCATGCGTGGGAAAATGGCGGCAATTAGCATACATTTTTCCTACAACTTTCCTATGTTGTTAAAATATGAAGGCCACGCACTACACTCAAGCGATTATTTTTTTACGGACTTTTAAAAGATATTTTAAGTCTTCGAAAGAATATTAAATGCATGGTTTACTGATTGCCTACCGATTTTCTCTAAAAATTCTTTCAATTTAAAAAATGTTTCAGAAATTTCAATCTTATACACCTACTTATTTTCAGGCCTTATTTCAGAATGTGTTCCAGATAAATATTTTCAGCAGCGTAGGAATGACAATATAACCTGGGACATTGTTCCTGATGATCTGTATATAATACATAGGTATATTTGATTGAAGTGAAGATATAATATAATGTAAAAATCAATATTGTGAAGGAATAATGTGATGATTTTGCATCATATAATACAATAAACATTAGAGTTCATCGATTTAAAATACTCAAAGATTTAGGACCTAAATGGGTGCGTTTTCAGCAGATCATACCGCTCCGCAACAGTTGTGGAGCAGCTTAGTAAAAATCTGCCGAACGCGCATGCTACCGAGCGCTCCAAGTGAGCGTAAGTGGTAGCGGTTGCCATGTTTTGTAGCGAAGAAAAGTTAAGGCCATCACACACAAAATTCCGTAAGGCCGTAAGACGTAAGCATAAGCGAATAAACCAATCAGGATCAAGTATTCCGTTGTCCGTAACCCCACCACAACGGAATACTTGATCCTGATTGGTCTATTCGCTTACGCTTACGTCTTACGGCCTTACGGAATTTTGTTTGTGATGGCCTTTACGCTCCAGCGCTCCCGCTCACTTCTATCCAGCCCCCTACAACTCTGCGTTTCGCATGGCCACACCGTTGTCGCCAACCGCGTGGTGGCGCAGTGTCGCTGGTCCGGCAGGCCCAGCTGAAAGCGGGCGAATGAGGTGTGAATGAAGGGGCTTGAGTGCAATGAAGCATTATTCCATTTTGTAATAAATATGTAGGGATAAGGAATTTTATGAAGTAATAGAAATAGTCCAGTAAATGTTCGAACGAATTTTATATGAGCCAGCGCAGCCAACAGCCAGCAGCCAGCAGCAGCCAACACAGGGCCAGCGATAGGGCGCCACGTAGCGGATTAGTACGACTGGCGACAAAGCGTGGTCAAAGATATCTAATGGGAATACGTGTGAGTTGCAGGGGGCTGCTTCTATTGGAAGAAGTTTTGGCGCATTTTATGAATGATGTCGAACGGTGGGAACCGATGTGTCGAATTCCGTCTGTCGTGCGACGGAACATCTTATATTTTATGTATTATTAAGAAAAAAATTACATTTTCTTGCCATCGACAATCGTAAAACAATTTGTTACCATATCAGTACCTCAGAGCTAAACAGTATTAACTCCATTTTTTTCGAAACCCGTATTATTTCTTCATTCTGCTATTTTCAATGTAAAATAGCAGAATGAGGAAATAATACGGTTTTTGAAAAAAAATTGTGTTAATACTATTTAGCTCCGAGGTATTGATATAAACAACACAACATCTTGTAACCAGAGATAACACTGGACAATAGTGATTTTGTTACTTGAACCAGAACAGGTGATTCTTATACCTAGATATATGTGCACTAAAAACGAATTTGACTCTCAAATTCATTGTTCCTAAACAATTTTATAAAGCCAAATTTCAGTACAAGTCGATCGTTTAAGTCCGCCGCGCCACGCGCCTAAATGTATCGAAGGTCACGGCCGAAACTTGTTGTCAGCAGAACAGAGAGCGCTACTTCTGAGCGTACTGAGCGGTAGCGGTTTATGCTCGATCTGCTGAATGCAACCAATATCTTTAAGTATCGAACATCGCAAATTATACTCAAAGGGGTCATCCATTAATCACGTGAGGTTCGAAGGGGGGTGGGGGGTGTTCGGCAAAAATCACGAAAAATCACAAGGGGGAGAGGGGGTTGTAGTGAGATATCACGTGTATTTTTATTTTTTCGTTGAACGCGCGCTTTCTAAACAACCTACAACCTTAATGTCTGGACATTTTTATAACGGTCCTTAATTTTCCAGAATTAAGTTAGATTATACTTACTTGTATTTAAAGATAATATTCTAAAAATTGTAAGATACTTTTTGTACTAAGAAAATACACGTGATAGGAGGGGGGGGGGGGGGGGGTAGTCTTAAACCTCACCATGTATCACCAGGGGGTGGGGGGGTGGGGGGTGGGGTTAAAAATGCAAAAAAGCATTACGTGATGGATGGATGGAGGTGTTATCAATATTTTTAAATAAGTACATACCTATGACATATAACTTTTAACTAAAATTAATTATATACATATGTATAAAATATATATGGTGGATGGGATTGCGTATAAAATATAACTAACAAATTGTAGATGGTAATAGGATATGCAGTTATATTAATATTTAATTAACAAACTGACATCAAAAATTAATTAATAATAATCTATCTCGTATAGCGTAAAAGTGATATAGACGCCCCAGTTGAAATGCAAGTTCAATGTCGACTATCTTGAAAACAATTGGAGAAAACGAAAAAAAAAGTTAAAATAACAAATATTTGTCTGTTTTTACTATAAAAAATCTACTTTTTTTTTCATTTATCTCTACTGCGTTTCGAGATAATCGCATTCGAAGTTAAACAGAAAAACCGAAGTGTTTATCCCAATTTTACCCTACTGGGTTTGGATACTTCGTGAATAAATTACATCACTTTGAGCTTTTTGATCTTTAAAGTTTTCATGTAAATGATTTTTCTCTGTGATTTTTCGGAAAGCTAGTCATACCTTGTATATTGCATCTACAAGACAGAATTTGTAATAACCACAGACCCGCGAAATCTCTTTGATCAACGATATTAAAATCACATAAATCGTATACTTTCTTTTATGTACATAATATGTATTTAACTTTATATTACGCGTTACTTTACTTCCTTCCTCTTTTATTGTCAAATCCTTTGGTGCAAAATTTGTCGTCACTGCACCGAGAATAATTTTATAGGTTGTACGGAAATGCTGGTAATTTATTAATATAGGGTGGGCCAAAAAGTTTGGTGGATTTGAAAAATTCATTTAAAAAAGGCAAAAAATAGTACACAAACGAATCTTTATTTAAATAAAAGTAAATATCTGGGAAATTAATTTTTTTTAAATAACATCCTCCAGATGTGCACCATCGCGCTGCAAACACTCCTCAAATCTGGACCTCAAATTGGTAAAAACTCGCTGGCACATTGCGCATGGAATAGCGGCCATTTCTTCCCGGATATTGGTCTTCAACTGGACAATCGTGGTTGGTTTATTGCAGTAAACTCGACTCTTCATGTCATGACTTCGACTGATTTAGGTCATGCAATCCGAACTCAACACGAAATAAACGATGAACAACAGTGCACGAATCGCCATTTTTGTAATAATTTTTTACACCAAACGCGCGCGCGGCGCGCACGCTGCACACCCGTGAAACGCTCCACGGCGACTAAATTTCCGAGCATCGAGCTACTCATCCCCATCTGCCACGCACCGCTCTCTCATACCGTTCCAACGCAATACTGTTTTTAAAATCGTACGTCTTTCTGGCCCACCCTATATAAGAATAAGTTCTAGTTACCATAGCAATACGTACGATATTTTTATTTTGGCTATACCTATAGTTATTTCAGCAATACGTATTGCTCTTATTACTATTTGGTATTGCTATATTACTTATACTACCTACTTAATTAACCTTATTTAGCCTTAAAGTATACCTATACTTATTGCTGTGCAACTTTTAAATTTCTTTCAGTGTTCCCGCGCAATCGACTTCTATCCGAACTCTATTACCGGTTATTATATTATATATATACTTCTCAAGACTATTTTTTTAATTAACCCTGGATTACTTATCATGAACCCTTTTAATATTACGTTAGAAGTTTTGCAGATCTCTCACCCCTCCTTCCCTTTCAACAACAACAAGTAGTAGTAGATTTCCACATCTTTATATTTCAGTGTGCTCTCTATTTTTGACTGCAGATTTAAAAAATTTGAATTTAAGTTACTTACTCTTTATTTTTTCATTTTCAACCTTGTTTAGGCTGGAAAACGATATTTAAAAATGTAACTATTGTACGCCATCGTCTTGTAAGACTATCTCGCACTCGTTGCTTGAAGTAAGTGCGTCTCTCTGCTTTTCGATGACATCACAATCTCGTAAAGAGAAATGCACTTATCTATAACTTTGCGAGTAATTATTTTTTCAGACATTTTCTTTTTCATGTAATAGGTATCGAATATGCATACCTAACAAGCACAAATTGAATTTGAAAATATTCATAATTTTTTATGCAGACTGAATTAAATTCCAAGACTTATAATTTTTTGCCCCCCTCTCCTTAAACCTTGTTAGAGGATTAAGACCGGTATTCAAAGTCGCTACTTATTTTATAAATACGAGCAAGTATGGACTTAATTCAGCATTGGAGGTCACTTATTGGTCGAGACGGCGACTTGAGTTGTGCTGATTTATTAGTTCCTACTATGAATAAAGGCCTAAATAATCTATGAGATATTTATAAATATCCCCGTAAACGTTCCAGGGTGAAAGACAAATTATACGTAAAATCGATTTGGTTACCTCGCATTTCCAAATTTTGAAGATACGAAAGAAAACACATCGTATGGCGATACAATCGAAGTGCATAGTCAAATTTGAAGCGCGAACACCGCGCGAATCTTACGAGAGTTTCATTGGAACCTGCAGCAAGGTAGTACCCTGGTTGTGCTTTCTGGGACGGCTGACCTACCAAGCGGGGGGAATGCGGATCGTGGTCCGCGGAAAGCAGGCGTCGAGGGTGGAGGCCCCGATATTAGTGGTCGCTCCGCATTCAACATTCATCGACGGGGGCATCGTCTATGTTACCGGATTCCCTTCGATCATCGTAAGACGAGAGTCCGGGCTAAATCCCTTCATCGGAAGTAGGTTCTAGATTCTACTCAGATTTTCATTTCAAAGTTAAAGTACCGCATAATAAAAAAAGGATTCGAATCAAAAAATCATTCCTTTTAATAGTACCGAGGAAATAATTTCTTTAGTTCAAAGAATATCTATGTATATGGGGCATTCCCCACATCAAATCGACAAGCCTCTGGCTCTCACCATCGCAGATTTGCTTTATGATTTTTTCCCATATTGTGCTCACTCCGAAAAGCCCTCATTTTTTAAAAATATTCTATCATCACGGCGTTCATGAATTGTCAATTTTTTACAGGGTGGCCGCTCGATTCCATTCTCAAAATTCCCTGACTTTTCCTGGTTTTCCTGACTGAAATCACTAATTTTCCCTGACTTTTTAATTTGCAAGATATGAAGAAACAATTGAAATGCTGCAATAATATAGTTTATATACCTACTTATATAAAAAAAATGCTGACGTGTTTGTCCTAATCGCAATACGAATTTCATATTTTGAGGGGTAAAATTGATATGCCAAAATTATTTTATATGTACCTATAGAGTAGCGGCGGGTAATATGGAATACACCGGCTAATGTGGAATACCATATCTGTAGTTAGATGGCAAAATCAGATATGTTCAATGAAAATCAGATATGACATATCTGATTTTGCCATCTAGCTACAGATATAATCGGCCAAACTTAGAACGCCATATGTACAGCAGAAGCAAAATTACATTTGTTTCTAGTGCAGATACAGACCCTCAAACGCACGTAGTTCTGTCGCAGTCGGTTAAACAGTTAATCAGCTGTGAATGGTTTTTGAGGCATGCATAATTTTTGTTGAGTGCTACAAAAATTTAGTTTATCATAATTGTTATGGTATTTTTTTCATTCTTCTTTCCATCGAGAGATCAAGTAAGGGCTGTTAATCAATATGATTTGTAGATATTGCCCGTTAATGCTGGTTTAGAAGTAAGAAAATATCCTAATCTCATAATACCCAAGAGTGCGGCTAATATGGAATAGTATTCCATATTACCCGCTTAAGTTTGTTTCGAAAAGGGTATTCTATTTCATTTTTCTTTGCGGGGGGAACTTCAACCAGAAAACATATCTCATAATATCATTGTTCTTCCATAGAATATAATTCCCAGGCCAGTTCTGAAAAAGAAAGAAGGCACAAAAGGCCGGAAAGCCAAAAGCCAAATCTGGATACAGTGTGCAAGATGCGAACCTTGGGCTCATAAATTATGCGCCGATATGCCCAAAGATGTTTATATTTGTGATTTTTGTTAGTAAAATGTTCCTATATAACATTTTTTATTATTTTATGGAGTATTCCATATTACCCGACCGTTTTCTAATAATGTCCAAATGCATTCTTTGTATTTAATTTTAAAAATAAAGCAAATATCTTCATTTCTTGAACTTCTAGACCCCTACTGACTTATAATTTATGTAGACGGATAATTTATGTAGTAGTCAATGATATATATATATATAGGGTAAAGTCGGGAGAGATGGCGCACCTTTTTTTTAAAGTGGTATAAAAACTATATTTGTAGAATAAGCAATACTTAATTGATAATGTGGATAGAGCGAATAATAAAATATAGGAATTTGTAAAGGAACGACCAAAAGTGTTGTCGAGTTTTGTAAAAAATTTGTCAAAAGAAAATGTACCAAAAACCAACTCACCCGCCCTAGTATGGGTGAGATGGCGCAGTCGAAAATTTGGTGGGGGTGAGTGGTTCTCCAAGAATAGGCTTCAAAATTAAAAGTGCAACTACTTTTAATGCCAAATAACAAAAACAAAAATACAAAATCATCTTAAGTAATTAAATTTAAAGAAAAATACCAAAGTATTGATTATTCCAACCACATAAACTTAAAACATCTTTAAGAAATAATAAATCTTAATAATAACACGTAAAAGTTATTTCGCTTTTCTGCCACTTTTCTGAATTCTTGTACATGAAGCACGGAACGAAATTTAAGGTTAGAAACAATATTTAAAAGTTTACCAAGTGAAATGACCAAACCAAATACATTCAAAACAGAATAAAAACTTACTGGATGCCTAATTATTATTACACAAACAAATAATCAGGGCCAATACAATATACAATTATATTTATTATAGTTACAGTTTTATTTATTTACAGTTTTATTTATTTTACCTTTTGATGAGAAAAACGGCCGTTCGGTAACACACACTTACTGCACATGTGCACTAACTATCTGTGTCGCCAACTGAATCAATATTGCCACACAGACAAAGAAATTATTTGACTGACCCCCCCCCCCCCCGTCTCACCCGCTGCGTTATCTCTCCCGACTTTACCCTAATGCATTATACTAAACAGATTAACAATTATGAATATTTTAGAAAGCAGTATTCCATATTACCCGCCGCTACTCTACTGAAGAATTCTGAAATAAGTTGATATGTTATGACTATCACAGTTATCACTTATCATGTAAACGTTTATTTGAGTTACATGAATATGAAAACAATATGAATGCACAGTTGACTACATTTATATAGATTATAATTTTAAAATACATGGGTACACGTTTTCTTTCTATTTTAATAGTTTATTACTGCTCAAGATTCGGTTAATTTGATATAATAATTTGATTAAAAGTTACTACTAATTTAACATAAAATAATTGAAGAGAAAAATCTTTAAAATCGTCTAGAATTATTAAAAATTCTTTGACCATCGTAAAATTCCCTGACATTTCCCGGTTTTCCAGTTGAGTGATCACCATGTTTTAAGACTACCTACTAAAAAATGCCATTTTTTATATTCTAAAAAAATTCTCGAATTCTTCCAAGAAGTTATAACAGCTTAAAACTCATCCGAAAATAGTAAAATTTTGTTAACCGTATTTTTACGCATTTGAAACACTTCTTTTACAAAAATCATTTTTAAGTTTGATTTAAATCCTCTATAGAAAATATTAAAATATTCTCCACTGAATAAAAATCACGTTGAAAGTGAAACTAATCTTTTCCAAAATTTTTCAAAATAATTGTGTTAATAAATTGAGTTTACTATTTTTTTACGCACTTCAAATGTATTTTTTTCACGAAAATTATTTTTAAACCTGGTTCTAATTGTACAGGAAATTTTTTAATATTTCCTATTAAATAAAATAACTTCAAAAGTGAAACTAATCTTTTCCAAAACTTTTCATAATTACAACGGAAAACATTATTTTTACTTTTAAAGTTATTTTTAGTCATCCGAGAATATTCTAACATTTCTTGCAGAATTTGAACTAGGTTTAAAAATTATTCTGATAACAGCATTATTATAATAATAGCTTTTATAGGTTGTTTTATCATAAGGCCAAATAGGTATAATTTTGAGGAGCTACCGTTATTACAAATTTATTAGATATCAATAATTCCTTATTTAGGAAATAATATTGTTCAATGAATTTGAGAAGGTTTCTTAATTAATAATATTATATTAAATCGATCTTTTTATTTAATTTAATTTTTCCTTTTATTTTAATATTTATAATTTTATATTTAATAATTTTACATGAAACAGGATCATCTAATCCTTTAGGAACAAATAGAAGTTTTTATAAAACCCCATTTCATATTTATTTTACAATTAAAGATATAATTTTACTTTTATAATTATTTTATTTTTTTTTATTTACCTAACCGCAAAAAATATATTTGTAGTGCGTAAAAAAACGGTAAATCAAATCTTACGACTTTTCGGCGAGTTTTAAACTAGTTGTAACTTCTCAGGAGATTTTTGAACATTTTTTCAGAATTAAAGAATTTATGTTTCTTGATAGTGATTCATAATGAAAAAATCTGTTAAAAAACCTGGCGCCCTTTTAGGGTGAGCACAACAAGGGAAAAAATCGTGAAGCAAATCTGTGATGGTGAAGGCAGAGGCTGGTTCATCTGAGGAATGCCTCATACAGGGTGTCCGTAAAGTATGGAAACGGTTGAATATCTCGAAAAGTACGCTTCAGAATGGGAAACGAAAAAATACGTATCCGATATTTTTTTTAAAACTATCAAATGATACCAAGATTGATCCCACACCCCAACGCCTGTGGGTGGGGCAGGGGGAAGCTTCAAAATCTTAAATAGGAACCCCCACTTTTGATTGCATATTCGCATTCTACATTAAAAACTACATAACTTTTATTTGAAACATTTTTTTCGATTCGTGGCAGATGGCGCTATAATCGACGAAATTCAATTTTTTCGGTTTTTGCAATTGAGAGTCGATTTATTCGATTCTGCAATACAATTGCGATAGAAATTTACATTTTTTATTCTCATACTTGATATTTTTGTTAAAAATTTAATTTAGTTTTGCAAATTTGAAGTGCAGATGCGTTCTGTACCTGGAATTCCCCCGGCGGATGGTATATTCCGGGAATCGTAGCTATTCTTTCACTAGTAGTCCGTTTTAATGATATCCGTTAACCTGAGTACACGTAAACAGGTACCGCTAATTGCCGGGCCTTACGGACCCTCGAACCTCGATGTATTCCGAAAGGGATTATCCTTGAGTAAAATTAGCTTATTTCCTCTAACGGAACTTAGTGCGTCACGGGGAATTCCAGGTACAGAACGCATCTGCACTTCAAATTTGCAAAACTAAATTAAATTTTTAACAAAAATATCAAGTATGAGAATAAAAAATGTAAATTTCTATCGCAATTGTATTGCAGAATCGAATAAATCGACTCTCAATTGCAAAAACCGAAAAATTGAATTTCGTCGATTATAGCGCCATCTGCCATGAATCGAAAAAAATGTTTCAAATAAAAGTTATGTAGTTTTTAATGTAGAATACGAATATGCAATCAAAAGTGGAGGTTCCTATTTAAGATTTTGAAGCTTCCCCCTGCCTCACCCACAGGGGTTGGGGTGTGGGATCAATCTTGGTATCATTTGATAGTTTTTAAAAAAATATCGGATACGTATTTTTTCGTTTCCCGTTCTGAAGCGTACTTTTCGAGATATTCAACCGTTTCCATACTTTACGGACACCCTGTATATGTGACTGACCGCATACAATCAATTTATTATTTTGACATTATATTTTGTTGGATTAAGTAAATATTCTTCAAACCAAAGAAGTTATTTCTTTAATATATACTATCGAAAGGGATAATAATATTCTTTAATTGTTCCATGATTTTTCTCTACCTATACATAACCACAGAATACGATTTCGGTCGATGATAAGAATGGCGAGATTTGGAGGAATTCATTTCGTCGACGATACGCAAAAAATCCCATTCACCATATATGGCACTGATAAGGAAGATATTAGCTAAGCAATGAAGAAACTTTTGTACTATCCACTCAATAAAATAACATCGAATCCAATAAATAATACATTAATAACTTTTATTATACTTCACTATTTTTAAAGTTTAGCAAATATAGCGCTCAAATCTCGTATATGATATCGTAGTTAATATCCATATAATTGCGGATCAATGCACACGATTTATCGATTTAATTGTTTTTATAACAGAGCTCATCAATTACACGCAACCTGTGTACGTTTGGAGAGATGATCCGAACTCGCGGCAGAACACTATCAAGGAAATTATTGAAAGGGCGACTTCCAAAGAGGATTGGCCGCAGGTCAGAAAAATTACAGTCATTCGTAACACAATTAATAATATTGTGCTTTGGGACAATAAAGAGTCGAAAATAACTGTCTAATCCTTTAAAATAATTATATGTATAATTATATTTACAATTGTATGTATATTAATAATTATATGTATATTAATCATTTCGATTACTCGAAACAGGTGATGATTTTCCCGGAAGGCACTTGCACGAATCGATCGTGCTTGATTACCTTCAAATCGGGAGCATTCTATCCCGGTGTACCGGTTCAACCAGTGTGCATTAAATACCCCAATAAATTGGATACGGTCACTTGGACTTGGGAGGGTCCCGGGGCGTAAGTATATGCGACACCCGAATTACTTGACTTTAGAAAATCGTTTTACATTCGTAACGTTTTAGCGGTATGCTGAGTGTTCACGGATTTGATCCAAGACTGGGCTGCTGAAAGCGGGAGCCAATAGCCAAGCCGCAGCCGAGTCTTACTGCTCACTCCCACGGCGTACCACAATCCAAGTTCATCGGGTACGGCGGAGGATAAGCAAGTTATTGGTTCACGCGTTCGGCAGAGTCCACGCCCAGTCTCGCAGCAGATCCGCGAACATCCCGTATACGTTATCAACCGAAAACTTATTGTCATAGATTGAAATTACTGTGGCTAACATTGACGCAGCTGAATAGCAGTTGCGAGATAGAGTTTCTGCCCGTCTACAAACCCAGTGAGGCCGAGAAAACCGACCCTAAGCTCTACGCTAACAATGTTCGTCGACTAATGGCCGAGTGAGTTAAATCGACGTCTCACGTGACGTCGGTGATAAAACGCCGCATGTATTTACTGTTTCTCCTTCCGCTAATGCCGTCTAAATGTTTTTGCAGAGCTTTGAAAGTTCCCGTCTCGGATTACACCTACGACGACTGCAGAATAATTAACAAGGCTCATCAGCTAAATCTATCGCATGCCTCCAATTTGGTGGAAGCTCATAAACTTCGATATAAACTTGGGTTAGTTGCGATCGACTTTAAAAAACGATTCATTGAGACTTACAAAACCTTCATCCGTGAATTTATTGGGTACTTTCCATTTACGTGTCTCTGTGTCGACTTGTATCAACTTATATCAATGCGTTCCAAATTCAGCTAAACTACTTAAGTTATTCTGCAAAGGTACCGTGAGTCGAATTCCACTCACGATACTGCGGCGTCGTACAACAGGATTGTACTGCAGCAGACAGGTCCGTTTGTTTGCGGTAAAATCATACAATTTCGTTGGACGCACGGGCACACACGGTCAAATTCCGTCCAATTTCGTTGGATGCGATAAAAACGTACGGCGCCGCAGTATCGTGGGTGGCCCGCTTTACATATGTTGCCGACTCAAGATAAATGAGAAGCGCTTTTAACAACAAGCGACTTCTGTCAATAAGTGGGAAAGACCTATTATATCGACTGTTTACAAATCTACCCCGAGACTGGGCGTGGACTCGGCCAAACGTGCGAACCAATAGCGTGTTGCCCAAGTCTTCTTATTCCTCCAATCACCATACCCAACGGCTCGCTATTGGTCTGCGTGATCGGCAGAGCCCACGCCCAGCTTAGCGGCAGGTTCGTAAAAACCCGATATAATATAATAGCTCAATCGGTAAACCTACATGTTAATTTGCATTGTATCTGTGCCTTCAGCTTGCTAAAGGCAAAGACTGAAGAGGATTTGGTGCAAAAGAAGAGCGAAAATATCAGAGGAGAGGCTGATTTGCAACAATTCGCTCATATTCTCAGGCTTGACGAGAAGGAACCCTCGACTCGACAACTTTTCCGAATTTACGACAGGGTTAGTCATATTTCTAACAGATGTTGTCCGAAAAATGCAACAATAATTTCAACTAGACAACGGCGCGATGTTAATGACGTTTTCTTGTTTCAGTATGGAACTGGGAAGGTCGATTTGGAGGAATATATATTTACAGTATTAGTAATAGCAAATGCCAATTCTATAAAGGACATGATTGAACTAGCGTTCGAGGTCAGTATGCTTTACGGTCGAACGTTATTGTCTTTAACTTCGCGCCTTTCAAAATTTTGCAGGATCGAGCAATCCCTTGTAACTGGGAAATAGTTTTTCGAAGTTGGCATTATGGCTTCAACAAATCTAATTTCTTGAAATATTCAAATTAAATCCCTCTGGAGAAAATTTTTCTCTGAAAATTTTTTATTTATGTCGACCATATCAACGAGTTGCTCCGAATATTATAATAACGAATTACTTCAAAATTTTCTTCAATTTTTGGGTTTTAAAACTAAATGATTTGGCACATTTTTCTGAAATTCTCTAAATTTAAATTTTATCCGAACTTATTTATCACCATTTCTACTGTTTACTCCTCACTACTCTACACACGAGAAAATTTGAGTATATAAAGACCTAGATTTTTTATTACTTTAAATACGTACAGTTATTCATCAATAAAAATTATGAATTTTTGTGGAAGCATTTGACAAATTTCTCCGAGTAATTGGAATTTGATTCATCGTTGAATTTCTCAGTTTTACATTTTAAGTCGATTTTGAGTTTGAATTTTGTATGATTGAGGAAAATTATGAATTTTTATGGAAAAATCTGAGAAGCTTCTCAGACATCGAATATGAATCAATTTCAAAATTTCTCACGTATTCTTCACGGATTATCGCGAAATTTTTGAGTCTTTCGAAAACAATAGTATCTATAGCATTTTACCGGATACATTATTCATGAGACATATCGAAGTTTATAATTTTTTGCCACCAACTTTTACAGAAAATTTGTAAAACAAGGAGTTTAACGTAAACAATTTCCGATTTCTTACGAATTTATAAAAATTAAAATACGTGAGGAATTTCGGAGGATTTTTTTACCTGCGATGTTTTTAAAGACCAAAAAGGATCAAATAATTTCGGGAAAATCTAAAAGTTATTAAAAATACTGAAATAATTTCGACTTTCTGAAGGCGTTATCTAGCCATTATAGTACATTTCCATTCGTCAAAAGTTACCAACCGCGATTCTATTCTAATTTACACATACTGATGCATTTTCTCTCAGGTCTGCGACTCCGACAGCACCCGATCGTTAAATATCACCGAACTTAGGAAAGCTTTAAAATTAGCATTACATCTACAGCCGAAAGAATCGGATGAAATATTTCACACCGTCAACATCGAGAGTAACAACGACAAGGTAAAATTAGGTAAGTCTTTCCAGGCAAAAAATACAATTCTGCATCCAATTCGTATATAAACTACTAGATCCCAATGATTATCTTTTTCCGACAATCGTTTCGAGTGCAGAAGATGTCCTGGATGTTTTAAGCACGCATGTGGACTTCGCGCACTGCTTTACTAAAAACTCTGAGACGTGCAGAAAGAAGACCACTTGAGAGTGCATTTGTGACGCTGGCAGCAACTCGACCAAGGTGCTTCTCGATCAAGACGACAAGAATCTCATTTAACGAACTCCGCATGAATTGAAATTGAGGCGACGATTCATTATGGAATTCGTGGGACCAGTGTCGAAGTACCAGTTCATGACCGATCGTGGAAAAGATGAAGCGAATTATTCTGCGCCCTTCGCGAATCCGAGATGAGTACACGTTCAGACGGTCGTTATATTCGTCCCAACTGCGCGTATGTCGATATAAAGTCATGTACATAGCGATCTAACGTTTCTTTTATGACAAGTATTGAAAAAAGATGTATGTACCTATAGAGAGTTTTTACGACGAACTTGAGCGTGTGATTTTTACGTTGAGAGAATATGTACCGAAAGCTGATGCATATAAACCGCGACGTAATCAAGAACGCAAGATTTGGTCATCATCGAGAATAAACATATTATAAAATTTATTCATTATGTAATAACAATTAATTTCGTGCTATTTAGTATTTAATATTTATATACACATATAAAAATGGAACATTTGGTCATGTAATACAACGGATCACGTATACCTATATCTATTATGTACATATTGTACGTATTTATATGGAGATGTAGCTATGTATAAGTAAAAGTAAAATATTTTCAGAAGAAAATTCAAAATTCGATCCCTCGCGCGATTTCATATAAAAACGCGCATCGCGAAATACTTTTAAGTACATTCGTGGAAATTAAAACAGTAGCACCCCAGTGTATCATATCGTATTTTGGTCTACAAAAGTAAGGGTAAAAAACCTAATATTCGACAAACAAATGTCACATAGAACAACACCAACGATCACCTATTATTCACAACCAACGTTTCGAAGGACCTCGCAATTATCGAGGTGTTGTCATTTTGTTAGTATTCTTCAAGAGCAAGATTCGATAAATATCATAATATGTTAATTGCGTATCGTCTTCAATTTCGCAAGACTACATTTTCTTTTCATCGATATACACTTTTATGTAGGTACTTAATATTCGGTTCCAAACCGTCTCAAGCCAAATGACAAATTTTTGAGCACAACTCTAATCAAATCTTTCCTTCGGTTTAGATCCGAATGTACAACATAGCATTCCCTCGTATGCTAGAGAGGTTGCGACAAGGCACACTTTTCAATACCTATACATCATAAATTTCAACTTTCTATTCACAATTCGCATTGTTTCGTATCCAATTAGGGGTAATCATAATATCTCATTTTAGTGGTAATTGTCTCCTTTGAGAATTATCGTCTAGATCGAAACAAGGAATTCGTTCTATATGCGTTCGTTAAAATAGACGGCGAATGCATAATACAGCCGAAAATCTACACGTAGCTAATAATTAAAACACTGTAAATGACTAATTTTGTCAGTGCGCATAGGTAGATTTACCTTCACTCGTGGCTAGCGTCTAAAAAGAAAGTGTTTGTTACACGTCGAGAGAAAGACACGCTATTACTTGCGGTGGCTGTATCGCGTAATCGCAAAAATGTGCACAAGTCTCTCGTCGGCTCGAATATCGAAAAAAAAAAGACGAGACGAATAATTCTAGGTGAATGTCGAGTCGATATTACTGACATCGGCGAACTTTTGATTTGATTAAAGACGAAGATCTGCTGTAAAAAATGCCTCTTTCGTATGTACATAATTTCGACAGAGGTACGATACCAATTGAAATAGATTCCTACTTTTTTCTAAAAATACTTGGCATTCCTGACGAAGTGCTCTTCTGCTGAAACATCTTGCTCATCCGTTGGCGCATGTCCTCAACGCCCTGTCCAACGTTGACCGATGCCATGGATAACGAGAGGCCGGAACTGGCCGACGACGATCTGCGAGCAACGGACGGATAATTAAGACGATAAGTTTCCTGAAAATCTCTCGCGATGGTCGCTTACCTTTCCATTGACTTTGGAGGATCCTGCCGAGATTCAGCTTCCTTCAAGAAAGACCGCACGACTTCTCTTTGTTGCGGTATAACTTGCACGACCAGCGCGTCAAGGTACTTAAGACCGGGCAATAAAACGCCGTTCACACATTGACTACTGAGCGGACAGTAAACCAGAACGGAATAGACGTCGACCAAAGCGCCGGCGAGATCAATCTTATGCCTCTGTTGGAGTGCCGATGCCGTTATGGCGGCCAGTTGAGTTGCTATTACTGTCAACAAATGCATGTAAGCATTATTGAAATTTCACGCAAACTTTCGAGCATACGTGGTTAATAACTGTCTACGTACCATCTTCAATGTAGTTCTGCGGACAATGAGGAGCAATGGCGGCGAAGGTCGAGACCAGGGAAACTGCCAGAGGCGAGGGAATGCCTTGAAACTCCCTGGCGATAGTCTCCAACGTTAGGCGACCCTTGTCTCTCACTTCTCTAACGCCGCATTCGGTGACGAGGCGACCGAGGGCCGGTATGGCGGCGGCTCGGACCAGTCTACGATTGATATACATTTTAATTGTACACGACTTTTGTCAGCAGAAAAAACGACATAAAATGTTTGCTCACAAATCGGAATCACTGGCCAATGTTACAATCGCTGGCGCGATTCTGGCGTTAGTCAAGCGATCGGAGACGTGGGCTATGAGAGCGCTGAACAACGTAACCGTTGTGCACCGGACGCTGGATCTTTGATGGACGACGCCTTGAAAATTAGAAGGGCACTTTCATTGAAATAAAAAATCATAGACATAATAAAATACTCTGGGGCTATGGAAGTAATACTAACCGTCCCACAGAGCACCGAGGACGTGCTCTTGCATATTCTCCTGATGGCACAATCGAACGACCGCCACTTGGAGGCTGGCAATGCTCGCGCCGTTCATAGATAGCGCCATGATGAATTTCTTGAGCGATTTCACCACCTGCGTCGCATCTATTGTGGAGAGGACGATCAAGTAGGCTGGGATCAACGTTAAGTTCATCGCTCCTTTATCTGAAGTCAGCGTCATCAGCTGCGTTTCGAGTTCAGTCATGTGAGGTACGAATACTGTTTGAATCTAGACAAAAAGACGGCAAATGATTGAGGGTGACAAATACGGCGCAAGTAGATCACGAGCCTCGATTGAGGTTCGGCGTCAATGACTAAATCGAAGCGCCCGTCCGACGACGAGACTTGAGAGGCTATACCGAATGTCGCACGGGAAACCGATCAGGTGGGGGCCTTCTGAATTTCTCTGAATTTGACTTCGGCAGTGCAATTTATGAATCACTCGAGCACCGTCCAAGCACTGCCGAAGTCGAATTCAGAGAAATTCAGAAGGCCCCCGCCTGATCGGTTTCCCGTGCGACATTCGGTATATACTCCGCGAATAGTTTGTACCTGTACAAGAGGTATTAATTTCTCAGGAAATACAGCCTCTCGATAAGCAATAGTTATTTTCGTTATAAGGCGTGAAGCGCTGTTATTAACGAGTGTGAAGTTTTCCAACCACACGAGTTAAAACGGCGCGAAACGCTCTTATAACGAATTCTATTTTTTGTTACTAAGTGTAAAATACGAGGTTGATGGGGTTGAGGACGCCCGTGAAACCGAGTATTTGGCACTGAGTGACAAAAAGATACTTTTATTACGTCATTGCAGGACTAGGATTCTATTAAGCCTGCATAAAGATCATTCTGTATGTTCTACCCAGAGTTAATAATTCGTGAAATATCGGCTCATGTAATATCTCGTGACAAATTTCCATCATCGTCGTCGTCGTCGTTTAGGTTGAAAGTAGGCACGAAGTTCTGTATACGTCTACACGATTCTCCGATAGAGGTCAACACGGCTCGGCAGCAGTCATACAACAAACCGGAAGAAATTTAGGAGTGACGCGTATTGGCGATTTCCACTACCGATGGTGGCACCACAGTAGTTATGCAAATGGCCATCCTATTTGGGTTCATTTTGTAAACAGCCGCACAGCTGTAGTCTGTTACTGGTGTTTTTGCGCTCTTCTCAACATTTTTGTTATATTACATTACTATTATTAGAATATGCCGTGTTTAAAATTAAAGACAATATTTAATTACGGGAAGTGTAACGCAGGTTCGAAGAACTTCTGTGAAGGCGAAGAAGTGTTCCAAGCAAAGCACGTGATTTTGTGTGGAACTGTGGCTGAAGAAAAATATGAATCTTCGTGGACAATTTATGCTCTAGTGCTGCAAACATCAGCTTTGTCTTCTCCGCCACACACAGTTACTGGTTCCATACCAAAGATGCAAACCACACGTCATGCAAAAGCCACGTTGTTTACATCTGGAACCCAAATAGACTAGTTCCAGATTCTGCCACCAGATGTCATGTTCGATAATGGAATGTGGGGACTATGCCACATAAGGAGAGCAAATCGATGGATCGTGAAATAAACTTCGTTTATTGAACAAAGAGCACAAAGAGCATACACGTGGTCGCGTCGCGAGAGAGACTCATGCCGACTATGTACTCTCCTGACTACACCTCTTCTCCGCGTGGAGCGCTAGCGGTGCGAGCCCCCCCCCCCCCCCCCCCAAGTGGAGAGTTGGTGGCTGGAACTCTCCGTCGCTGCTCCATGGCTGAACATAACCTTCCTCTTGCCTGGGTACGTTCGTGGCGCCTGGTCGGGCGCTGCTAGCTGTTGACTGGTTGTAGGTTGTTGGTTTTCGATGGCATCGTCAGTGGCAATGTGAGCTGGCTTCAACCGTTCAACGCTGACGTTAGGTTTGTTCCTGCAGGAGTCAGAGACTGTCAGCGGACGTCAGGCGCATGCGCATTAAGATTCTATGCGTTCCAGCAAGAAGTACGTGACAGTCACTGATTCCAAATCCGCTGTTCCAGCAGGAGTCAGACGAGTTTGCTGACAGTCAGAAAAGTTTGCGGATTGTCAGGAAACTTTTAGTCCGACGCAGACGTACTAGCTGCTCGTATGAATGAGGGCGGGTTTTACAAACACAGTATAAACGCAGTATAGCGCTATACTGATAATAACCAGCACGCAAGCGTTTTACACACACACACACACACAAGTATGGTATAAGGCTGGAATAGGAGAAATGCATTAATCCAAAATAACTGTTCTAATTTGTTGTAGGATATTGTGTACACCCTGGCCGAAGTAAAACTGCCCCCCCCCCTCTCTTAATTTGTTAATTGTCATTTTTACTGTTCAAAAACCGAATCCATTATTTCTGCTATAGATGTTGATGCTAATGTTAGAAATTTGAACGAGTAATTAATATATAGGGTACCTATAATAGAAACATTTTGCAAAAGTAACCAGAAGAAGAATCCGTGGCCCCGGGTGTACACCCGGGTTCACGGATTCTGAACATAATGACTTTTCAAAATGTAATTTTAAAACGTAACAGCCAATTAGCAATTAAATGTCAAACTTTCATTAGCTAATGCGGCTTTTGCCCTGGCTAATGAAAGCATGATAATTAATTATTCATTGGTTAGTATATTGAAATATGACATTTTGAAAAGTCACTATGTTCAGAATCCATGAACCCGGGTGTACATGGCAAGCCCAGTATCAGATTTACACGGTCATCTATGGAATCCGTTATTTCTCCCCTTTACAATCTGACTTAATATTCCATGTATAGCTGTATTTATTAAGCTGGCCACTGCGGGGATGGCTTACTCCGATCTGTCCGGCAATTAGCCTTCCATGAAGGACGTGGGATTGTAAGTATAGTCTGTTAAGTAAGAGCGTGTACGGCGTTATTCATGAAGACATTATTCAACAATGTTTCTTTCGACATACATACGTTTGATATGGTCCAAGGCAATGCACAATTTGGTTAATAATGAGTTCAATCACCACCATCGATTATTGCTTGGCATCTCCGAGGCATACTATCCATCAAATTTTCGGCGTATTTACGTGGAAGTGCCTTCCAAATGTGTCGAATTTCTCGGGATAGCTGCTTCACAGTGAAGACACGTTTTCGTCCAAGCTTCTGCTTGTTTATGAAAACGTGTTCACTGTGAAGTAGCTATCCTGAGAAATTCGACGCGCTTGGAAGGCACTTCCCCGCGAATACGTCGAAAAATGGGTGGATACTATGCCTCGGGGATGCCAAGTGATTGTCGATGGTGGTGATTGGACTCATTATTAACATAATTGCGCATTGCCTTGGAACATGTCAAACGTATGTATGTGGAAAAAAACATTGTTGAATAATTTCTTTACGAATAATGCCATACACGCTCTTACTTAACTGATTGTACGTTTGCAACCCTTGTTCGCCAAGCCGTATTACCTTTCTATTCCTTGTACCTGAGTTTTCATCCATATTTTTGTTACACTACTAGTAGTGTATAAAACAAAATAACAATAACCTTAGTCGAAAATTAAAAAGGTTAGGTTTGCTCTCTTCTAAAATTAATTACTGTCGTCACCACTAGAGTACAGTGCGTTCGGTGTTCCAACAGAAATCCCTGACTAGTCAAAGTACGCACATGCGCACTACGTACAAATCACCAACTGTCATGGATTAGTCACGGATTCTCTGCAGGAACAAACCTGTTGCTGTCTCTTCCGTTTACTCGGATGGTAAAGACCCGGTCATCGATTCGCTTGATGACTTCGTAGGGTCCTGAATACGGCTGTTCGAGAGGTCGTTTGACGTGATCGAGCCTCAGGAAGACGTGAGTACAGGTGTACAGGTCCCTGTAGCAGAAGGTTTTCTGCTTACAGTGGTGCGCAGCTGGTACCGGCTTGATATTCCTAATATGTTGTCTAAAGCCCTCTAGGAATAAGTGTGGGTCCTCTGGAGGGTCTTCGTTCGTGAAGAATTCTCCAGGGATCCTTAGTGTTGTACCGTAAAGGTATTCGGCCGGTGACGCTCGCAGCTCTTCCTTGTAGCACGTCCTCAATCCTAACAGAACTGTTGACAGAACCTGCGTCCATTTTTCTGTAGCGTGGCATTTTATTGCTGTTTTTAAAGTGCGGTGCCAGCGTTTTATCATGCCATTTGCAGGAGGGTGAAAAGCGGTGGTTCTGATTCGCTTTCCGCCGACTAGTTTTGACAGCGCCGCAAACAGCGCGCTTTCAAATTGCGTTCCCTGATCGGTAGTAACAATTTTTGGCGTGCCGAATCGGGCAATCCAATGAGTGAAGAAAGCGTTCGCTACAGTTGGTGCTGTGATGTCCTGGATTGGGACGGCTTCGGGCCACCTGGTGAAACGATCGACCATGGTGAGTGCGTATTTGAATCCCTGTTACTCTGGCATTGGTCCTACCAGGTCGATGTGGACATGGTCAAAACGTTGGTCGGGTTCTGTGAATTTCGCTGGCTACACATGGACGTGGCGACCAATCTTCGATCGCTGGCATGCGATGCAGTTCCTGGCCCAGAGCGTTATATCTTTGTTCATCGACGGCCAGACGTACCGCTGGGCGATGATCTTCCCAGTAGCGCGTCCGCTCGGATGTGAGAGATTGTGGAATGTTTCGAAGATTTTACGGCGAAGCTGTTGAGGCACGAATGGGCGTATATCCGTCGTAGAGACGTCGCAGTAAATGGCCTGGTGGCCTGGACCGTGTGTGAGTTTGCGTCATTGATGAGATCTCTTAGCTCGGGATCCTGTGACTGGGTTTGCGCCAGTTCTTCGAAATCGATGGTTGTAGGCATTCTGAAGGCGTCGATGCGTGAAAACGCGTCGGCGACTTCATTCGAAGGGCCTTCGATGTAGCGGATGTCTGTGGTGAACTCGCTGATGAAGGAGAGTTGCCTCAGCTGCCGTGGTGACGCTTTGTCTGAGCGCTGTTGAAAGGCGTAAATGAGTGGTTTGTGATCTGTGAAAATCGCAAATTTTCTTCCTTCTACCCATTGTCTAAAGAATTTGATAGCTTCGTAGATCGCTGTTAATTCACGATCATACGTGCTATAGTTGCGTTGCGCTGGCGAGAGTTTCTTCGAAAAGAACCCGAGAGGTTCCCAGTCGTTGTTGTTGACTCTTTGTTCCAGAGCGGCGCCAATTGCGGAACTCGACGCATCGGTGGTTAGACGGAGTTCGGCTGCCTGCACCGGATGGGCTATGATAGTAGCGTCGGCGAGCTGCTGTTTGATGTTCTCGAAGGCTGCCTCTGATGCAGGTGTCCATGAAACGGGTCGCTTGTCGTTCTTCTTGGACTCCTTAAGCATGTCGTTCAATGGTGCTTGAACGGTAGCAGCGTTCCTGAGGTGTCGGCGATAAAAGTTGATAGCGCCGATGAAACGTCTGAGCTCAACAATTGTTTGAGGTTTTGGAAACTCTTGCAGCGCTTTGATGCGCTCTGTGAGCGGCTATGAGCCTCTAACTGATACTTGGTAGCCCAGGAACTGCACGCTTTCTTTCCCCAGTACGCATTTTTCCGTGTTAAGCATAGACCGAATTTTACTAACCGCTGGAAGACGGTGTCGAGATGGCGTTCATGTTCCTCTTCAGATGTCGAGGCGATCAGCAGGTCATCGATGTAGGCGAATACAAAATCCAAATCGCCAACGACTTCGTGAATAAATTTCTGGAAGGTTTGAGCTGCATTTCGGAGCCCGAATGGCATGCTTGTGAATTCAAACAAACCAAACGGGGTAATCACTGCGGTCTTCTGGATGTCGTCTTCGGCTATCGGGATGTGGTAGAATGCTTTGCGCAGATCCAGCGTGCTGAAGATCGTCTTGCCTGCCAAATTGGCGGTAAAGTCCTGGAGAAGGGCCACTGGGTAGCGATCAGGGATCGTCTGCTTGTTAAGTCTCCTGAAATCGCCGCATGGTCTCCAATCCCCATTCTTCTTTTTTGCCATATGGAGGACTGGCCCATGGACTCGTAGAAGGCCTAGCTAGACCTAGTTCAATCATGGCTCTGAATTCCTCCTTGGCGGCCTTGAGTCGATCAGGTCTAAGTGGCCTGACTCGCTCAGTGCACGGGGGTCCAGTAGTGTTGATGAAATGTTTGGTTGAATGAACAGCTGTCGCAGTGTTTGATGGACTTCCAAGAAGTGTCGAATACTTCTTGAGAATCGTTCAATATTTGCTGTTCTGATCGCTGATTGCGGTGATGGAGTTGATGGGTGCTGGAGCCATCAAACCGGTGCTCGAAAGTCCGGTATCTCTGCTGGTGATTCATCCATTCTTGAGATCGACGATTAGTCCGTGGTGGTGGATCAAGTCAGCGCCAATAATGGGATATGGCACATCGGCTTTACAAAAGGTCCATCTGAGTGGGCGTCGTAAACCGATGTTGATCGTCAGCATTTTTTCGCCGTACGTTTTAATTTTAGTGTTGTTGGCGGCATATAAAGTGAGTGTTCCTTGTCTTGCCTTATCCTTGAGCGTGGCCGGGATGACCGATAAATCCGCGCCGGAGTCGACCAAAAACTGGTAGTTGGAATACGTGTCGAGAATGAAAAGTCGGCGAGGAGCGTCTTGGCCACCGCTAATCGCCGAGTCTAGTGGCGAGTACTCGCGTTTCCCTGGTTCTGGATGGGGATAGGGTACGAGCAGGGTATTGTACACCTCGTTGCGTTGTCACCAAAGCGCTTGTGATAATAACAAACGTCATCGTTCGCTTGCGGATTGCTAGCAAATGTGCGCGTCGCACCGCTCTGTAAACGATCGCGCCTGCTGCGGGAATAGTTGCGTGAACGACGCTGTTTTGCTGAGCGGGCAACCTCGTCCAGTTTAGCGGCTAGGTCTTCCATTCTAGCGCTTAGTTTTTCCTGATTAGTGCTAAGATTGCCTAGTTGGACACTGAGGGCGTCGACCTTCCGAGCAATGTCGTCGTTGTCCCTCGATGAAATTGGCATGACTTGGTTGTTGTCCCTCGTGGGTATTGGCATTGCTTGGTTATTGTCCGTGCTTACCGCTATGTCTGCGATGCGGTCAGCTAGGCGCGCCAAGGCCTCTAATGCGAGGCCATCGGCAGCGGTGAGCGCCACTTGGATGTGAGCTGGCAAGCGGTCCATCCATAGCGTCTTAATTACAGCATTGTCTAACAGATTACCTCCGAGGCGGTTGATTTCCGCTAATAGTTCTGAGGGGCGCTTACAGCCGAGCTCGAGCCCCGAGACGAGCGTCCTTATGCGCTTTTCTTGTGAAAGCGAATAGTGATCGAGTAAGGCAACGAATTGAGACTCGATAGCGGTGAACCATAGACCAACCTTCTTGTCCCAGAATGGTGGTAGTTCTCCCCTTTCCGTCGCGTATACTTCGTCCTCTTGATGTGCGACTGGCTCCTGGTTCCGTGGATCGCCGGCTTCCTGACGACGTAGTGCATCGGCGTTCTCGGCGTCTCGTGGAGGAGTCGGCGAACGGTTAACCGGCATGGCGTATTGGCGTTCCATTTTCCATACGGACTACGGGCGCACGCGTCCACTTACACTGGTTTCTTTCTCCAAATCATGTCGGGGTCACCAATCTTATGTGGGGACTATGCCACATAAGGAGAGCAAATCGACGGATCGTGAAATAAACTTCGTTTATTGAACAAAAAGCACAAAGAGCATACACATGATCGCGTCGCGAGAGAGACTCATGCCGACTGTGTAGTCTCGTGACTACACCTCTTCTCCGCGTGGAGCGCTGGCGGTGTGTGTCGGGTCCCCACAGAAATCGCCAACAACGGGTCGATCCTTTATTCGTGATCATACTTATAACCAAACAGCACGAGTTGATAAAATGTTTAAATAATAAACTTATGCAAATATCTCGGAAACGGTGAGAGATACGACGAAATGGAGAAAATTTGGGGTTCTCGGCTAGGGGGTTAAACTTTCAGCCGTGATGGTATTACCGCATATAGTAAGTCGATAAATTGTTTAAAAATTGATTTGGACAATAAACTTTTACAAATATCTCGGAAACGGTAAGGGATACGAGCAAACGGATAAAATTTTACAGTTGCGAAGGGGATCGAACTCTTAGCTGCAATTATATTACGGAAGAGAGCGAGTCGATCATTTGTTTAAACAATGAATTCATGCAAATATTTCGGAAACGGTGAGAGATACAATGAAATGAAGAACATTCTGGGGTTACCTAGAGGGGGTCGAACTTTCAGTCGCTATGATGTTATCGGGTAGCGTAAACCGATAATTATTTAAACAATGAACAATTGCAGATATCTTGGAAACGGTGCGAGGGACGACGAAGTGGACGAAAATTTAAAGTAATTCGTAGGAGGCTGAATTTTCAGCCGCGATGGCGGTATTACAGTGCAAGTCGAGAATTTGTTTAAGGTAGTTGGACCGCTATAGCACTTTTCGAGCAATTTTTTTAAAATTTTGTCAGATTTTAGATTATAAAAAAACTGATAACTTTTCCTTATGAATGAAATCATTCTGACGTTTAGAAATAGAGATATTCGGTTTTTATTTCTTCATTGAAATCAATAGGTGCCCATACACACAGAGGTCGAACTGTCGGTTTGGAACGGCGCGGTTCGAACCGGCAGTTTTACCTTTCAGTTAGTGGGCGCGCCACGCGCCAGATCGAACTGTCAGGCTGACCCGTCAGTCCAGACCGACGGGAAAAACTGCCGCCGTCCACTAACATGCGTTTTAGCACGACAGACGGAACGTCGCGACGGTTCGTACCGAAAGCGCTATTTAGGCCCTTCGTTCACCGACAAGATAAACCGACAATTCTGTGTGTATGGGTACCTATTTAAAAATATCGTCGTAGACGTTTGGATTTTTATGTTAATATTTATTAGAGAAAAATGCTCAAAACCGGCGAATAAGAATTCTGTATGAAGCTTGTTGAAGCGGTTGAAAAGTATCCGCTAAGTTAAAACAAAACAAAAATCATCGGAAAATACCAATTTTAAATGAACTTAGAGGCATTTGTTTACAAGAGCGCGCGGGCGCTACGGCGCGTATTTATGTACAAAATTCAATATCTCGAGAACTATTCATCGTAACAAAATGAGATAAAAACCAATCGTTTCGTCTTGAAATTTTCTACATTTTTTCCACAGCATGTCTCGATAACTTCTCAATAGTTTTCGAGATATTTAAAGAAAAAGCCGTACAAAAAATACATTTTTATTAAAAATTAAAAAGCAAACTTTGGTTTTATGTCACACACACATTTGTTCTATATATTTTTCCGAGTATTTTAAAAAAAGAAAAATTAAAATCGTACACTCTTATGAAGTAAAAGCGCAACAAAATCGATTTTCTCAGCCCGTCTACTGTCGGTCGACACTACGGGTCGATCTGCAGTTTTGCGGCCGGCCGGCCTGTGGCGGTTCGACCTGTCAGTTTTAACATCGGATTTCTATTCTGCGTTAGTGGACGACGACAGTTAAAACCGACGGATCGACCCGACGGTTCGAACTGCCGTTCCAAACCGACAGTTCGACCTCTGTGTGTATGGGCACCTAATGAGACAGGGCCGTGTGGAGCCTCTGCAGTCGCGCGCGTGTGTGCGTGCGCGCTGCGTAGTACGGCCCTGTCTCATTGATTTCAATGGAGAAACAAAAACCAAATATCTATTTCTAAACGTCAGAATGATTTCATTCATAAGGAAAAGTTATCAGTTTTTTTATAATCTAAAATCTGACAAAATTTTTAAAAAATTCCTCGAAAAGTCCTATAGCGGTCCAACTACCTTAAACAAGAAACATATATCTGCACGGTTACAAATGTACGGAGTTTTGTAATGCTGTTCGGTGCATTTTAGACATCAACGGCTGTTATTATAGCACTGATCAGTGCTTTGAAACAGGAGTAGACTTTATGAGACATCAAATAACAGCGACAAATATAGCAGAGTGAGTGAAATGCTGACAATATGCAGAGTATATTGAAATCTCAGAAGATATAAAAATGATAATCCATAGCCTGTAAACGATTTTTTAAAAACTAGTGATATCTTCCATAATACATTAAAAATGTAAAAAAGATGCCAAGGACCATGTAGAACCCCTTAAAAAATTTAAACATTAAAAATTGTTTTCACTTTAGAAAGCCCAACAAAAACAGCATGCCGCATTTCGCCTCTTCCCCTATCCCCAAAAATATGCCTTCGAAAATGTATTCATTCCAAATATAATATTGTGTCGATAATAATCCCGATAAAAACTGAACGCCGTGTTTCGCCCCGCCTCTCCTAAAAAGTATTGATATTCGAATGTAGTGCCAAGTACCTACCTACTTATCAAGTGTTTCTCAGGATGGGCAAGATAGGAGATGCGAGAGTGCGGGCGAAATACGGAGTTCAGTTTTTGTCGGGGTTATTATCGACTTAATTTAGAGTGAATACATTTTCGAAGGTACGTTTTTGGGGATAGGTGAGGAGGCGAAATGCGGCATACTGTTTTTGTTGGGCTTTCTGAAGTGAAAACAATTTTTAGTGTTTCAATTTTTTAAGGGGTTCTCCATAGTCCTTGGCATCTTTTTTACATTTTTAATGTATTATGGGTTATCGATTACTAAAGCTTACCTTAGATTGCGTGATGTAACGGCCGAATCCCGTGCATAAAGAGTGAATATATGTGAGAAGAGCGCTGAAAATATTCTCTTGAGCGATTTCGACGGACCTCGCCATTTCGATGATATCCGGCACCCTTCAAATAAAAATACGAAAGATGATGAGATACCTTTCATTCGAACGAAATGTAAAAATGTGTCGAGTATAGAGAGCGCTTACAACTTATTTGCCAGCCATTCCAACTCGGGCCACGTGTCATGTTCCCACGTGTTGGAAAGAAAGGTGTTTAGCAGTGCAGCGACGTCCACGTCGCTCTCGTAAAACACCTTCGGGTTTACTATGCTGGAATGACACGTGCTGACGAGTTCGTAGGCTACATTGAAGAAATGGGAAAATTGATTTGTGTATTCGTTTAGTAAAATTACTAAGCGTTGCTCTGGTAAGACGATACAGTGCAATTTCCCTTGTATCCTTCAGTTGGAGCACTGATACTTAGAAATGGACCATAGGAGGCATTTCCACTCTAATGAGACACACAGGGCGTTGGAGAGAGAATGCGAGGGGGGGGGGGGGGGGAAGAAAAATTAGAGAAGTCGAAGTAAAGGAAGTTGCACTGTAATATACCTATAGTTTCCAATAATTGTACAATTTTTAATTAATATCGAATCATTTGTCGAGATTTACGTTAAAAAATTCGACCTGTGCTCTACTAACAAATCTTAATAATAGATGTTTAAAACACTCACGGAGTTCCAATGACGTTTCCTCCTGAATAGACGATCTTACAAGGTCGTTGTCGGCTACGTAAATGATCATATGCGGAAGCAGACACCGTAAGACCGTGATTGACGATATGATCCGTTCCCCGTCGAGGTGCTCCTTGTTAAGTGAATACTGTTGATGAGATGGCTTTAACTGGTTCTTTAATTTTGATATAACACGCGGCAAGAGGTGAGATTGTAACCTCTTCAGGGAGAGAGCCCATTCCGCTAAGATCGGTACAAGAATTGTCGACGCCACGTTCACTACCGCCAAAGCAGCGTCATCGAGTGCTGTCAGAGCTAATTCTTCGCACTGTAAGAAATGTTACCTATTGAAGAGCAGCTAACGATAATTACAATTGAAGAGTATAACTTCTAAAGGGTCTAAGTGCCAAAAAGCTAAAGTTGGGAAAATCGGCAAAAACAGGCAGATGCTTCAAAGGAATGTCATAGTCAAGCATGTCTTGCAGATTTTTGAGTTTTGAGCCTCTACGTATGCTTCTGCACATAGACCCTTTTCAGATGCATTGGGGTTTGCAGTTACGACCGTTTTCAAGCAAAATATATATTTTTGCAAATATGGCACTTAGACCCTTTAGAAGTTATACTCTTCAATTAACGTATACAGAAACGCATGATCCGTCTTACTTGAAAGTATTTATCAGGATCGTCCATAAGGGCGATAAGGAGAGTGAGGCTGCGCACGACCGCTGCTCTCACCACGGGTTCCTTATCATCGAGGAGCAGTTGTTGAAGCATAGGGAGCATTAAAGAGTTTCTAATTTCATTCGACGTATAAGGTGCTAGAGCGGAACAACATTCCGCGGCTAGCAGTCTCCTCTCCAAGTACTTGTGCTGACTTTGCTCCCAACATTGGGCTAGAATTTCTTCCATCTCCGTCGAACCGTTTTCGAGCTTCACTATCACTATCAAACCTGACGCATGCATAAAACAAAGTGAATTTAGAATACGGTCGAGTTTTATACCGCGATTAACGGGGTTATAACTCTTGAATTGTGGTGTGAATCGAACGTCCGTGAAATTCGCTGAAATCCTTGAAATCGCGTAAATGTTCGTGAAACCTTGGCCAACAATTTTTTTTAGAATATTGTGTGTACGATTCAAAAGAACTTCTCTAAATCTATAAAATCCCCTAAAAAGAGCGTGCACGAATTACGTAAGGTATTTTAGACGAACTCTTGATCCCTTTTCCCTCTATATTAGAAAACAAGATCCTTGACAATCCCCCGCTTCCTCCCTACCTTTCTTTACGTAAAAATTAATTTTCATAGGAATTAAACGTTGAAAAATGATAACGATATATCAAATAAGGAAATAAATAGGTCAAAAGATATAATATATTGTACGCGTACTTACAGTAAACATTTTATGGACAAGATATTTTTAAAAATGTACGATAAATTCAACTCGTTAATTTGTACTAGGTGTACAACTTTGCTTTCGCCGTTTTCCTTCTGCCGTCCGTTTCAAGAGATGACCAGTTTATTCAACGCGGAATTCGTACGCTGCCCGAAAGACGGGAGAAAGTAGTGGCCAACGATGAACAATACTTTGAATCATAAGTGTATAACTAGTTTTTTACAAGTCTCGAATTTCGAAAAAAAAAACGGCGGAAGCAAAGTTGTACACCTATTATAACAATTGAATACTACTACATACTTTACATAAAATTTGGATTATACGACCCTTTCTCTTCGTAAAACTGTAAGAAATTGTGTAACTCACTTCCCTCTATAACTCTCACATAATTTGTACACGTTTCCAAACTCCAACAATCGTACGATCTTAAATTTCGAGTGATCTACCTCGTCATCGTAACCGACCCACCGTACTACAACCAACCTGCCATTATCATTCGCCTCTCGTCCTCCTGAGGTTTCTTCTTTAAATTAAACAACAACTGAAGGAGCTTGTCCCTCTCCCCGGAATCAGTGTGCAAACGAATGGCGCTCAGCAGTAGTGGTATCATTTCCTCACGTTTATTCAAAATAACGTTGGGCACGATTCGTGGCAGTGAATGCGCCAGTATACTCGCTATCGTGTCGCGAGTTATCCCGTCTTTTAGCGGTTCCTCGATCACGGTTATCGATGAACTCGGTACGCCGACCATGCAATGAGACATTACTTCCTTTTTGAATCTCGACGGTAAACGCCTGAAACACATCTAGACATGGTGTGTCTCCTTCTCGAGTGAAAGGAGGGTCCGGGGCACTTTACCTGGACGGTGAATTCGGCAAAGTCGGTAGCGCCTCAGGACACTCCATTCGCGGTAACTGAATTCTCGTCCACTCCCTATCGCCGGGATCAGTTTCACCGAGACTGATCGCTATCGATGCGCTATCGTCTTCTTCGGGCTCTTGGATTACGTTGGAAACGTCCTGGGCCGGTGACTCTAACAGTTCGAACTTGTCCGGTGTCGTAGAGCTCGAATTCATGGTGTGAGTTGTAGTGGTGTTGCCCTGAAACGAAATCGGACGGTTTTCTTAAAAAAAGATAAACATTGAAAGAAACGTTATTAAAAACGTTCCACACACGTTTAAAACTTCGACGTTTTATACTAGAGAAAAATGCATTTTGGAAAAACGAGCAAACAGATGAAATAAAAAGTAAACTGTCGTCAGAAACCTATTTCAAATTCGTATTTCTCAACGAACCTCGGCCTGTGTCAAGCCGCTGTTCGAAAGAATTTGTTGAAGATCCGACTTCTCCTTCTCCAAGAGTAAAGTTCTTTGTTTCAATTGTTCTATTTCGTCCATCTGTAAGGGAATGCTTATAGGACCATTCGAAGCAATAACTGATTGACCGTAAAATCCAATGAAAACGTACGATTTTACTGACATCCTCCCTTTCCTCTTCCCTCTCTTCATCGCCGAAGTCCACCTGTACGGCCGTGCTGATTGAAGGTGGTTTGTCATGTCCATGAGCTCTCATGAACTCTCTATACATTTGCAATAATTCCACGGGCTTTGGAATATTCAAGCCAACGTCGTCCCAATCCTCGAAATCTTGGTCCTCGTTTTCGTCTCCGAAAGTGATAGAGGTCAACTTGTAGGAATGTTCCAGCAAGTACTCGTTCACCAAGAAATTTAAAGCACGTTGCTCGTGGGGTTTGATGGGCGGATCTTTCGTAGAATGTTTTTCGGCGCTTTTATCCGGAGTCGTGCTTTCGGATTCTGAATTGCGAGATAAAGTGGTATCAAAGCATAATTCGATAGAATTCGAACCGACGTTACACATCGGTTTAATAATATTGACCTAAAAAATGAGACATTGTTTTCATCATTAGGAACGAAACAATGGATTATACCGTATGTATCATGCCAAATTAAACAAGCAGATATACCGACATTGCCGAAACTTTACCGACGGTCAAGAATTTTATAGTTAGAGTTGGCTTGAGAAGAGTGCGCTGTGTGTGCTGCGTGAGAGCGAAAAGTGTCAAACGTCTGATTTCCCGATAGCTGTTAATTCAAGAGATCGAAATGTTTCGTGTATTATTCAATACTTCGATTTTCCGAATTGACAGCTATCGGGAAATCAGACGTTTGACACTTTTCGTTCTCATGCAGCACACACAGCGCACTCTTCTCAAGCCAACTCTAACTATAAAATTCTTGACCGTCGGTAAAGCTTCGGCAATGTCGGTATATCTGCTTGTTTAATTTGGCATGATACATTCGGTATGGATCTTGGGTGGATAATTCTAAACGTCTCTTCCATTTTACTGTAGTTCTTCACGTTTTCTAGAAAAATGAAGTCAAAGTCGTAAAAATGGCAATTTAGGGGCTTCTTATCATTGTATTCTCAACAACTTGATATATTATCCATATTCTGCTTATAGATTTGGATTCAGAGTAAAAAATCTGTAATCAGTATTATCTTTCATAATATAATTCAGTTTTAAAAAATCTATAATATCCGTTGATTGTATTTTATGACGTTATAAATAAGCATTGATCTATCTTTTCGAAATGAATTGCATTGCGAAACAAAATTAGTGATTATTATAAATTGTTATATACAGTCCACACTCGATAGTGGGCGCCGAAATGGCGGTGAGGGGAATATAATTCCAGAAATGTTGTACCCCTACTAAGTACGCGCGAGTATGCTGTTGCGTATGTGTCTGATATCCGTATTTACATCTGTTCCCTTGATCGTGGGTGCTGACGCAGCGAGCAGAAGTGAGCAGAATACCGTATGTCCGTCTCTGTACTGGCCAGTTTGAAAGTTACCTTCGGATAGGCTTGGTCGGTAATCGAGATATTTAAACTGTAATTATAATTATTTTCGTAATTTCCATTATTCGCAAATTCACAATTTCGAGGTTAGACACCTCGATCTCCCGAATTGACATCAACTCTAACTGCCAACTCGACTTCTACCGTATTAAATGACTCGAGTACCGACCAAGCCTATCCGAAGGTAATTTTCAAACTGGCCAGTACAGAGACGGATATACGGTATATACGTAGGGTAGAGCGGGGCTGAAAGGTCCAATTTGACTATTAAGAATTATACTGTGAAAACGGAATCTACTATATCAAAATATACAACAGTAATCAAACAAACAGTTATTGTACTATGTTAAAACAAATTTTTGGTTGAATTATCATAATACAAATATGTAATTTTACAACATTTCTAGACCTTGTCGTCTGTCTCTTTTTACCCCATGGTAGGGGTAAAAAGGTCCAGTATTTAGTTTTAATTTTAAAAAGGTTTTATGAAATAATAACAATATTTCATCCAATGAATTTCAAAACTATATTTTCATTTCACAAGGGAAAAGTCATAAGTACTGTAATAATTATTACAAAAGAAAATATTTTTCTTAATTCTAAGTTTCAAAGTATTTAAACAGTATTTATTACAAAACAAAGTATCTTCTTATCACTAATCAGTCTCAATTGATCAGTACAATTAAACAAGACAACACTGTTCTTTATGAGAATATAGAACCTTTTATCCATATTGGACCTTTTCACCCCAACCAAGTGTAAGTGTTGTTAGAGGTTATTAAAAAAATACCGTTTAAACTAGCCTTAAACTAATAATAAATCGTGAAAAACAAAGAAATAACGTATACTAATAAACGATGTTTAGGCACGGTAAACGAAATAACACTGCTCGGAACTAAAAAGAATAATAATGAAAAAATTTGCTTAGGTTACGTTAAAATTTCGAGACGCAGTCATGTATCTCCTGCTATAGCGTCGTCAACTCGACCAAAATCCTCTATTTATCTATGAACTCGACTGCCAACGATTCCTCGTTACGCTCCTCGCGACCTCTTCTGTCCGCTTGTATAGTTAGAAAAAACGATACGTCACTAGTAGGGGCCGTGCAAGGCGAATAGGGCGCCATCTGAAAGCTGTTGTGTAAAGTAATGGGGAGGAATTTAACAAGCGCATAAAGGGCAGTTACAGTGAAATTCCTTTTTATGAATTAAAATTAAATATTTTTTTTGTAAAATGCCATCCTCGAAAAAAACCTATTGCATCAAAGGTTGCTCAAATACGCCAGATCGCGCGTACGAAGTATTAATCCATCAGTAAAATTCTATTCCTTTCCTACAAGTAGTGTTCACTTGCCATGGAAGAATCACAAACGTGTAAAGTGGATTAATGCAGTTAAAAATTGCATTAATCCACTGCTACAGTATTCTGATAATACAGGGTGATTCGAAATGGGCGCACTTCCTCTCGTAGAGAGATTCTTCGCAAACAACTGAACCGAAAGTTCTTGTACAAAATTGTTGTGCTCCGCCTAGTTTACAAGATAATCCAGTTCGAAAATATCCAATCCAAAGTCAGATTCAAGGGACAAGATTTTAGACGGCAGCGAAACTCGCAGTAGTTATTCCAGCGTGCCTCCTCTGCAGCCTAGAATTTTGAAATCAATCATCGGAGCGGCGGAAGGCACCCTAATATTCGAAAAGCACCACCTGAGTCGTAAACAAATTCACCAAATTTGTGCGGAGCACAAAAATTTTGTACAGGAACTTTCGGTTCAGTTTTTTGCGAAGAATCTCTCTACGAGAGGAAGTGCGCCCATTTCGAATCACCCTGTATAATATAGGTGATATACAGTAAGTTAAGTGAGAGCGTGTACAGCGTTATTCATAAAAAATGTATTCAACAATGTTTTCTCCACACACATACATTTGACATGTTCCAAGGCAATGCGCAATTATGTTAATAATGAGTTCAACCACGCACCAACATCACTAATCGCTTGGTATCTCCGAGGCATACTATCCACTAAATTTTTGGCGTATTCGCGGGGAAGTATCTTTCAAATGCGTCGAATTTCTCAGGATACATACATATCAAGCAGAAGCTTCGAGGAAAACGTGTCTTCACTGTGACGCAGCTATCCCGAAAAATTCAACGCATTTGGAAGACACTTCCCCGCGAATACGCCGAAAATTTGGTGGATAGTATGCCTCGGAGATGCCAAGCGATTATTGATGCTGGTGAGTTAACATAATTACGCATTACCTTGAAACATGTCAAATGTATGTGGAAAAAAACATTGTTGAATACATTTTTTATGAATAACGCCGTACACGCTCTTACTTAACTTACTGTACTTACCACAATCTTTACATCATAAGTATTTGATACACTGGTTTGAGCTACAACTTTACAGGTTATAACGATCTCACCGTTTTCGGTGTCATCTGTCTCTATTGTACTAAGTACATGACCCGATTCAAATAATTTTCGTTCTTTGACATTATTTTGACCTCGTATGAGGTGATTTTGGATTGGCCGAAAGCCATACTTAATAATTCTGATCATTTTGATAAATTCTCTAATAGCGTCACACTGTAAATTTACTCCCAAATAGTATCTATTTCAGTCGAGTGGTCGCGCGCACATCGGCGAATACACTGACATCTATAGCTCGTGCACGGTCCCTATTGGCGATTTCCACTATCGAACATGACATCTGGTGGCAGAATCTAGAACTAGTCTATTTGGGTTCCAGATGTAAACAAACGTGGCTTTTGAATGACGTGTGGTTTGTTTTCAGAAATAGTGTGAAATAGAATAGTGAAATGGTGAAACTAAAAATGTCATAAAGTAAGTCTGAATATTGTCCACGAAGATTCATATTTTTCTTCAGCCACAGTTTCACACAAAATCACGTGCTTTGCTTGGAGCACTTCTTTGCCTTCACAGAAGTTCCTCGAATCTGCATTACACTTCCCGTAATTAAATATTGTTTTTAATTTTAAACACGGCATATTCTAATAATAGTAATGTCGTAATATAACAAAAATGTTAAGAAGAACGCAAAAACACCAGTAACAGACTATAGCTGTGCGGTTGTTTACAAAATGAACCCAAATAGGACGGCCATTTGCATAACTACTGTGGTGCCACCATCGGGTGGAAATCGCCAATATGGTGGACCTTTATACGCATTGCGCGCATCGGTGGTGGCGCCGCCATACTCGCCTGGTGAGCAAAAAGTGCTGTACTGGGTTACACGGCACGGGGGTGTACGACTATACATGTGGTCACATGTACACTTAGGTTTGCCTGTATAAGCACAAGCCGGAAGGTCTGATTGGTTGATAGTGTAACCCATTTGTGCCAATCTTGGCCACTACGCGGCGCTTTCGGCGCACTTTCGAGATACGCAAGAGGCGTATACCCACGGACCTTTAAGCCCCGCTCTACCCTATGTACATAATTCGTTGCGAAACTCGCAGAATTTTATTGACTGCTAGATGCCTACAATCGAGACACAGAGAATAAATCCTTATCTTGTTTAGAGTGGGAGGAAAGCCTCGGCTTCAATGTAGGGGAAGGCGCCCACTATTGAGTAGGTATGTCTAATATCGAGTGTTGACTGTACTGAATCCGAATCCGTAAGCCTAAAGTAGCTAGTACATCAAGTCTACGAAAAAAAGAAACCAGGCGCTCGCTATACATGAGTAGCGTCGTGTATACCACAATGAAATTTAACCAATTTTTGTTTCAGCTAGATTGTATCAAGATAATCAATGTTTTTTATAAACTTTTAGACACTTAATCCGAATTCATAAAAGCAGCGTGAGGACAGAAATTACAAGATGCCCTAAAATGCGATTTTTACGATTTTTACCTGAATTTGTCTTCATGATAGAGCAAAATGAAAAGACTCGAGATCACAATAACCCAAGATCTATGTAACCCATTCAGTTTTAATTCTGATTTTTTTTACCAGTATAATATTATTAATTATATTAATTATTATTAATTATATTATACTATTGAAGAAGCGCGTAGATATGTAGACTGCACGTGTACATAACCATTTACGTAACCAAAATTCGCGGAAAAAATTTGGATTATGATTCTTTACGCTTAAGAGGTGTGTTTTCACTCTGGGGATTTTGAAAATAGCTCATAGGAATTTTCCAGGTGATAGTCGGAGCATACCAATTGGTCAGATGAAAATTGCTAAATCAGTATTCAATCCTCGTTGGTTAATTATTTAATGTCATCCAATAAGCATTGAAGTTTCACTGAGCAACCACATCTGTTGAACTAGTGTGCTATGAAAAGAATTTAATATTTCGTAAAGTCTGCTACCACACACATGCCTGAATTTACTGTAAGTACACAAGAAGTCTAATATTGCTCGAAATACTGTTGCCTGTCAAATCCTTTTGAAATCTTCGGCATCGCCCGTGGGTTTCTTTAATTTATAATAAGTTTTTCGATGATCAGATAAAAAAACCGCGCGGTAGCGGCCTAGAAATAGTCAAATACGACCGATTAAAATTCATTATCATGCATAAAAATAAGTAGAAAAAGAAATGTTACGGTCCTACTAAATCGTATCAATTCTGCCAACTTCCAACAATATTAAAAGACGGTCCTTAAATATTATTGGCTGGCACCGAATTTAGAGCTCACGTCCTCAACTTTTAACACTAGATGGCGCCACTCGTGCCGAAAATGACGTCATTCAAATTTCTTGACAATTTCGGTAACCTGGTACCTTCGCGTAGTTTATCTACCGATACTATTAGGTAAATAAAGTAGTGATAAATGTACGGAACCTGTTACGACTGTGAGATTAGCACGAAGAGCCGAGATGTTTTCTTTGGCCTTTCGCAGTTCGAATTCTAGAATAGCCACCTTTTCGTCGACTCCCCCGCCATCCTCCGAGTACCTCGTCATATCGAGCGAGTCTAACGTGGCTTGACTAGAAGACCTGGCTGATGTAGAATATTCCAATTATTATTAATTATTCCGAGTCGATCGGGATAAGACAAATGTAACAAACACATTGTCATAGAATCTATACCGATAATATCCACTTTTGCATTCTGTCGCAAATGGAAAGTTATGCGAGTAACGTCAATGTTCTTCAAGTATATCACGGTATATTTAACATTAAATGAATAGATTTCTGTCTCCCTCATGTCAATGAGGTAGTGGCACTAGTTAGCAACTCCCATTTTCTTTTCCATAAATGGTTTCCTCATACCTCAAATAATAATTATATAGCAAGGACAGCTAATATCTATTGTTCAAAAAATGTAATTTTCAATTTAAAAGTGGTATCATAGTTTTGAATCTGGATGTCTGTTTGACGCGTCAGAGGCACATGCACCCTGACGACATTCAGCAGTGAACTAGTAATAATTGAGAACCTCTGACCACACATTACAAGTGCGCCAGCTCCGCGGATTGCGCGGCACTGGTGCCTGAATGACGTCCTGACAGATTTAGATTAAATTTTTTTCTCGCGATTGAGCGTGAATATCACATTTTTTCAAAAACTGTCGTTGAAAGGACTTAATACCCTACATAAAAATGACTTCCTAAAATCGTGCCGCTACCCCATTCAGAGATGATGCACAACAACTGAGGCAAAAGTTCCGATGTACTTGAGTCCTCCTTTCGTCTACTTAACATGCAAGAAAGAAATATGTATGGAAGCTGTAAATTATATCCATACGCATGGGAGTGTACGGCTCTGGCTTCATGTTTTGAGATTCGAAGTTATTAGGATTTGAGAAGAATTCTCTCAAAACCGGCAGTTCCTTTCCCGCTTCACATAGCTCCGCGTGTAGTTCTAGTGCCGTTAATAGAAACTTCTCTTTCAGTAGCTTAATAGCGATCTCCTCGTACGAAGTCGACGACTGGGAATCATTATCTGAAATTATTCGTTGATTGTGCGTTGGGTAGAACGTTCATAACAATATTACTCTCTTTCTAAGTCAGTGAGTAATGAGAGCGAGTAAGAGAGAGAGAGAGAGAGGGGGGGAGAGGGAGTTAAGCCTGGGAAAGTTACAATTACTCGCGCGCAGCATAACTTACTCTTGCACTTTGAGCGGCAATATCTCACAAACAGTTTAACAGATAAGCATTTCACCTTATACCTTTTGGATTAGTGTCGACGAGTTCTATACTTAACAAAATGTTGAATTCCATTTGAAAAAATGAAGATGTCGATCATATTTCATAAATAACGCGTTATCAAAAATTTCTTACACGTATCATATGTCCCTCCAACACTAAAAAATATTAAATTTGTCCAATACGTTTCTTATTAATCTCGACAAGTTCTATAACTTTTCTTAGAACAAAAATGTTAAATTCCATTTAATAAAATTAAGGTGACCATCATATCTCGTAATAAATGTGTACTATCAAAAAATTGTTGCGTGTATCATATGTTCGCCTTGGTATCAAAAAAATTCTTATCAAAAATATTTTTTTAAAATTGCAAATAACACAAATTATAAGAAACACATCCTATACATTCTTGACCACCTTGAGTCTTTCAATTGCACATTAAACCAGTGATTCAGACATTCGATATCCACTTATAATGTGAATTCAACACTCGAAAGAATACTAAATTTCTTAATTGATTATGAAAAATCATACAGTCAATCAATATCAAAATAAGACTACTTTCCTTTGCACTGCCGAAACAACGATAGTAATTCAAATTAGTAAAAAATAAATTTATGAACCAAAAACTTAACAAATTGTCAGACGCAATTCCACGTACACCTGCAGTCAATGATTCTGATCGACCTGCTTTGGGTGACGGTATTTAAATTGAGTGAACCATAATTGATCGATACAAGTGGATTTTCTTGTTTTGCCATGAAGTACCAATCAAATTTAGCCTCCATGCCAAACCCCTAAGATTCATTCGATAAATGTTCCGTCACCCAAAGGGAATGAGAATCATTGACCACAGATGTACATCGTCAAATTGTTGATTAATCATATCAGACTATTCCGAGTCTCGAACGATTCTATAAAAATGTTCCATGCCGAATGGTTCTAATCCGAATGATCGAGAGTTTGAAAACGTATTCGAATGATAATCCATCTAATTAAAGTTATACATCTTTCGATACTAATTAACGTGTTAATATAATTCCATCGCGAAAAAACTAGAAACGAACGAGTTTTATTTTGCGATTGGAAAATCAAAACTGTACAACCTTTTCGACGCGTCGAAAGATACGATTGAACCAATGGATCACTCTTTATTTACCTTTGACATCATTTGAAAATAGTGACTCTCTAACCTCTTCCTTGGCACTAGCCATTGCTTTCGCTTTACTTCGCTTTATTTCGCTTTCTCGTGAATACCAATTGTCATGTTCCTTCGATATTGGAAATAGGGGAAATAGGTATAATTCGCTTCTCGCACGCGCGAATCTGTGTTTTCGTATGTATAAATTACGCTCGATCGAAAGAACCCTTTGATACCTATTCAGCAATTGGTTGTATTCAGCAGATCGAAAATAAACCGCTACCGCTCAGCTGGGCCCCCTTTCTCGAACTCGCTCGTATCCTTGTGTGCACGCATCTTAGCCAATAGACCAATCAGGATCAAGTATTCCGTTGTGGTGGGGGTCCTGATTGGTCTACTCGCTAAAGGCCATCACACAGAAAATTCCGTAAGACGTAAGCGAATAGACCAATCAGGATCAAGTATTCTGATGTCCGTAAGACGTAAGAACCCCACCACTTTCGTCCGTAAGATGTAAAACGTAACGTCGAAAACTTTCGTCCGGTTGAAATTTTTACGGCGAACGTCTTACGGACAACCAATCACAAAATTTCCCGGGTTATTTGATATCATAGGCCTACAAAAATAAATGTTTTTCTTTGTACCTATTTCGAACCAGACCAGGTGATTCTTGTATAGATTGATGTACGCTACAAACGAATCTGACTCAAATTTGCGTACCACACAGGTCAGAATTTCGAGATACGTGAGGTTAAATGTACGAAAACGTGCGATTTTGGCCATATTTACAGCTCCGTACAATGAAAGTAAAAAATTTTTCTTAATTGCACATGCAGCATTTCAAAGTGTTGTTTTTGAACTTTATAATACATTCCTTGATTGCTCCTAAACGATTTTATTAAGCTAAATTTCAATACGATAAGTCTATCCTTCAAGTTCACCGCGCCACGCGTGCATACAGACGCTCTAGAGCTGTTTACATCTAACCTAAAATCTAGAAGTGTCAGTTTGATATTGTTAATAATTTCACGTCAATTGGGAAGAAAAGCTTAACAGTAAGTACATTTAATTATTGATTACACTCAGTTCCTATATATAATAAATAGAAAAGCCATACCTAGATTGACATAAGGATACAGTGAATCGCAATGTAAAATGCATGACGTAAAGTCAGAACGGTCGTATTCATCATCTGCTTTTTTCATAAAAAATATAAATAATAACATTCGACAATATTATTCTCGAGATATAGTTTGATGAACATGACGTGATAGCATTCTCTGAAATTTTATCACATAAATATCTCTTGAAGAACCCTGGAAAAAATATGCATACGATTTATTGGTCGAACCCACCATCGACGATTCAACCATCTCCGTGATCGTTTCTTCTTCAAAACAAGCACACCCGTACCCACCAACAAAATCCCCAGCAATATTTCATTATTTCTCGGCATGTTTGAACTACCTGAAAAATAATTTTATCTGTATAATAGGCATAGGAAATGAAAATATTTTTTTCCAGGGTTCTTCAAGAGATATTTATGTGATAAAATTTCAGAGAATGCTATCACGTCATGTTCATCAAACTATGGTTCGAGAATAATATTGTTGAGTGTTATTATTTATATTTTTTATGAAAAAAGCAGATGAATACGACAGTTCTGACTCTTCACGTCATGCATTTTACATTGCGGTTCACTGTATCCTTCCCAACAAACACAGAGGTTACGGGCCAACGTCGGCAAGTTGCTGTTTGCCGACGATCTCGGCACTGGGGTGATGCCGGCATACGGCAATGGCGCATAGTATGGTTATGTCCGCCTGGCCGATGAGCGGGCCGACGTTCGTCGCCCGGCACAGATCCGAATCTGCGCGGCATTGGTACGACGGTGGCACGAGTAATATGTGCCGATTGCGGCCCAGCAAACAACCAAGCTCTAGAGCCAGTAATGGCTATGCAACTTCCCAGTAAGGTTTATATGACGGTTCCATGAAAATCCTGCATTGGGAATTTGCCGGTAAACCGACAAAAGCACGACATTAAAAAGAATATGCTCAATATTATTAAGAGACTATTTTTTTTGTGAAAGCTTTCTCAATATTCTATTGCTATTTCAGTCAGTCTGACTAAAGAAGCAATAAAATATGCAGAAGCTCTTACAAAAAAGAAAAGTCTGTTTTAATAATAGCTAGGCTACCCCCACTATTAAAAATGGTTTCATTAAATTATCCACAGCCACGTATACCATTAACCTTTATATACCGCATGTCCTATGGCCAACCGCGCAGGTGAGCTGCGACCTGAATTCTTGACTTCGGCAGTATTTATGGTACAGTTAGAGTGGGCTTCAGACGAGTGCACTGCATAAGAACGAAAAGTGTCGACTGCTCTTCTAATAGCTGTCAATTCGGGAGATCGAAGCGTTTCGTGTAACCTCAAAATCGTAAAGTTTTGAATTAGTAGTGAATAATTTGTAGAAGTGATGAGAAATAATCATAAATAATCTTCCGAATTGTGACACCTTAGGTATTGCTCACGCCACTTCGTAAAACTATTTCCTAGACACGCGCGGTGCTAGCGCGGAAATAATTTCTGAAACAAATAGGCACACACACATGAGGCGTGTAATTCGGTTGGACATCGAAAAAACCCGAATGATTGTTAACTCTCACTTCTGAACATTACTTACCATTTATTCAAAGATTCACGATTTCGAGCTTATACTTCGATCTCCCGAATTGATAGCCATCGGGAGATCAGACGTTTCACACTTTTCGTAAGAACGCAGCGTAAGAGCGAAAAGCGTCGTCTGATTTCCCGATGGCTGTCAATTCGGAAGATTATTTATGATTATTTCTCATCACTTCTACAAATTATTCACTACTAATTCAAAACTTTACGATTTTGAGGTTACACGAAACGCTTCGATCTCCCGAATTGACAGCTATTAGAAGAGCAGTCGACACTTTTCGTTCTTATGCAGTGCACTCGTCTGAAGCCCACTCTAACTGTACCATAAATACTGCCGAAGTCAAGAATTCAGGTCGGAGCTCACCTGCGCGGTTGGCCATAGGACATGCGGTATACATTATACAATATATGAAGGGTTTCTTTCAAAAACCCTTTATAATATAATGAAAGAGAAGGCACCACTATACGGCTAGATACAACGAAAGAGCTGGATACGTTTACAGGGATTGACGTTTTTGACAAGTGCTGTTTTTGAAAGAGATCCTTCATATGTTTTATCTTGACCAAGCCTATGGAAAACTGAAAAAAGAAATGATGTAACTTTTTCTTAATGAAAACTTGGGTATAGGTATATGTAATTAAAGAAAATAATATCACACATAATTAGTTTTATTAAAATTCCTTCAAAAACACTTCACTTTAAAAACTGATTTAAAATAAGAAATGAAAAGTAATAAAAAATTAAATAATCAAAAAATGAATTAAAATCACACTCTAGCAGTAATGAAATACTTGTTTCAAAAAATAATAGACTCAGTCCACATCGCAGTCGTCTCTTTATTTTTTCTCCTAATCCGGCCTCCGCTCCGGTCAGGGGCATTTCTTAGCCACGTCATAATCACTGCGTGTATTTCGTTGTCTTTAGCTTCCTTAGCAACTGGGTTTTTACGTATTGACGCTGAAATATATTATTTCATTATTACTACAAACTTAGTATATGACTTGCATGACTAGAATGTTGTAGATACCGCATGTCCTATGGCCAACCGCGCAGGTGAGCTGCGACCTGAATTCTTGACTTCGGCAGTATTTATGGTACAGTTAGAGTGGGCTTCAGACGAGTGCGCTGCATAAGAACGAAAAATGTCGACTGCTCTTCTAATAGCTGTCAATTCGGGAGATCGAAACGTTTCATGTAACCTTAAAATCGTAAAGTTTTGAATTAGTAGTGAATAATTTGTAGAAGTGATGAGAAATAATCACAAATAATCTTCCGAATTGTGACACCTTAGGTATCGCTCACGCCACTTCGTAAAACTACTTCCTAGACACGCGCGGTGCTAGCGCGGAAATAGTTTCTGAAACAAATAGGCATGAGGCGTGTAATTCGGTTGGACATCGAAAAAACCCGAATGATTGTTAACTCTCACTTCTGAACATTACTTACCATTTATTCAAAGATTCACGATTTGGAGCTTAGACTTCGATCTCCCGAATTGATAGCCATCGGGAGATCAGATGTTTCACACTTTTCGTAAGAACGCAGCTTAAGAGCGAAAAGCGTCGTCTGATTTCCCGATGGCTGACAATTCGGAAGATTATTTATGATTATTTCTCATCACTTTTCTACAAATTATTCACTACTAATTCAAAACTTTACGATTTTGAGGTTACACGAAACGCTTCGATCTCCCGAATTGACAGCTATTAGAAGAGCAGTCGACACTTTTCGTTCTTATGCAGCGCACTCGTCTGAAGCCCACTCTAATTGTACCATAAATACTGCCGAAGTCAAGAATTCAGGTCGCAGCTCACCTGCGCGGTTGGCCATAGGACATGCGGTATATGTATACCGTATGTCCAATGGCTAGTCGAGCAGGTGCAGCGACCTGAATTTTTCTGAAATTTGACTTCGGCAGTGTTTTAGTTAGAGTTGGCTTTGGAAGATGGCGCTACGTACGAGCGAAATATTTGAAATGGTAAAAGCGGGAGGTAGATAAATGCGGGAGAAGTGAAGTGTAACCTCAAAATTGTGAATGTTGGAATAATGGTGAGTAATTGTTTGAAACGATAAGACATAATAATTCGGGTTTCTTTTCGATGTTCAACCAAATAACACGACTGATATTTAATTGCAGAGAGAAACTGGTGCGACTGGCAGTCGTGGAGGAAGGGGCTACCGTCAACGTGGTCCTCGCCAGAGTGGTCGAGCTCTGCCTCGTCGACGAAAGGTGCAATTGAAATGAAATTAAAGTCTGAGTCAAGGTGAAAATTGGAAGACATGGAAAGAAAACGCGGTAGAGTCGCCGACAGAAGGAGTGAGTAAAGTGCGAAAGAAAAGTGCAGTGACGCCGAAAAACCATGTGGAAGACAGTGACGAACAGCAGCAGCAGCTGGTCGACACTGCTCAACTCCGCACCAGCTCCTGAATGATATCTCGCTGATCGCGATACGCGGCCGTTCCGATGAACAACGATTCCAGACATTTGAGTCGTAGTAGCAGCAAGGACAGCAGCAGCAGCAGCAGCGTCAACGGCAGGGGCACTCTTTTAAAGCGAAGGCAGTCCAAGACCGACTCGAAGAGCTGTAAGAGAAAAACGCATCGGCGGAAACATGAAATATCGAAGCAAGACTTGCAATGAGAGTGTGGTAAAAGGAAGAAAAAAAATGACAGAGACGAGGCGACGAGACAGAGGAGGAAGTCGTCACCACGAAGGGTTCCTGAAACGGTACCTGTACTAGCAACGTGTGAAGAGTTCAAGAGAACGGGCCATCTACACCCAGTCGCAAATCATGCAGAGTTCCTGTGACACCCGACAGCGGCATCACGTCAGGAGTATGAACAGTGGAGATGAACGGGAGCCTTGCTGAAAAAGGAAGGAGCAGTGTTGGCGATGGCGGTGACAGCCCGGATCATGAACAAAGGCTGAAGAACCTTGAGCGTTTTGGATAAAAAGTGGACGTGACTCGAAGCAGTTATCGTAATCGATTTACGCCGACACTGGTGCCGTAGCCAATCTCGATCACAATGGATTCTTCCAACTAGAGGCGGTTTCTATATCACTCGTCGCCGTTGATCCTTTCCCTCTTAATCCTTGTACATAATGCATCTGTTAATATGAAGTTTGATCCGAAACCCTTCCATCCTTCCTATTGTAACACTCTCGTAACAATACGGTCCGATTATTTTATATTCATAAGGTTTTATCAGCTTTACGCGTTATTCCTCGTTATTTTCGTTATTTAACCTTGCATTCATACATTATTACTGATGGATTATTAATAAATTAATTCATGAAAGTGACTCTACTGGCTTGTGCTATTTTTCGTCCGGTATTTCCTTCCGCAAGATATTTGGATAAATGTACCCCTTCGATCTTGAAGAGTTTGGTTGGAATAAGCAAGACGGATAGTGGACAGAGTTTAGGCATTAGGAGGCATACAAGATGTCACAATCAGCGGGACAGGATTTCGTGTAATCATGATTTATTAGAATTTTTTCATTCACAAAATTAGCTCCCGCAGGGGAAATTACATTTTGTACTGTAAACTATGAGATAGATGTATCTCATTTAGAGCTATTAATGAAGTATAAAATATCAATTGAACACAGATTTGTTGATACAGAAACGATTATTATCCACTTTACTTACTATAAATCATGATTACACGAAATCCTGTCCCGCTGATTGTGACATCTTGTATGCCTCCTAATGCCTAAACTCTGTCCACTATCCGTCTTGCTTATTCCAACCAAACTCTTCAAGATCGAAGGGGTACATTTATCCAAATATCTTGCGGAAGGAAATACCGGACGAAAAATAGCACAAGCCAGTAGAGTCACTTTCATGAATTAATTTATTAATAATCCATCAGTAATAATGTATGAATGCAAGGTTAAATAACGAAAATAACGAGAAATAACGCGTAAAGCTGATAAAACCTTATGAATATAAAATAATCGGACCGTATTGTTACGAGAGTGTTACAATAGGAAGGATGGAAGGGTTTCGGATCAAACTTCATATTAACAGATGCATTATGTACAAGGATTAAGAGGGAAAGGATCAACGGCGACGAGTGATATAGAAACCGCCTCTAGTTGGAAGAATTCATTGTGATCGAGATTGGCTACGGCACCAGTGTCGGCGTAAATCGATTACGATAACTGCTTCGAGTCACGTCCACTTTTTATCCAAAACGCTCAAGGTTTTTCAGCCTTTGCTCATGATCCGGGCTGTCACCGCCATCGCCAACACTGCTCCTTCCTTTTTCAGCGAGGCTCCCGTTCTTCTCCACCGTTCATACTCCTGACGTGATGCCGCTGTCGGATGTCACAGGTATTCTGCATGATTTGCGACTGGGTGTAGATGTCCCGTTCTCTTGAACTCTTCACACGTTGCTAGTACTGGTACCGTTTCAGGAACCCTTCGTGGTGACGACTTCCTCCTCTGTCTCGTCGCCTCGTCTCTGTCATTTTTTTTCTTTCTTTTACCACACTCTCATTGCAAGTCTTGCTTCGATATTTCATGTTTCCGCCGATGCGTCTTTCTCTTACAGCTATTCGAGTCGGTCTTGGACTGCCTTCGCTTTAAAAGAGTGCCCCTGCCGTTGACGTTGCTGCTGCTGCTGCTGTCCTTGCTGCTACTACGACTCGAATGTCTGGAATCGTTGTCCATCGGAGCGGCCGCGTCATTGAAGTCCTGAATTAGAAATAATTAAAGAGGATCTGAATTTTTTACAGTAGGTACTGTTTGCACCCTACAGCAACTTCCTGATATTTTGAAGGATCATCCCCGGTCGGATTGTTTAAAAAAGAGATGTAAACAAAAAAAAAACGATTTTTTGCGAATATCTCTTCAACTTTCAAGAATAACGAGAAAATCTTCAAATAAAAGTTGTAAACAATCGAATTTATAATAAAAAAGTCTTAGTGAAATTTTTACCTATATGCAATAGGGAAGCGGCAAAATGCGTTCTAAGTTTGCGCACCACCTAAGGGAGCATGCTGCGCTTAAAAAATTCATAAGAAATCGAAAAATTACTCTTTTTCGATGATTTTTTTTTAAATCGCATCTACAGGAGTAGACCTACATTTCGAGAGATAAAGAAAAAAAATTAATGCATTATTAATGCGATTATTGATTATTTTAGATTTTAAACCGATTCTTTTCACTGAAAACATTGGGGAACAATTTTTTTTCTTTTAACTTGGTATTCGTTAGATTATTATCTAAAAAAAAGTCCTCTATGGCTTCGCACTGAATACCTTCTGTGTGGAGATATAATATAATATAATACAACTGATTTTCTGGTGAGTGGCAGTCCTGAATGAAATCTGTGGCCACACCACTGTACTGGGGACCGACAGAGAACGTGCATATATTCCCGACTCTCTCTTAGTCATAAACGCGTTCTGCACTGCGCGAAGCCGTCTGTGCCTCTACCAAGGAGTAGGTGTCCAACTACCTGCTCTTTACCTCTGTAGACCTTCGGCACGCTGCCAAAAAGTGCAATGGTAGTATCATGTATGCCCTTTGAGGTTTCGGTAATAATGCATATGCTGATAAACGACCAAGCAAAATTGACAGGTCCCCGTGGAACTTGTGTTGGAGAAGTTAATTACTTATTGCAAAAAAATCGCATCTTGCAATGATAGTATCACGTATGCCGAGTATGTGAAACGATATTTCATAGAACAAATAATATATATTGAAGAGAGAGAACGATCGGCATACGTGTATCGTAGGGACTAAGGGTCGGTATATGCTCTATAAAGTGTTGTAAATTCAGAATTTTTTAAATGATTATATCACACATCATGTCCAACTACCTACTCTTAACCTCTACTGCGCCATGAGGACGACAGAGGTGGGAGCTATAAACAGTATTTCTCTCTGTTGAAACACGTAGTGCGTGCTAGCGACGAATAAACGTTGTTGGAGCAATGCGGGCAATTTGTTAGTGTATAGTAATATCCATTTTATTAAGGAAGAAAAGTCTTTTATTTTGTGGGTGATATTGTAAATTTTTTTTTCTATTTTTACAATACCTTTAATTTAGAATTATCTTCTACAGGTGTCATCGAAATACTCCTGAAATGTTGAATTATACAGTTTTTTATTTGGGCACAGAAGTTTTTAACGTTTAATAGAAAATTTCAAAAATAATACAAAAATTATAAATACCTATTATTATAACACATATACTTAAACTTGTTAATCCATATCTTCAAATGTGATTATAAATGATTGAATTTTTTTTCAATACACCATTTTTAAAAATTTCAAAAAGAATCAAAATCATAAGGTAATATAAGGTAAACTAAGGGCGCGTCAAAAAATTACCATTATGCGATACATAAATATTTTGTTTTTAAAAGATACAATTAAACGATTTTAAAGTTCTCTAAATAGAACACCATGCAACCCAAAAATTGTATAACGAAACAATATGCGCTCCTAAAGAATAATTATATACGTGTTCTTTATTTGTTCTATGCCAGAATTCTAAGACAACATTTTAGAACTGCTATAGAATTGTTATGAGATTGCTTTGTATAACTGTGTTATAAAAATTCTTTAAGAGACTTGTGAGAACATTTATTCAACAATTCTCTAAGTGTTTCCCGCAGACCTTACAGAACAGCTTCAAGAACTAAAAAGTTCTATAGAACGGTGCTCATTTTTATGGTATAAGTGTTGTAAGAACGCTTTGAAAATGTTCTTAGAAGAAACAGTGCTCTAAAAAATTTGCTCTAGAAACGTTCTTATAATTTGTATAGAACATAAAATTGTTAGCTGGGCTTTAACCAATTCCAACGAATAGGCCAAATGACATGGAATAACTTTTGCATGTATTATATTTTTAACGATGTCTTCAAGACAAACTAAATATCAAAAACTGCATTATTAATTTTTGGTCAAAAAAATTCAGAAGTGTACAAAATACGAGTATACAAATTTTTGTCTTCCATTACTTTCAACCCTTCTGAGGTCGCGCGGTGAGCGTGGCCCCGCATTTTTTTTAAATCGTCATAATTGCTTAACTACTTCCATTTGAATGATCACCGGCTACGTATTCCGTCATTGAAGTGTCGCGAATACGATGTGCTTATAATATGATAGCTCTACATTTATTAGAAAAATGGAGAAAATATATTAATGAAGCGTGGGTGAAAAGGCGTGACCTCAGAAGGGTTAAAATAACGAGCAGAAAAATAGAAGAATGAAAAACCAAGCATGCTTGAAATTTATTTAACAGGTTTTTTTATATTTACCTTCGTGCAAAGTGATAGATTTCGTTTATGAATTCGAAGAAGATGATATAGATAATGATATTGATTTTGATTCTTTTTGAAATTTCTAAAAATGCTGTATTGAAAAAAATTCAATTATTTATAATCATATTTGAAGATATGGATTAACAAGTTTAAGTATATGTGTTATAATATAATAGGTATTTATAATTTTTGTATTATTTTTGAAATTTTCTATTAAACGTTAAAAACTTCTGTGCCCAAATAAAAAACTGTATAATTCAACATTTCAGGAGTATTTTGATGACACCTGTAGAAGATAATTCTGAATTAAAGGTATTGTAAAAATAGAAAAAAAAATTTACAATCACCCACAAAATAAAAGAATTTTCTTCCTTAATAAAATGGATATTACTATACACTAACAAATTGCCTGCATTGCTCCAACAACGTTTATTCGTCGCTAGCACGCACTACGTGTTTCAACAGAGAGAAATACTGTTTAGCTCCCACCTCTGTCGTCCTCATGGCGCAGCCCAGGTAGCACACTGACGTTAGAATAACGTCTCAGACGTCATTTTTTGGTCAGTATAGGGTTTCAGACGTCAGTTGTCGTAATATTAACGTCGCAGGGACGTCATATTTACGACGTACCTTGGACGTCAAAATTCAACGTCTTTTTGACGGAACTTTTCCGTCATTTTTAATGACGAACAAAACTTAGAAAAATTTCCGTCTCCTGCATATATAGGGACTTTAAAATTTATTTCTGAATAATGGACAAAAATTGTAATTTGTTCAATTATTAAATCAATAAATTATTTCATTTAGTCTCCAGAGCATGTTGAGCAAGTTATAAACTATACTGTTTATTAAAAAGCACAGATTATTAAAGTAAATGAAAGATAATCAATTAATGTAGGATGAATAAACATTCATATAATTATTTATTTATTTATTTATTTATTATTTATTTCTTGCATAGACATGCAAGAATATTTATCAAAAGATACAATCATAAATTTAGAAAAATGTTGAGAAAAGAATATACAATTATAAAATCTTATTTTTTCAAGTTCTTTCTTATTGAAAAGTAATATACATTTATTCATCAAACTTCATATGAACACTAATACATAGTAATAATATTCTTAACCACAGGAGCGTGCAGCAGATGAGGACTCGAGGACACCGACCGATCAACGAAGTTAAGCAGCGAAAAGTGCGGACACTAGCTGGATGGGTGACCGCTCACGATGAAGATATACACTCGGCGCCTCGGATTCTGTCACTGGTGACTTTTTTAAATGTTATTTTTAAACGTACTAACCAATGATTAATCAATTCTCATGCTTTTATTAACGAGAGTAAACACTACCGTAGCTAATGAGGGCATGAGAATTAATTGTTCGTTGGTTAGTACGTTTAAAAATAACATTTTAAAAAAGTCACCAGCGACATAATCCGAGACGCCGGGTGTACGTCAGATCTAACCTTTTAGAACCATCATTTTTTTCGTCATCACAACGTACGGTAGAACGTCATTATTACGTGATTTGTTTGACGTCGTGTGGATGTGCAATTAAGCCGTCTTTGCGACGTTAAAATGACGTCATATTTTTCGTCATCTGACATCAGAACTGACCTTCAAAAAACGTCATTTTGACGTTAGTGTGCTACCTGGGAGTAGAGGTTAAGAGTAGGTAGTTGGACATGATGTGTGATATAATCTTTTAAAAAATTCTGAATTTACAACACTTTTTAGAGCATATACCGACCCTTAGTCCCTACGATACACGTATGCCGATCGTTCTCTCTCTTCAATATATATTATTTTTTCTATGAAATATCGTTTCACATGCTCGGCATACGTGATACTATCATTGCAAGATGCGATTTTTTTTTGCAATAAGTAATTAACTTCTCCAACACAAGTTCCAAGGGGACCTGTCAATTTTGCTTGGTCATTTATCAGCATATGCATTATTACCGAAACCTCAAAGGGCATACATGATACTACCATTGCACTTTTTGGCAGCGTGCCGAAGGTCTACAGAGGTAAAGAGCAGGTAGTTGGACACCTACTCCTTGGTAGAGGCACAGACGGCTTCGCGCAGTGCAGAACGCGTTTATGACTAAAGCTAGGAATCCACTACACTCGACTCGACTCGACTCGACACGACACGACTCGACACGACACGGTGACAAAAATTTGCGTGGTGTGTCCACTGGAATCGACGCGACACGACTCGACGCTACTCGACACGATGGTAGTGCTTCGTCCTTTTAAATTTTAACGTACAAGGATGCATCGTGTATGGCTCTATAATTTTTCCAATTATTGCTTCTCTGTAACATCTATACAGATAGAAATTTACTATATACCTATTTATGTTTACTTGGTCTATTCAAGGCTTTTGAGATTTCTTCTCAAGCTTCGTTGCGTATATTTTGGTCTCTATATTTCAAACTATGTATATTTTACAGCATCTCATATGCTCTAACTTTATTAATGAGATCCTCCTCCATTCCTCTGCGAAATTAATGTAAAATCTTCGAACTGTTCTTCTCAACTCTTTCCAAGCAAGACTGCCGCAATTCAACTGTTCGCTCATCGGTCCATATCTCGATGTGCACGCAAACCGTGTCCACTAGGCTCGACTCGACTCGACTCGACTCGACGCGACAAATTTCTGGCCAGCCAGAAAAGTGTCGTGTCGAGTCGAGTCGAGTCGAGTCGTGTCGAGCCTAGTGGATTTCTACGCCATTTAAATACATGGAAAATCATGCGATCAGAAACGCGTCGTGTCGAGTCGCGTCGAGTCGTGTCGTGTCGAGTCGAGTCGAGTCGAGTGTAGTGGATTCCTAGCTTAAGAGAGAGTCGGGAATATATGCGCGTTCTCTGTCGGTCCCCAGTACAGTGGTGCGGCCACAGATTTCATTCAGGACTGCCACTCACCAGAAAATCAGTTGTATTATATTATATTATATCTCCACACAGAAGGTATTCAGTGCGAAGCCGTAGAGGACTTTTTTTTAGATAATAATCTAACGAATACCAAGTTAAAAGAAAAAAAATTGTTCCCCAATGTTTTCAGTGAAAAGAATCGGTTTAAAATCTAAAATAATCAATAATCGCATTAATAATGCATTAATTTTTTTTTCTATATCGCTCAAAATGTAGGTCTACTCCTGTAGATGCGATTTAAAAAAAAATCATCGAAAAAGAGTAATTTTTCGATTTCTTATAAATTTTTTAAGCGCAGCATGCTCCCTTAGGTGGTGCGCAAACTTTGAACGCATTTTGCCGCTTCCCTATTGCATATAGGCAAAAATTTCACTAAGACTTTTTTATTATAAATTCGATTGTTTACAACTTCTATTTGAAGATTTTCTCGTTATTCTTGAAAGTTGAAGAGATATTCGCAAAAAATCGATTTTTTTTTTGTTTACATCTCTTTTTTAAACAATCCGACCGGGGATGATCCTTCAAAATATCAGGAAGTTGTTGTAGGGTGCAAACAGTACCTACTGTAAAAAATTCAGATCCTCTTTAATTATTTCTAATTCAGGACTTCAATGACTGGACTACGTATCGCGATCGGCGAGATATCATTCAGGAGCTGGTGCGGAGTTGAGCAGTGTCGACCAGCTGCTGCTGCTGTTCGTCACTGTCTTCCCATGGTTTTTCGGCGTCACTGCACTTTTCTTTCGCACTTTACTCACTCCTTCTGTCGGCGACTTTGCCGCGTTTTCTTTCCATGTCTTCCAATTTTCACCTTGACTCAGACTTTAATTTCATTTCAATTGCACCTTTCGTCGACGAGGCAGAGCTCGACCACTCTGGCGAGGACCACGTTGACGGTAGCCCCTTCCTCCACGACTGCCAGTCGCATCAGTTTCTCTCTGCAATTAAATATCAGTCGTGTTATTTGGTTGAACATCGAAAAGAAACCCGAATTATTATGTCTTATCGTTTCAAACAATTACTCACCATTATTCCAACATTCACAATTTTGAGGTTACACTTCACTTCTCCCACATTTATCTACCTCCCGCTTTTACCATTTCCAATATTTCGCTCGTACGTAGCGCCATCTTCCAAAGCCAACTCTAACTAAAATACTGCCGAAGTCAAATTTCAGAAAAATTCAGGTCGCTGCACCTGCTCGACTAGCCATTGGACATACGGTATACGTATAACCAAAAAAACTATATTGTTAAACAGTATAAATAATTATTGGATGTAATTTCCAATCTTTTTCAAGCTAGCGCTAGCAAATTAAATCAATAACAGAAAGAACACTAATTTTGTTTTAACAATTAAAAATATTTAATCATTTACGTAACGTACCTCTTATTAAGGACATGATGTTCTCACACACTTGCAATCCTTTTCTGTTATTTTTCCCAGTAAAATTGATTTGAACTGCCAGTTGATGACCAATTATATTATAGAGGACTCTTCTTGTGGTCTCGGCAAAATCTTTTCCTCCTAGGAGTCCCAGATGTGTTTGGCCTAAAAATATTTTTGGAAACATAGTCTTTTTTACAACTTAGTGTCTCTGTTACACGTAATACAAAGAGTGACCCAAAATTTCGCCCCTTTTGGGGACCTCATGAATTCGATTCAAAAAACTGCTCTAAATGATAACTTATAGTAATACTTTAAAGTAAGCAAAATTGTAAGTTGAGCATTGTTTTTGTTTTGGGGATATGACGAGTCGAATTTGTTAGTTGACCTGCTCGCGGCAAGATGAATCCAACTATTTTCTTCAGAGAAGTGTCCTCTATCGGCTCAGCAGAATCCGAATTCGGCAGAGGACTAATTGCTCGCCAATCGATCGACTCCTATAAGTGCTTTGAATACAAATTCAATTCATCGAGATTTGCTATACTTTCAGTGTAAAAATACCGATTGATCAAAGATGTTTAGCGAAAATGCTATTACTTTCTACAGAAATATTTTGTAACTTCCTTTTATTATATTTCTGATAAAATTTAATGAAAGATTAGGAAAGAATGGAGAATTTTACGTTAGAAATGGTACTGCTTGTATCTGTTGAGAGTTTTAAGATAACGCAAGAGGTCACCGAGAATGTCGGACTCGCCTTGGCTTGGATGAATCACACAAATAACGAGTTTAACCCGTCATATCTCAAAAACAAGAACTATACTCAACTTCAAATTTCGTCTACTCTAAAGTATCACCATAAACTATAATTTAGACCAATTTTAAATTAAATTCATGAGGTCTCCAAAAGGGGCGAAAAATAGGATCATTTTTGGCTCACTCTTTGGGCAAAATCTGAAATAAATGTGCAAAACTTGTTTTGAACAAAGAATAACAACGAATAATTGCCAAACACGAAATAGTAGTTGGTACGCGACAGTTAATCGCGATGCTTCGGAATACCATTTCTCGAGATAGGACATCTCTAGGAGATTCTGCCTTCTTTAAAAAACTGAAGGCGAGGTTCGTGTTACTCAAGGGCCTCATATGTGTGAACTATGTCATATATCTTTAAAGTATTTTAAAGGAAGAATCTCATAAAGTTGACCTATCCTGTATATACGCTTATTAAAAAAAATAATCGCAAACTGTACTTACACATTTTTGGAAATATTCCTGATTCTTCAAGTTTTCATTGAGTTGTAGTAAGTCTTCGTAAGTAGCACATTTAGATACCTCAAATAGTGGCTGCAAACTATCAGTGGTTCCTTTTTCATTAATTAATATAAGATGCTTCACATCTTGCTTCAATAGTACTATTTCTTTCAATAAACGGGTCAAAATTTCTAAAAATAACAAGTTGTTAATTAAAAAAATGTCTAAACATTCCTTTACAACATAATTTAATAATGTACATTTTTAAGTTATTTATTACTCACGTGAATTCATTTCACAACGACATTTATTTTGATTATGATGACCTACATGAAGACCTTTTGCTATCTTTGCTATCTTTGCTATGTGATCCAATATCTGGATTAGCTCTTAGGCTAGCTACAGATGCAGGCGGTGCAGGTACAGGTACCAGTGGTGTTAAGGTTTTCTTATATTTTGGTACTTTATCAGAATCAACTTTTATTGCGGGTGGAGTAGGAATGAAAGTTTCTCCGTCGTCACTAGATTCCATTGAATATTCAAAATCTGAGTATTTCTTTGTTTTACCATCACGCCTACTAGTTGCAATAATAGGAGCACTCTGATGCTTGCTTCACTGTGGGACGATTCTTCTTCAAACATCCGTAATTTTAATTGAGCAGAATGATAATCACCTGAAAATATAACAGTATAGCTTTTAAGAACATCTTACACCCAATACCACTGCAAAACAGTTTTTTTTTAATTTAAGAAAAACTATTTAAAAACGAAATCTTATTCAATATGACACATCTCAGTCTATCTTTTCCTTCTCGACATGTACACAGATTGTTTAAAATTCTTCTAGAAAAAAAAAATGTTTTGTGATGAATTCAGGAGTACCTATACACAGTGTCATTGAATAAAATATTAACACGTTGACTGCCGGCCACCAACGCTGCCGGGTTAAAGTACATTACCTATTGGTCCCATGGGACCAGCGTGGCAGTCAACGTGTTAATAATTTAATTAATTAATTTTGTGATTAGGCAACTGCTAGATTATTTACCTGAGATGTATTTTACTCGAATTGGACAGACGGCACATTTTTCTTCTTTTAAAGCTGAGTGATTTAAAACAGATCTTTCTCTTTGTGTTGATGACTTCAGATATGAGGGCCAGTAACAATACAGATTGGAATCCTGTTCAAAAACCCACGTGCTGGATATTAATGCCATAGGAATTTCACCATTGTGGATCTCATCAGGAAATTCCACAATAACATAGTCAACAGTTCTAGAAAAAATATACCTTTTTACTTTAATGTCATTTCTCCCCGAGGTGGTATACATATTTCCCCTGCTTTAGATTGGATATTGTGGGAGGTTGTCTGGATTGAATGTGTGGATAATTCCTTAGATAATGATTGCCTATTGTGCAACCTTCATTTTAATTCACAAAAGTATAAGAAATTATCGAAAATAGGTCATTCATTTTTTTCAAAAAGTCCGAGTTAATACCTTGATGTGATTTAATAAGTTTATATGAAGATTTATTCCGTCATCCATATTAAAGACAATATAATAAAATATAACTATGCAAGTAACGCACAATAAGTTATAATATATTACATACATATCAATTAGTTATCAAAGTGCAATAATGGACAAACGATAAAGGAATGAGATGTGTTAAATGGCAAAAATACACACACAAAATACTATCAGGATTAATTGTATTTGAGAATTATTGTTGGGAGTCACTTCAAAAAGTTCAATAATAGAACTATCAGTAGGATATACTGTAAATGATGTTCGGCTAACAAGTCGGGCTTTTATAAAAATATTATCTGACGAAAGAGAGAGAGAGAGAGAAATATTTCGTCAAATAAAACTATTCTGCTGTCTTTTAAAATTACGCAGTTGTCGCCGGTTTTAATAGAAAATATTGTATCTCTACAAAGCAATTTTTGGTAAAACTTGATATCATTATTTGTTTTTAGTAAGTTCCCAGTTACCTGAATAGTATTGGTATTATGGTCTGTTAAAGAAACAGTCATCTCTTTTCCTTCATAGATTCTATGAATAACTTGCTGCAAACATTGATTTGGTTTTCTAAGCATGTGTTTTAAAAACCCAAGGTAATTTTCAAAAACAAAGCAACTTATGTCAACCAGAGTGTTAAATTTTGCGGAGTCATCAGGTAAATGAATGAGCGAATGGACGTTATAAATGCAAAACTCTTTTCCATAAATCATTGCTGAATGGGAAACAAATAGTTTTAATAAATCTTTAGCGTATGTATTATAATCTGAATTAAACCTGGGATTAAGAAGTATAGTTATAGCAAATTTCAACAGCATTAAATTAGAAAAGATATGTGTGGGTAAAATATCTTTAAGTAGTTGACTGATGTACAATAGAAATTGCCTATATTCCGTAGCTTTCCAATGCTCTAATTCCTTTATTGACCGTGGTTTTCTATTGAAATCATTAGGCCAATATTTCTTTATAACAAATCTATTCTTTCTTCAAAAATTGTTAGTTTGTCAGGAGAGAACCTAAAGAGCCTACTGCCATCTCGCCATAAAAACAAAAGTTTACGCATAACACCGAGACAAACGCAATGCATATAATCTATGGGAAATAATGATATCAAGCCTACCCCTAAATCGCTCAAAGGTGTAGGGCCTCTTGAAAAATCTGGGTATTGCCCTGCAGAAAATCCTTCATCAGTTCTTAGTGGACTGTTTAAGTTTAAAAAAACCATTCTCCTATTGATGTATTCTCCTGGTGCACAACATCTATCACAGCCATTATATCCATTATGATTTTTCGTAGATCTTATGAACGCACGCGCAGGAGAATCACAACAAAAGGATCGACATACAATATTAACTTTTGTGCCTTCAAAGACGACACCATTAAATAAATAATCTTTTAACTCTTTTACAAACTCATTGAAAAAAACATTTATTAGAGGTTTATTAGTTCCACAGTATATGGCCACTGGAAACGGACATTTACGCTTGAAATCATGTACCCTGCATAGAATTGGCCAAAATTATGTCTTTGTGCTTTTATGTAGTGGTAGTCCATCAATGTTAAAATCTAAATGATAAGTATGTAATGATTTGTGACTATATTTTTTATATAGTTTTTCCAGTCCATAAAATATTCCAAAATAATAAAATTGCCCATCTCCCATTAATGAAACATCCTTTCTCCGTGGCGTACTTAATAAAGTTCTAGCATTTAATGGTAAATTTGCTATATTCGGGCATGTAGAAAACCAGCCCAACAACTCATTGATGGCTGTATGGCTTATATTGTTTTTAAGAGCCCATTGTCTGAGAAAAGTTGCGGAGGGTTTTGGTTCGACTGATGGTTCGGTCTGTTTTGGGACGTCGTAGACGACATCGGAGGGAAGGATATTTTCTTCATCAGCAAAATTATATTCCGAGAGACCATCATGAAATTCTAAACGTGAACTTTCATCGGAATTAAAGCTATCATCAAGGTTATTGTTGTTAATTAATGTCGTTAAATTATTGTCTTGATTACGAGTTTCATCTATGAAAACGTCCAAGGGTTTATCCGAACAAGGTTTATCTCTTTGACATTTCTGATATTGAGAATAACGGGATTTATCCAGGTACGAACAAGAGGGTACGCCAGTATTAAATTCTGATGATAATTTATCAGAAATATCAGGATTAGTCGTATTCGTGGAACATTCTTTTAAAATAGTTTCCACAGTTTCATTAAGAACACGCCTTCTATGCCTTGAACTTAGTTTACGGGGCTGGTGGTACATGCTGAATTTCCACTTGGATAAATAAACACACACTACACCCTAAAAATTAATAAAAGAATGTCATAAACTTCCAGTAAACACTATAGACCTTTTATAATAAAATGGAACGGACAGGATAGTTGAAGTCTTAGGCCCAACGCCCACGTGCGACTGTTTTTAGACAAAGATTGCAAACATGTTCACTCTACAATCAGTTTGTACTTACTTCGTGCCGAATTTTTCCATACTTTTCACTGGAAACTACTGTGCAAACTGGCGAAACTGGGCACACATCGACACATAAATGCCATAAACAAATTCAAAACTGAAAATGGCTAAAAATGCGTCGTCTCAGAGCCGTGTCTGTGGTTTGGAACTCGTTGTGAGGTTATAACACGTGACGCCTGACGCCATACTGGTTGGCAGCGAGCCGCGCATGCTCAAATACTTGCGTCGGCTGAATGGGGTGTTTCCGTTACTGGCAAGACGGTAAAGTTTACATGACGAGCAGATGATGATATACCAACGTAACCCCATTGCTGGGCAACTTATGCTATAAATGCGATGGTTTTGTTACATAGAACCAGCGTTGGCCCAGCAATATATATCCAATGCCGCCAATATGCCGACGTTGCCAGCACTGGTCCGACTATTTGCCGACCTTCTGTGTTTGTTGGGTTATGTCAATCTAGGAATGGCTTTTCTGTTTATTATGTATAGGAACTGAGTGTAATCAATAATTAAATGTACTTACTGTTAAGCTTTTCTTCCCAATTGAAATGAAATTATTATCAAACTGACCCTTCTAGATTCTAAGTTACATGTAAATAGACGGTGGGGACAGCGTCTTCGTTCAGGATTGGTCAAAGCTTACGTCTTACGCCGCGTTTGTGTGATGAACCTAAAGGTACGTACAAACCGGGCAACAAAGTGTTGGCAACATGTTGGCAACACGTCGATATCGGTGTTGGCAACATGTTGGCAACTCGTCGGTGGATACTCGTCGACAGCGTAGCAGTACAGACCAGCCAACAAATGTTGGCAACATGTTGGCAACACGTTCATCCCCACGTGTCTCCCGTCGACTAGCAACAGCGGGCGGCATGACATCAAAGAGAATGGTCGCCTGTTGCTGGTATCCGTGTTTCCCATTTCAAATGGGAAAAGTTGACAACATCCTCGCAACATCCACGCAAAAGGGACGGAATTTCAGAAAGTCGATTCATACCTCTTTTAATACTTTTAATAGCACATCGATCACAAATAACTCTCCGACTATAATATAATTTTTATTGGATTCCTTGCCTGCTCAGCTACTCCCGCCGTCGCCGCCGCTACGCAAATTTCTTGACAGGATCGTCGCCGCGGCGACGGTAAATTTTCCGACCCACGCACGAAAGTGGTTAATCGCGTCATCGGCACGGCATGTCAAAATACTGACTGGATCAAATCCTTTCCTTCTCCTTTTTTATTATTATATATTATTATATAAAATAGTTTTTTAATAAATGCGTGGATAAAACCGTGTCGCCGAAAACCCCGGCGACCTTGGGACCCGATGCGCGGAGCCAGGTACTTACCCCCCGGGGGTTGGGGAGCAAAGCTAGTACATACAAATAAATATACTACCGCCCACTTGACACGGCCCGGCAGGGACCACATGTGGCAGGGACCGTCGCGGACCGGGTTCAACGCTTCCGATCCTTTCCGTCAAACGACGGGACAGTCATAAAGACTAGAGTCTGTTTTCCGTCGCACACCCTTTCCGGAAAAGGTTAATTAACGGACGAATCGAAATAAGCCGTTTCCCGCAATATCTATTCTAATAAACAATGTTCCGTCTTTGCGCGACGGACTACGCGCCAAATTAATCTTGCGTGGTGGGTTTAGGATAAATAAAATTATACCAATTGGTAAGGGAAGACAAACAAAGCATTAACTTTATTTGCGAGCTGTTCCGGTCGCTCGCAGGTTTTCAAACTAACTGGTCGCTCTTCGACCCTGTGGTAATGAGGAACTCTCCCGGATCTAATTTATGGCTTTAACGGCCCGAGGAGTGTCGAATTTCTCCCTCACGCCGGTCTACGGACGAAATGCGAAGAGCATTTGAGCGAATATACGACAGACAATTTATTAATAATTTATTAATCCATAGTGGTCACACGGGGTCCAGCGGACCCCATGCTAATAAAATATACATTTTTCTCATGAAAACAGTTTTTTCACTTTATTTTATACGTTCAAAACCGACCTATTTGATTGTACGAGTTTCATGAAAATTAATATCTTGAAACTGTAAAATAAATATACTTTTGTCAAAGCTCGTTGTAATACTGTATCCAGATACGAGTTGATGTTGGCAACATCTATGTTGCCAACTTGTTCCGCCTGTTGCCAACCTGTTGCCAACATGTTGCCAACATGTTACCAACATATGTTGCCAACATGTTGCCAACACTTTGTTGGCCGGTTTGTACGTACCTTTACGTTTTACGTCTTACGTCTTACGGAATTTTCTGTGTGATGGCCTTAAGAAACGTATACCATATGTCCGCGATCAAAGAGCCCATAGCAAAATTGCGAGTTTTGCGTGAGCACCTCTGTGGGTCTCCTCGTCCAATAGAATCACCGGAGAAGCGTGAATGCGCATGCGTAGTCATCCGCGAGTGCAGTTCGACTTCGATTTCGATTCTCGCATCTCGAAATCGAAGTCGAACTGCACTCGCGGATGACTACGCATGCGCATTCACGCTTCTCCGGTGATTCTATTGGACGAGGAGACCCACAGAGGTGCTCATGCAAAACTCGCAATTTTGCTATGGGCTCTTTGATCGCGGACATATGGTACGTTTCTTTTGCGAGTGACTCGAGAAAGGGAGCTACTTCAGTACGCACAGAAGTAGCGCTCTCTGTTCTGCTGTGTCGCGTACGCAACTAGACTCGATTTGGTATCGATATAGCCTTCGAGAGTTCTAGGATTTATGGCGGTAAAACTCAAATGCCAAACGGTTCCGAATGCTGAGAAATAATGTACGGGTGAATTCCCACGGAAAGAAAGGCGTATTGAATATTAGGGTACCGGCAACTGCGAGATTTATAAACTTCCAACCGCCGCGAGTTCGATTTGCGAGATCCATCAACAGCTAGGTATAAACACCTTCTTCCTTTTCGGTGACTGAGTTTTGGCGACTCGAGAAATCATAAACGATATCGCGTAGCATTTTTGATTTGTAAACGAGTCCGCCGAAAATTGGGTGTTTTCACATTTTTCAAGAACTGGCTTAAAATGAAGATTATCGTGTATATATATGATATTAATAAATTAAAAAATTTTGCTGTCAAGTTCCTATGAGAAAATTGAGTCTAAAAATCAAATGTAGAAATGTCCCGCGAAAAACGCGATTTGCCTGTAATGGCGGTTGTGACGTCACGATCTGTACAAACAAATAGCTGTCAAACGGAGTTGCCTATGTTTTTGCGGTGTTTTTCTGTGATTCGGAAAGTTTGTTGTTTCTACATCGTTTTTTTTGTGAAAGTGGTTGAAAATGCATGCACCACAAGTCCACAGGAAATCGTGTTTTGTGCCAAAATGCACGAATACTTCTGTGCGAACTCCAGACAGTGTTTGTGAATGTGCCGAGAGACTGTGACATGAGACGAAAATGGTTTAAAGCGGCCAGAAGAGACATGCCTAAGTCAAAATCGATATTCCATTGCTGTGAAGATCATTTCAATGTGTTTCATTATACTATAGGTTCATAGGTTATGTTCAGTGAATGCTTTTGGTTGACAGCTTGAAGAGGACATGGAAAATTATTTGTGGTACAAGACTATGGGAGGAAATATTTTAATGAAACAAGGAGTTATGCCTCACATCTTCGACTGCCAAAAAGACAGGAAGAGAGCTGCCAGTAAGCCACCGAGACCACTTCACGAGAAACGCAAGAGGGAATGGTTGATCGAGGAAGTCATGTCTGCTACCGAGGCTCAACAATAGGCAGTATCTCTTCAAGATGAACCAGACAATAGTACTGGTGCCAGTGGACTGGATCAGGAGCAAGAAACTTCTGAAAAAAACGTTCAGTGTTTAAGTATTTGTATGTAAACTCGAAGTGTCGCAGTGCAAATACAAAAAAGATCGTATCACAGCATAGGAATTCAGTGCCATTTTGAGAGTAGTTCAGTCGAAACTACTTGAACTACAATCAAAATGGCACTGAATTCCTATGCTGCGATACAATCTTTTTTGTGTTTGCACTGCGACACTTCGAGTCTACATATAAATGCTTAAACACTGAACTTTTTTTCTGAAGTTTCTTGCTCGTGATCCAGTCCACTGGCACCAGTACTATTGTCTGGTTCATCTTGAAGAGATAGTGCCTGTTGTTGAACCTCGGTAGCAGACATGACTTCCTCAATCAACCATTCCCTCTTGCGTTTCTCGTGAAGTGGTCTCGGTGACTTACTGGCAGCTCTCTTCCTGTCTTTTTGGCAGTCGAAGATGTGAGGCATAACTCCTTGTTTCATTAAAATATTTCCTTCCATAGTCTTGTACCGCAAATAATTTTCCATGTCCTCTTCAAGCTGTCAACCAAAAGCATTCACTGAACATAACCTATGAACCTATAGTATAAGGAAACTTACATTGAAATGATCTTCGCAGCAATGGAATATCGATTTTGAATTAGGCATGTCTCTTCTGGCCGCTTTAAACCATTTTCGTTTCATATCACAGTCTCTCGGCACATTCACAAACACTTTGTCTGGAGTTCGCACAGAAGTATTCGTGCATTTTGGCACAAAACACGATTTACTGTGTGCTTCTGGTGCTTACATTTTCAGCCACTTTCACTACACACTACACCAAAATGACGTAGAAACAACAAACTTTTAGAATCTCAAAAAAACGCTTCGAAAACATAGGCAACTCCGTTTGACAGCTGGTTGTTTGTACAGATCGTGACGTCACGGCCAATCAGAGCGCGTTTTTTATTTCGCTTTTCCCCGCATTTTCGAGCAGAGCGCCTTAGCGCTTCATGGGCGCGGACCTGCCCTCTGCAATCAACGAAGACCGACTTGGGCACGCAACAGCTGACAACAAGTTCTGACCGTGGTCTGCGATACATTTAGGCGCGTGGCGAGGTGGATTTAAACGATCGACTTGTCGTGTACTGAAATTTGGCTTTGTAAAATCGTTTAGAAACAATAAAGTAATGTATTGAAAAGTTCACATGAGCTCACGTGTCGCTCGAAAAATGTAATTTAATATTTTATCATGTATTCAAATCCATCAGAGATACTGCTGTCACGTCACGCGAAACAAATAGGTTAAGGGCCGAAACCACCAACTCTGATTAAATTGTTAATTCCCGATTAGCTTAATTTAATCATGCTCTTGCTTTCCACCAATTTTTAAACCACGATTAAAGTGAGATAATCACCGTTGAACTTAATCAGCCATTTTTGGCCGATTAGGAACCTAACCAGTGATTAACGTGGATCAACATAACCTCAAAGTCGAAGTTTCACTGCTGTGCAATACTATATCGGACATGAATTTATTTTACGACGATATTTTATTATCATCTGATGATGAAAATGGTATCGAAATTGATAGAAGGCCACATTTAATTAAGGAACGAATTAATTATTTCCAAACTTTGGATGATTTGGATTTCATTACGCGTTTTCGGTTATCGAAAGACAGTGTTGAAGCTTTGCTCCTGGAAATTGTACATAATTTGCAACACGCTACAGAAAGATAAATTACTTCTTAAATAATATATAATCTATTTTAAAATATCGCAACATTATCATATTACGTTAAAAATCGCGTGGAATTTTCTGTATCTTTACTAAATAAAGGGAGTGCACATTTCAAAAACCACACTATTGCACCCAGAGTACAACTCCTGCTTGCTCTCCGGTATTATGCAACTGGTTCCTTTTTAAATTCTGTTGGAGATTTCGGCAGCTCACTGAGCTCGGCTTGCGGCGCGTCAGTTGATCACGTCAGGTTTTCCTCCTACTCCATTACAAGTTCCGTTGATGAACCAATCAGAATCACCGTTACAACAAAACCAAAACTTATTGCGAAGAGGGTATATGATTAGATAATCGGGGGTTAAAAATTCATGGTGGAACGAATTGTGCAGTTAATCATGATTAGAACGCCGATTAAATATAATCGTGATTAGGTAATCAAGCATTTAATCAGAGTTGGTGGAATCGGCCCTAAGATATCGGTGATTTTATTATCCCATGTTACGTGCTATCACGTGAGTTCACGTGACGTGACAATAGTGTGTCCGCGGCCTAATAGTGTTTGTTATCTAACATTAAGTACGGAGCGGTAGACGCTCCTTTTTATCACATTACATTTGTTCAAAGGCCACAAGTCATTTTTAGGGCAGTGTCTCTGGTAAAGTCGTCGTATTTCCTTTAAATACTTCTATTCTCAGACGTTACGATCGAGTCTTATGAAAGTATAAAAAATCGCAGTATAAAATTTTTGAACTGGTTAAAGCTACAGTATAAAACAAGTATAAAACGTCTTCTAACATAATAGTAACACTCATAAAAACAATAATAGTATTTCTCATCAACAATAAGTATTGTAATGTAATGTCGCGGTAGACGTTCCTTTGGATCTTATTGCATTTGCTCAAAGGCCATAAGTAATTTTTAGGGCAGTGTCCCTGGTAAAGTCGTCGCATTTCCATTAACTCTTTCAGGGGCGGCAGTAGATAGGCTATGAGAGTTCTGGTTCACCCACGTGACCAAAAGTGGCGGGAAATTTGAATTTTGCGGAAGTGCGCATGCGCCGTGGCGGGAGATTTAAATTCGCGCATCACGGAGCTCTGTCATTGGTCGAACCCCCACCATCACCGCCAGGTGGCGCCACTGTTGGTGGAGGTCAACGCCGTGTCGCCACCGTAGGCAGCGAGCTCCGCCATTGGTCGAACCCCCACTCCCCGACCTCTGCCATTGGTCGAACCCCCACAAGCAGCGCAATCTCGCGGGGCTCCGCAGTGCCATCTCGAGTGCGGTGACGGTGCGCTACCCCACTCCCGGGGCGCTATCATTGCTAACCTAGCCTTACCCCCACTCCCGGGACGCAGCCATTGCTTAGGTTAGCAATGCCTAAAGGCCATCACACGTGAAAAAACGTAAGCAGTAACAGTAAGGCAGTAAGCCGTATAGCCGAGTGCTCATTCTTAGTAGCGTGGTATACGCATGCGCTGTTCGAAAGTCGTATCTGAAATCATAACCTAAATGTTTAGTGTAATGTACTACGCTTGCACTTGAGATGCGTGAGTATATTATTTAAATGAAATACAATATAGAAAAAAGTATTAGTGCGGTTATCAGAATCGATAATTATTGCAAGTTGTAACTTTGCATTCCGTGTATATACCAATCGCGTGTCAGCTGCTCTTCTATTGGTTGAGAGTAAGACGTAAGCCGTAAAATTCCAACGTGACGGAAACCCTACTGCTTGCTGTTACTGCTTACTGTTGCTGCACTTTCACTTAGATTGCTCCATCTAACAATATGTGTTGGAAACTTACTGCCTTACTGTTACTGCTTACGTTTTTTCACGTGTGATGGCCTTTACCTCCACTCCTGAGGCGCCGCCATTGCTAACTTAACCTTACCCCCACTCCCGGAGCGCCGCCATGGACCCCCCCCCAGCCGGCCAGCGCGAGCGAGCGATGACGTCATAGCTTCGCTACAGGCGCGCGCACGCGCACATGCTAACTTCACTGGGCCTTCTAGACTACCCCCCCCCCCCGTGTACAGGTTCGGACTTGCTGCACGTTGGTGCACACTTCGGAGACCTTGGGTCCTCATGACGTAACCCCGAACCCCCATTCTCCGACCCACCGTTCCCCGACCGTGCAGGTTCTGACAGGCGCGTTGTAGGCTCTTGCTGCGTGGTCGAGGTCAACGCCCGATATCTTGCCCATCAAACTGCGCACTTCCGATTCCTGGAAATGTTGGGGCATGAGATTTCGGGGAATTGACCAGCTTTGTTGAGCCGCTGCTGCGCAGTTCGCGGGTCTGCAGGTTCTTGCCGCGCGGAACGCCCGTTGTCCCGTCGCGTCGCTACTGCGCAGTTCCAGCCGAGCCGATGACGTCAGCGCAAACCTCCGCGCTCCGACCGTGCAGGAATAAGCGAAATATTGGTGCGGGCGGATGAAGTAGGAATTATTGCTCCATTTCATAAAGAATTAATATCAAATGAGGTTGATAATCAAAAAATAATATTAATAGCTGTTTATATATCACCCAATACTCCAATGCGTGATATCAAATTATTTCTTGGAAAATCATTACTGCGATTATCAACTGCAGGTTCTCAGGCCCTTGTCGAAATTCTTGGAGACCTGAAAATTATCTCGAACAGCCAGTAATTCTTGCTGGAGATTTCAATATTATCTTTTCATTGCCGGAAGCTCAGCCACTGCTCGAATTTTTAAGACAAATTTTATTTTACTCTCATTAATGGTAGAAATGATCCCACTACGAAAGGAGGCCTTACCATTGATGCAGTTTTTGCGAGAAACATGATACCATCGAAGTTAAACATTTTATCTCATATTTCAGTTACCATTAATCCAATATTATTGCTGTAGACTCGGCTGGCGATAGAGTAGAAAATGTACAAGACGAACAATAGTTTGATTAAAATGTTTAAAAAACAATTGAAGGAATAAATTTATATTTTATATACCAGAGAGAGAGAGAGAGAGAGAGAGAGAGAGAGAGAGAGAGAGAGAGAGAGACGAGAGAGAGAGAGAGAGAGGGAGAGGGAGAGGGAGAGGGAGAGAGGGAGAGAGGGAGAGAGGGAGAGAGGGAGAGAGAGGGAGAGAGGGAGAGAGAGGGAGAGAGAGGGAGAGAGAGGGAGAGAGAGGGAGAGAGGGAGAGAGGGGAGAGAGAGGAGAGAGAGGGATGAGAGGGAGAGAGAGGGAGAGAGGGAGAGAGAGGGGAGAGGAGGGAGAGAGAGGGAGAGAGAGG